>CM038679.1:341282204-341765171 GCA_021605205.1 Aegilops longissima
AGTGTCCCCAGAACAACCCCAGTCAGATCGGAAAGTCTGTTGGCCGTGGCAAGCCAGCAGGAAAGGTGCTCTACGCCAAACCAGCCGCCACTGCTCGTGGCCATGTCAACTACGTTTCAGCTGAGGAGACCCATGAGGATCCCAACGTCATTCTCGATACGCTCCTTGTTAATTGCCATCCGCAATCGTTCTCTTTGATCTTGGAGCATCTCATTCATTTATTTCTGAGAGCTATGCTCGATTGCACAACACCACATTTTGTGACATGCACACCTCCATGGTAATTCAAACTCCTGGATCTAAGTGGCAAACCTCTAGAATCAGCCATGGAAATGAAATCCTTGTCGACAGATTAGTCTTCCTTGCATCACTAATAGCTCTCAAGTCCTTGGACATAAACATCATCTTGGGTATGGACTGGATGTCAGCCCATTATGCTAAGATTGATTGCTCTACTAGAACTGTTCAACTCACCCATTCTTCGGGCAAGACAGTCAATGTTTTGACCCGAGTGTCTAAGCGTAAGTTCTACTCCTTAAATGCTAACCCCCTTCCAGACCTTGAAGATATTCCGGTAGTTCGTGATTTTTCGGATGTCTTTCCAGAAGAACTGCCAGGTGTTCCACCTGACAGAGATGTCGAGTTCGTGATAGACCTTGTTCCAGGAACCGTCCCAATCTCTAGAAGACCTTATAAGATGGCACCCTTAGAACTAGCCGAGCTTAAGAAACAACTCGATGAGTCCTTTCAAAAGGGTTTCATCCATCCTAGTTCTTCCCCATGGGCTTGCCCCGTCCTCTTCGTCAAGAAGAAGGATGGAACTGATCGGATGGTTGTAGATTACCGACCTCTCAATTTGGTCACTATCAAGAACAATTATCCGCTCCCCAGGATCAACGACCTGTATGATCAGCTCGCTGGGTCCTCGATCTTTTCAAGATGGATTTGAGGTTGGGCTACCATCAAATCAAAATCAAAACGGGACATTCCTAAAATGGCCTTTGTTACTCGTTATGGCCAATACTGAGTACACCGTCATGTCCTTCGGTTAACCAATGCTCCAGCCACCTTCTCTCGGTTAATGAACTCAATCTTCATGGAGTATTTGGATAAATTAAATGCGTGGTTTACCTCGATGATATACTCATCTACTCCAAGAATGAGGAAGAACATGCCGAACATCTAAGGCTAGTATTGATGAAACTTCGAGAGCATCACCTTTATGCCAAATTCTCTAAGTGTGAGTTTTGGTTGCCAGAAGTGACCTATCTAGGCCATGTAATCTCTGGTAAAGGCATTGTTGTCAATCCCGAGCGAGTTCAATCCGTCCTTGACTGGACTCCACCTGAATCGGTCAAGCAAGTTCGGAGTTTCCTCGGTTTAGCGAGCTATTGCCGCCGCTTCGTCGAGAATTTCTCCATGGTTGATAAGCCTCTAACCGAACTCCTCAAGAAAGATAAAAAGTTCGAGTGGACCCCACAGTGCGAGTTCAGCTTTCAGGAACTGAAAAGACGCCTCACATCTGCTCCCGTACTTGTTCCACCAGATTTTTCTAAGGACTTTATTATCTATTGCGACGCCTCGCGACAAGGACTAGGTTGCATACTCATGCAAGATCGTCATGTGATTGCCTACGCTTCTCGACAGTTGCGTCCACATGAGGATAACTATCCCACACACGATCTAGAGCTTGCAGCAGTGGTCCATGCACTCAAAACTTGGCGACATTACCTCCTCGGTAATCGTTGCGAAATTTACACCGATCACCAAAGTCTGAAATACATCTTCACCCAAACGGATTTGAATCTCATGCAAAGACGTTGGGTCGAGTTGATTACGGATTACGACTTAGGAATATCTTACACCCCAGGCAAAGCCAATGTCATGGCTGATGCACTAAGTCGTAAATCTTATTGTAACAACCTGATGTTACAACAAAGTCAACCACTTCTCCACGAGGAATTTCGTAAGCTTAACCTACACATTGTTCCTCGAGGATTCCTGTCCACCCTGCTGGCGAAACCTAACCTTACGGATCAAATTATAGCTGCCCAGAAGCGCGATAAGGGCATATCTCGAATTAAGGAGAACATCACTAGCGGACTTGCTAAATGTTTTTCTATGGATAAGCGAGGTGTTGTCTTCTTTGAGAACCGCTTGGTGGTTCCCAAGAAACAACATCTACGGCAATTGTGTCGGGGAAGCTGATCTGACCCACGAACACCTATGGGACCGGCGGACCGAGCCCCTTTTGGTTCGGTGAGGGGCGGAGGTCACACGAAGAGCAGATCGAGGCGAAGCACACGAGAAGTTTACCCAGCTTCGGAGCTCTCCGGAGAGAATACACTCCTACTGTTGCATGTTTGAGTGTATTGAGTTCTTGCTAGGGAGCGCTGAGAGCTACAGTACACTCCAGCCGCTAACGAGACCTAGCGTGGGTGTTTTCTGGCTTCGAACCATTTTAACCCCTCCTCTACGTTGCGCATGGGCCTCCTTTTATATGCTCAAGGGGTCTCCGACAGGTGGCAACGTAGACAAGGGTAAAAATGGAAAAAGAGTGCGGTTGGTACAGCTACTTGTACAGTGTATCATACCTAACCCTGACGGCAGGGGACAAGGGCATTAAATGCCCGTCTACGTCGCCTAAACAGTGCAAACAGGGACCGTCAGGGGCGCCACCGCTTGCCACGATGGCAATCTTGTCAGCGCCGCTTGCCACCGCGCTCCGCTGGCCACACAACCTCTTGCCACGCTACCGAAAGGTCCTGGCGACACGTTGGTGGATGTCTTTGGAGCACAGAACAGTGGTAGTCTGCATGCGGCAAGCGCCTTGCATGTTGGTGTCTTGTCGCGTCCGGAAGCTTGTCGCTCACCGGGCCTTCCCGGCAAGCTCCTCTTGCCGGGGCCTTGTCTCCTAGGTTCCTTGGTTGGCCTTCCCGGCAAGCTCCTCTTGCTGGGGCCTTGTCTCCTTGGCTTAAATACTTTGTTCTTGAATGGCTCCAAAGGAACCACGGAGGACCTTGGCGGTCGCCAGGAAATCCTTGCCGCGGGGTGCTGCAACTGCCCGTGCACAAGTTCGGGATACTACGGTACCCCTACTCTAGTACACCGACAGGAGCCCCCGGGCCTGGGCCACACACGGTGCCGAGCGCTGTTGGGCCATGCCCAAAACAGGGCATGGGCACGCGCGGCCTGGGTTACGCCATAACTCACTCCGGACCCACCACGCCCTCCACGAATGGCACGCGTCGAATGCGGCGTCGTGGAAGAGATCGTGGGGGGTTTCTTTATTCGAAAGCGGGCGTCCGCCCCTCCCTCTTTATAAGCAGGGAAACAGGGCAGTTCTCCCACCTCGCCGATTCTGTCCAATCTCGAAAAACCTCCGCTGCTCCCCCCTTCTTCCCAAGGCTGAAAAGAGAGCAGCGCTCCGCCCCCCATCGCCACCAGCACCACCAACGCCGTCGATCTCCTCCACCGCCTCCGCCATGGCTCCGAAAGCCGACAAGGGGAAAGCCGTGAAGTCGGCCGAGGCGCAGCGGCTCGCGGCGCTGCGAAATGAGCGGGCCAACTTCCCCCCTCAGCTCGTCGCGAAGGATCTGAGGGAGTACTACTACCTCTTCTGGTCGACGGAGACGCGAGAGCATCCGCGCACGAAGGTACTCCCAGCTGCTGCTTCGGAACTAGCTCCGAACGTATATCCCTTCTTCGCGCTCTTCTTCTACTGCGGGCTCTGCCCTTTTCTCTAATTTTTCATGCGATATCATGAACACCTACGGTTCCGCCTCCTTGACTTCACCCCAATGCTGTTACGACCATGGCAGTTTTCGCACACCTCTGCGAAAACTTTGTCGGAATCCATCCAAGCGTAGCTCTTTTCGCCACTTCTTTATGCCTCGAGTTGAGAGAGGGAGCCTCTTGCCGGGAGGAATCGCTTGGATCTCGAGGATCGGCAAGAAGGAAGCCTATCACGGAGGGAGAGCTCCGTGGCAAGTGGGAGGAATGGAGGGCAGATTGGTGCTGGATTGTCGAGGAGAACCCGCAGCCATTTACCGCCTTAAAACCCCAATAGTCTTGGCAACGATTGGAGCAACGTGGCCCCGGAAGATGCTAGGATGAAGATTGCAGTCACCCGAATCCTTCGCCTTAGACTTGCCGGGCTCACCGTAGGCACCGTTGGCGCAGACTTTCTTCGCCGCCGCATCGCCCCCTTGCAGGAGAGGAGGAGACCCGCCTGGGAGTTTCAGAACGCAACAGATATCATGAGGCTGCGCCCAGGCCTCAACTTCAATTTCACCCTCTTGGAACTTGACGCGATTCTCTTGGAGCTGTTCAAGCCCGATCCTGATCATCCCGAGATGTTCAGGTTGCCGAGGGGCGTCGTTCCGTTGTGCAACAATTCCTCGCTCGACCGCATCCGTGCAATGATGCCGTTGTGCGACTCGCATGGAATTGTCCCAACCTGGCAAGAGCCTACAGATGACGTCGTGCGGCAGTTCTTTGACAGCATGGTAGAAGTGCCGATCTGCCCCGACGAACAGAAGAGCCTCACCCGCGACACCACCGATGATGAGATGCAGTGCATCGCCACCAGGCTGGAAGAGGCGGCAGCAGCCGCTGCCGTGGGCGAGTTCGATTCACCGTGGAGGCGAGAGGCAGCGAGCGGCAAGCCTTGTCGGCGAAGGAGTTTGCCGGGAGGAGGAGCTTGCCGAGCCTGAAGCTGAGTCGAGCGAACCCGCCGAGGCCTCCTCCCCACCTTCAAATAGCTTGCCGCGGCGGAGCCCCAGCTCCACCAAGAAGGCGTCTCCGCAAGGCCGGAGACGTAGCAGGGCGGCAGAGCGGGCCAACAACCGTCGCGCGCGGCGGCGACGCTCCCCACCGCGGCAAGCACCGTTGCAGCTGGAGCACCTCACACCGCTGCGGCAAGCTGGGCGGGGCCCTCCTGCACCGCCGCTTCGCACCCGCGAAGCGCCAAGGAACTCACTCCTCCGCCTCGTCGTGCGGGCGTGCAGACTGATCTCTCCGCTCAGCTCCGGCGAGGAAGAAGAAGAGTAAGATTCCTTGCCGCACTTGTAGTTCTTCAATTTGTTGCTTTGTCTTGTATCTGATTGCTTCACTCTGAACCCATTCCTTTTCGGGGCCTGGCCCGAGAGCGTCGAAGAGAGCCAAGGTCGGTGATTGTCATCGAGGGCGATCCTACCGCGACAGCGAGGCGGCGCCGAGACCACCTTGCCGGACGCGGCAACTCTTCCTCAAAGCAGCCCCCAGCACAGCCCCCAGAGTAAGTATATGGTTTACTTCCTGCTGTTAGGCGTGCATGGGTGCTTTTTCTTTGTTAATATCTGGCTGTTGATTTGTGTAGGAGCAGAGCAGCCTCACCAGGAGTGCCCTGAAGCCGCTCCTGACATGTCGTCTGCTTCGACTACACCGCCAAGGGAGGATCCCCCGGCAAGGGAGCGTTCTCCGGCAAGGGAGACTTCTCCGGCAAGGGTCAACTCTCCGGCAAGGGACAGCACCAGTGATCCCCCGGTGGTTGAGACCACGACTGCAGATCCTAGCACAGGTAACCTCTTCGCTTGAAAACTTCCCTTGGGTTCTTCTTCTTCTGATTTTCTTTTTGAATATTTGCTTGACTTTTCTTCATTTTCCGGTCGCCAGATCCATCTACCACAGAGCCGATGGAGACCGAGGCCGCCGGCGAGGAGGACGTGCGCGGCAATACTGACGACGCCGCCACCATCGAAGAAGAAGCTGGCGCTGACGAGCCCGCCGGCGAAGAGGCCGCCAAGGCTGCTGCCGCAGAAGCTGGCGAGGGGTCCGGCGATCGCACTAACGGCCGATCCCTCCGCCACTGCTGCAGCGTCAGGCTCCGAAGAGCCCCAGCCCGGCGCCTACTTGAAGGCCGGCGATGGCGTCTTCATCAAGCTCCCCTGGGCGTCGAGCTCCAGGGCTTCGGTCGAAGGGGAGACCTTTGACGAAGAGCTGCTCGCCTCCGCTGGGCTGACGCTGGTCGACGCGCCAAACAGCAGCAGCGGCGAGTCTGAGGAAGAGCAGCTGCTGCGGAAGCTGCTGTCGCTCTACCGCGCCCAACAAGCCAAGTTGGAATCCCGGGAAGAGCTTGCCGCGAAGGCGGGAGCAGACATCGAGAAGCGCGCGGAGGAGCTCCAGGGCCTCAATCAAGAAGCTCTCCGGTCCTTGGCAGAGGAGCGGGAGCGACTCGCCGAGGAGCGCAAAGCCTTCCTCCTCGAGAAGGCTGAAGCTGAAGAGCAACAAAGGCTTGCTGCCGAGAAGCTGTCTGCGCAGGAAGGCGAGTTGGCGCAGCGGAAGGTTAGTCTGGACAGCCACGAGGAGGATCTTGCCATACGCGAGCAGACATTTGGCACGGCTCTCAAGGAAGCAAAGGATGCTGCCGTAGCTGCCGAGGCCGCCAAGAAGGAGTTGGAAACAAAGGTGACGCAGCTGGAGGCCAATCTGAAGGAGAGCGGCGAGAAGCTTGCGGCACTCAAGCATGAGCGCGAGAAAGACGCCTACACTCTTGGCGAGCTGCAGGGCCATCTCGCCGAGAGGAGCAAGGAGCTCAGCGCCGCCAAGGACTCCAACGCAGATCTCAAGTTGAAGCTGACCACCTTGACTCAGACGCTGGATGGCGCCAGGGAGCAGGAGGTGGCGTTGAAGGAGAAGATCAAGGCCGACGAGGCGCTGCTAGCGAGGGCCGCTGCCGCCCAGAACACCTTCAGAGATAATGTGGAGCACTGGACCGAGGGTCTCGTGGATGTTGCTGCAGCCATCGACAGGGAGCTGGCGCAGCTGGGGATGGTAGATCTTGGGTATTCCTCCGATGAGCACCTCCAACCCAGCGCCAAACTCAGCTTGTTCTTCAAGGGCGCGGTGACGGCCCTCAAGCGACTCCGGGAAGAGATCCCAAAACAGCTGGCCGACGAGTCGCGCCAGATCTGCGCGAGAGCTCTTCAAAAGGTGCTGATGAAGGTGGCCTTCCGCAATCCAGGCCTCAACTTCACCAACGTCCTCAACTCCTTGCCGCCGGATGCTGATGTGGAGGCGCTCAAGACCCTTGTCGCACCCATTGTGGACAAGGTGAGCAAGATCAAGAGGGTTGATGGCGACCGCGTAGATTAGGCTGCCCGCTTTCTCTTTTCCTTGTCGCTGCTGGTCATGTTAGGAGAACAATCTATTAGAGCTGCGACAAGCTATTTTGTAATATAACTCTATTTCGGGTAGTGATTGCTATGTTATTTCCTTTACTTGATTCCCTCCTTTGTATGTTTTTGCCCTACGCTTTTAGGGAACTTGTCGGCGCGGGCACCTGAGCCGCGAGCGCTGAGTGCGGGACGTCAGCAGCCTGCTGGCGGTGCCGCTACCGACAAGAAACCTTGTCGCAACTAGTCGCAGCTCACTTAAGTTGTTGAGCGGACTCGAAACAAAGTAAGGGCGCAACTAGCTACGAGTTGGTTCCTCCGCGCACAGGTTTTCCATACAAAGTACGGTCGTTCGAGGAAGATAACTTAAAAATTTAAAAGCTGATTGCTCAAATTTTAGCAACTTAGCTTTTCTGTCGTTTGCTTCCCGGTAAGGCGAAACTTCCTCGGCGGCGCTTGATCCACACCATTATCTTCTCCTTCCCCGGCTAACTTGTGGGCGAGGAACCTTCCTTTCTTTGAGAAAGAGAAAGAAGAGAAAATAAAGATATGGAGCCTTATGGCTCGTTATTGCTTACGGGGTAGGTGCTGCACAAGGTGTCGGATAATGCATGCAAAATAATAGAGTAGAAAGCATGAAATTGACAAGATCTTGCGAAGCACATGAGCTTTACTTATGCACGGGTCTGCGCCCGGCTCATACAAAGGATTACATGCGACATCGGCAAGACTTGTACAAAAGGTGGTTGCGGAACAGGTTCCAACAACCGCGCCCTCTGAGTAAAACATACGAAGATGGTCGATGTTCGGGAGTTGCTCACGGAATTCCATCTTTGGTCTCAAAGCGGACAGCGCCGAGCCTAGTGACTCGTTTCACCCGATAAGGGCCTTCCACTTTAGGCGTCAACTTGTTGGAATTCTTGGCGGACTGAGCGCGAAGAACAAGGTCGCCTTCCTCAAGACTTCTAGCACTAACTGCGGCTATGGTAGCGGCGCAAAGCTTGCTGGTATCGAGCAGCTCGTCTGCTCTGAAGACGATCCTCCTCAAGGAGCGGTCGTCATCTTATCGCGAGCTGCTCTTGCTCAAGCTCATCATAGCGAGCACTCGAGGTGACCCGTATCTGAGTTCCGTGGGGAGAACTGCCTCTGCTCCATAGACTAGGCGAAAGGTGTCGGCGGTGGCTCGATTTGGCGTCGTCTGATCGACCAAAGAACCACCGGCAGCTCCTCAATCCATTTCTTCGCACTTGTGCAGCCTGTCGAAAGTCCTGGTCTTGAGTCCGCGCAGCACTTCAGCATTGCCCTCTCCGCTTGACCGTTACTTCTCGGATGAGCAACGAAGCGAAGCAGACCTTGGCGCCAATATCTTGGGCGTCTGCATGAAGGTGCGGCTCGTGAATTGCGTGCCGTTGTCGGTGATGATCTGTTAGGAATCCGAAGCGGCAAACAATTGACTGAAGAACTTGACTGCGACGCGTGCTGTCACCTTCCTCCTCGCTTCCACTTCCGGCCACTTTATGAACTTGTCGATTACAGCGTACAAGTACTCAAAGCCCCGACAGCTCGGGAAAGGGGCCGAGATGTCGAAACCTCGGACCAAAAATGGCCGGATAAAGGGATCGTCTGGAGAGCTTGAGCTGGCTGGTGTGTTTGCTTGGAATGGGCCTTGCACGCTTCACACTTGGTTACTTGTGCGATTGCATCACGGAGGGCTGTCGGCCAAAAGAAACCTTGCGGAAAGCTTTGCGGCAAGTGCTCTTCTTGCGCCAATGTGGTGACCACATATGCCTCCATGTATCTCGCCAACAGCTTCATCCATCTTCCCGGTGAATACACTTCAATTTCACGCCGTTGAGTCTTTTTACATGCAGTGTGTTGTCGACAAACTGGTACATACTTGACTGCCGGGCTACTCTTTCCGCTTCTTCTTGCTCTTGGGAAGTTCTCTGTCTGAAGGAAATGGACAATCTGCTGTGCCCATCTTTGGAGCTTGCGGCTCGACAACAAGGACTAAAGGCACATCTGCTGCTGCGGGAACATCCGCTTCTCTGGCGAGAACCTGCGGCTCAGCCGGAGCTTGGCGTTCCCGGCAAGCTTGCGGAGCAAAACTTGTTGGGGCGTCGCTTCAACGAAACAAACCCTAGGGCTTGTCGGACAGACTGCTCCTCGGCACTCTTAGTGTTGATCTTGGGGACCTTCTTGGCGGCGGCTTGGAGCTCTGCGGAAAATAGTCACCGAAATCAACTTCCTCTTCTTGTTATGTCCGAGTTGATGGCGTTCTGAGACGGTTGAGTCAGCTTGAGCACAAAGATCCCTGGTTCCACGAGTAACTTAAGTCGGCGCACTTGACGAGCCATCTGCAATGTCGTTCGAGCTCTTGGAACATGTTCCATCTGTAGGCCGTCAAAGTGCTCTTCTAGCTTTCTCACTTCATCAACATAAGCTTCCATCAACGGACTCTGATAACTCTTGTTCACTTGGCGGATGACAAGCTGTGAGTCACCCCTGACAATGAGCTTCTTGATCCCAAGGTCTACTGCGATCCTGAGACCGGCAAGCAAACCTTCATACTCTGTTGTATTGTTTGTTGCTTGCTTCTTGGGAAAGTGCATCTGGACTATGTACTTGAGGTGCTCTCCGGTGGGTGCGACAAGCAGCGCCCTTGCAGGTGCCTTGCAGCGAAGGCACCATCAAAGTACATCAGCCACTCTTTGCTTGCTTCCTTGATGGGGATGCTCGTTTCTGGAATTTCTTCGTCTTGTGTTGGCGTCCATTCTGCTATGAACTCTGCCAATGCTCTACTTTGGATAGTTGAAGTGCTCTCAAACTTGAGGCCAAAGCTTGACAGTTCCAGTGCCCACTCGACAATCCTGCCTGTTGCCTCTGGATTTTGCAGTATCCTCTTGAGCGGAAGCGAGTGGCGACTGTGATCTCATGTGCTTGAAAGTAATGGCGCAGCTTTCTCGAGGCCATGAGAAGGCGAAAAGCAATTTCTGCACACCGCAGTACCTTGATCTAGCCCTCTGCAGAAGTGAACCGACAAAGTAAACTGGCGCTGCACCATTCTCTTCGCATCTTCTCACACGCTGCTTGAGATCCATCTTTATCGTGACGAGCTTGCGGTGAAGTGCTTTGCTTGTCGCTGGATGCATCTGCCGTGGTTGCTAGCTCATCATCCGCCTCCCTCTCCGCTACTAACACAGCACTAACCACTTGATTGGTTGCCGCTATATACAGCAACAACTTCTCTTGTGGCTTAGGTGCGACAAGTGTTGGAGTGGAGGACAGGTATCTCTTTAAGTCCTGCAGCGTAGCCTCCGCTTCCGGAGTCCATTTCATTGGACCTGCCTTTTTCAATATTTTGAAAAATGGCAGGACGCGCTCAGCAGACCTAGATATAAACCTGCTTTGAGAGCAGCTACGCAACCGCAAGTCTTCGTACATCCTTGGCGCTTTGGTGCTTCAATCTGCTCAATGGCCTTGATCTTGTCGGGATTGGCTTCAATTCCCGCTGAGACACGAAGAACCGAGAAGCTTGCGGAGGGACTCCAAACACGCACTTCTCGGGGTTGAGCTTGAGGTTGATCTTGCGCAGATTTGCAAAGGTTTCGTCTAAATCTTGAATCAGGGTCGCCTTGTCCTTGCTCTTGACCACTATGTCATCCATGTAGGCTTACACATTTCTGTTCATTTGCGGCTCAAAAGCGTCATGGACTACTCTTGCAAATGTTGATCCAGCATTCTTTAATCCGAAAGGCATCCGTACGAAACAGTATGTGCCACATGGGGTGATGAATGCGGTCTTCTCCTCATCCTCTTCTGCCATGAAGATCTGATGGTATCCTGAGTATGCATCAAGAAATGAAAGCAAATCACATCCGGCCGTGGAGTCAACAATCTGATCGATGCGCGGCAAGGGAAATGGGTCTTTGGGACAAGCTTTATTAACATCGGTAAAGTCGATACAAAGCCTCCATTTCCGTTTGCCTTCGCCGCGACTACGAGATTGGCCAACCACGTGGGATGGAGCACTCCTCTAACAAGGCCTGCTGCTTCCAACTTCTTGATTTCTTCTGCGATGAATTCTTGGCGCTCCACCGCCGCTTCGACTTTACGCTTGGCGGGCGCGCGCGAGGACAGACGGTAAGGTGGTGCTCTATTACTTTCCTGCGAACACCGGGGATGTCAGACGGTTGCCATGCAAACATGTCGACGTTCGCCCACAGGAAAGCAACGAGCACACTTTCCTATTTAGGGTCGAGAGTGGCACTGATGGTGAAGGTACCACCAGCGCCATCCTCCTTGGAGGACACCTTCTTGGTCTCTGGTGGAGCTGCCATAGTCTTCTTCTTGCACTTGCCGGTGGAGCTCGATGGTGCGTCCTCGACGGTGGCGCAGCACTCCGAAGAGGTGCGCTTGCCGGAGTGGGCATCAGTACTCTTGCCGGACTTGGTCTTCTTCTTCGCCCCGGGAGCTTCAGTGGCAAGTGTCTTGCAATTTGTTGCGGCTGCTGCTTCCCGGTAGATCTTGTCGGCGCAGATAAGAGCATCCTTCTTGTCGCCAGGGACGGAGATGACACTTATCGGGCCTGGCATCTTCAGCATGTTGTATGCATAGTGAGAGGCCGCCATGAATTTGGCGAGTGCTGGACGGCCAAGTATCCCATTGTAAGGCAATGGGAAGTCAGCAACGTCAAAAGTGACCCTCTCAGTCCTGAAGTTCAACTTCGCTGCCAAGCGTCACCGACAGCGTGATCTTTCCCTTGACTTGCTCCTTCCGGATTGATTCCTTGGAATGTGCGGTCTCTTCAAGCTTCGCCATCGAGGGATCCGAGCTTCGGAGCACCGGAGGAGATCAGATTCAAGCCGGCCCGCCGTCAACTAGCATCTTGGTGACCTTGAGGTTGTGGATAGTTGGTGAAACCAACATCGGCAAGCACCGACCGCAGATTATGCGATCAGGGTGGTCCTCAATATCAAAGATGATAGGCGTCTTGGACCATTCGAGGCTTGCGTGACTCAATGGATGGTTACGCGCATTGACTTCCGCATCCACCGCTTGAGTTGGCGGTGTGAAGTATGCGAGAAGCACCTCCGTCAACGCACAAGACCTCTGTGGCTTTCTGGAACTCCTGCTCATCGGTCTCGTCATCATCCATGTCTTCATCGTCGTCGTCATCTTCATCCTTGTCGCGGCCGCGGGGAGGTCTGACTCCTTGCCGCTGCTTGGCCTTGCCGCGGCGTCCTCCTCGGTCGGGACGTTTCTTGTTGATTCCTCCAGCACCTTCCTAGGCTTTCTCCTTGTCGCGTCGCTCGTACTCAGCCTTTTGTTGCTCGACAAGCTGCTCGACCTTCTTGCAGCTCTGGAGGTCATGGCCCTTGGTGCGGTGGATCTTGCAGTACTGCTTGTTGGAGCTGTCCTGCTTGTCGGCGACCGCCACAGCCTGGCAGTTGGTGCCAGCGGCAACCTCCTTGCTGGAGCTACCAGCTTTGGCTTTCTTGGCGCCACCTCCGTTGCTGGACTGCTCAACAACTAGCACATCTTTGCCTTTCTTTTTCCTATTGCTCCGCCGCCGACTTTTCTTTGCCGGGGCGGACCCCTCACTATCAGATCCTGCTGCTCCTACATTCTCTCCGGGGAGTCTCCTCCCTTCCTCAGCACGTGCACACTTGTCGGCCAGGGCATATAGCTCACTGACGTCCTTGATCTTGCACATCGCCATCTCCTCTCGCATCCTGCGGTTCCGCACATTCTGATGGAACGCGCTGATTACCGCGGCAGGGTGGACATCTGGGATGTTGTCTTTGTCTGTGGCTGAATCTCTGAATGTACTTGCGCAGGGGCTCTCCTTCCTTACAGGCGGCAGATGAAGGTCACTCTCTTAGCCATGAGGTTTGTGACCGCTGTGAAAGCGCCGACAAACTGATGGCATAGATCCGCCCGGAAGATATGGAGTTGTCCGGCAAGTGCATGAGCGAGGATCGACATTGGGCTTGAGTACCGGCGGAAGTAGTTGGCGAGGATCTTGTCGTCCGCCCCGGCAGCTTGCACGCGATGGTGTAGATGCGGAGGAACTCCGACGGATCGTCTTGCTTGTCGTACTTCTCGTGCGTCGGCGAAATTCTTCTTCTGGGCCCTTTGGACTTGCCGCAGCTCACGAGTGAGCGCAGGGCAACCTACAGCGTCTGGCAAGTCGCTGGTTCCCCGGGCGCATGCATGTCGACGGAGGGCCCAGCGTGCTGGTCGGATTGGCGCGCGCTTCTCTTGGCGCTCGATGCGATTCGGCGTCTTCTTCTGTCGTTCGTGAAGAACTTGGCGCTGATCGCGACGAGCTCGTGGATCTGATGGCGCGGTGGAGTCATTTGTCGAGGTGGATCCGGCGAGTCGGCGATCTTAGCCTTCGAGGTGGAGAGTGCATGGTAGTTGCACCCCACGGTTTCGTCGCCACCGGCTCGTGCTTAGTAGTCCTGCAGCGGCAGCAGCATTACTCGGCTGCCGCGGAGTGTCGCCGTTAGCAAAGCCGATGAGACTACGGATGGTGGCCCTCCATTCGCCGACCTTGTCGGCTGTTGGAGGGTAATCCGAGGCGATTGAGCTCTCGCCAAAGCTTCTGCTGGAGTGGTGGGCGGCGATGGCGAGCGGCGCGAGGCGGGATATGCTCGGACTTCTAACTATGTTAGAAGGCGCAGATCCCGTCGAGCGACCGTGCCTTGCTCGTGCCGACATGTTGGCGTGCATGCTGGTCTTGAGGACCCCGAGATCCACCAGCTCGATCTTGATCCAACAAGCGTATGGTACTGTGAATACCATGGCGCTGTCGGTCCCGCGCCTCTGAGATGGGCGCGGTGCATGTCTGGACGCCGAGTCTGCGCAGCCTTGTCCTTGGACTTGGCAGCATCATGAGCTCCCTACGCGGCGCCCGTTCTTCCGTCGGTGTCTACCCACCACCCATTTGCTCGGTGGTGGTGGGATCAACGTGGGCGGCTCCGCTGCCGCGAAGCCTTCTTCTTGGTGGCATGTTGATGAAGAAAACGAAGATCTAGCTTCGTGTGAGCGCGGATCAGGTTCACACAAGCTCGATGCCCTACCGCGCCAAAGATGTCGGGAAGCTGATCGACCCACGAACACCTATGGGACCGGCGGACCGAGCCCCTTTGGTTCGGTGAGGCGGAGGTCGCCTGAAAAGCAGATCGGCGAAGCACGAAAGTTACCCAGCCCGGAGCTCTCGGGAGATAACACTCCTCTTGCTGCATGTTTGAGTGTATTGAGTTCTTGCTAGGGGCGCTGAGAGCTACTGATACCTCCAGCCGCTAACGAGACCTAAGCGTGGGTGTTTTACGGCTTTGAACCTTTTAACCCCTCCTCTCGTTGCGCATGGGCCTCCTTTTATATGCTCAAGGGTCTCCGGCGGTGGCAGCGTAGACAAGGGTAAAAATGGAAAAAGAGTGCGGTTGGTACAGCTACTTGTACGATGTATCATACCTAACCACGGCGGCAGGGTACAAGGGCATTAAATGCCGTCTCGTCGCCTAAGCAGTGCAAGCGAGGGACCGTCGAGCGCCACCGCTTGCCACGATGGCAATCTTGTCGGCGCCGCTTGCCACAGCGCTCACCTGGCCGCCAGACCTATTGCCACAGCGCTGAAAGGTCGAGGCGACACGTTGGTGGATGTCTTTGGGCGCAGAAACAGTGGTAGTCTGCCACAAGCGCCTTACATGATTTGTGTCTTGTCGCGTCCGGAAGCTTGTCGCTCACGGGCCTTCCCGGCAAGCTCCTCTTGCGGGGCCTTGTCTCCTAGGTGCCTTGGTTGGCCTTCCCGGCAAGCTCCTCTTGCCGGGGCCTTGTCTCCTTGGCTTAAATACTTTGTTCTTGAATGGCTCCAAAGGAACCACGGAGGACCTTGGCAGTCGCCAGGCAAGCCTTACCGCGGGGTGTTGCAACTGCCCGTGCACAAGTTCGGGATACTAGGGTACCCCTACTCTAGTACACCGACAAATTGATCCTTAAGGAAGCTCATGAATCCCCTCTCACCATTCATCCCTGTAGTACTAAAATGTATCAAGACCTACGCCAGAGGTTTTGGTGGACTAGGATGAAGAGTGAAATCGCTCAATTCATTGCTAATTGCGACGTATGTCATCGTGTTAAAGCAGAGCATCAACGGCCTGCTGGCACCCTTCAACCTTTGGCTATTCCTGAATGGAAATGGGATAAAATCGGTATGTATTTCATTACCGGGTTTCCCAGGACCAAGAGAGGGAATAATGCTATCTTCGTTGTTGTCGATCGCCTTTCCAAAGTAGCCCACTTCCTACCCGTTCGTGAGAGTATAACCGCTAGCCAGCTAGCTAATTTGAACATCTCCCGAATAGTGTCTCTTCATGGTGTTCCATTGGAGATTAACTCAGACCGTGGAAGTCTCTTCACCTCTCGATTCTGGGAAATTTTCCAAAATGCTATGGAACTCGTCTCTCCTTTATCACCGCCTTCCATCCTCAATCAAGTGGTCAAGTAGAACGAGTCAATCAAATTCTGGAGGATATGATTCGAGCTTCTGTCATCTCTTTCAGCATGAATTGGGAGAAATGCCTTCCATTCGCCGAGTTCGCTTATAACAATAGTTATCAAGATAGCTTGGGCAAAGCTCCTTTCGAAGTTCTCTATGGACGAAAATGTCGAATGCCTCTTAACTGGTCAGAAACCGGGGAGAGACAACTCTTTGGCCCGGATATGATCCAGGAAGCAGAAGAGCAGGTTCGCATTATTCGTGAGAAATTGAAAACGGCCCAATCTCGCCAAAAGAGCCATTATGACCGCCAACATAAGCCTATGTCTTATGAAGTTGGCGAGAAGGCTTACCTTTGGGTTACTCCTCTGAAGGGAACCCATCGATTCGGTATCAAAGGAAAATTGGCTCCCCGTTACATTGGACCCTTTCACATTCTTGCCAAATGAGGAGAAGTTGCCTACCAATTGGAACTACCTCCGCATATTTCCAGAGTTCATGATGTCTTCCACGTTTCTCAACTCAGGCGTTGCTTCTCGGATCCTATCCGTGGAGTGGAACGCTTGATCTCCAAGATAACCTCACCTATCGAGAATATCCCGTTCGTACTTGATCATGCGGAGCGTACCACTCGACGCCAGAACATCAAGTTTCTCAAGGTTCAATGGTCAAACCACTCCGAGCAAGAAGCTACATGGGAAAGGGAGGATCGTCTTCGACTTTAGTACCCCACCTTCTTTCCGACGGATCCAAAATCTCGGGACGAGATTCTGTTGAGTGGGGGTGAGTTGTCACATCCTAGTTAGTCCATGCATTAGAGTGTTGCATCATGTTTACCTTTCACCAGAAACTTGAATTGGGGAAGACAGAACCCCCAGAACCCCTCTGAATCCAACTAGGGTTCACTAAAAATATTTTCAATGAACCTGAAATGCCCTTCTAAAAAAAGTTCACCCTCTTTTTCTTGGGTTAGAACCTCTGGCAAAATAGGTGCCCAATTTTCTAGGTCAACAGAAGGTCATTGAATCAAATCATATGTAATTTGCATTTGGGCATTTAAATGCTAGTAAATATTTTGGATGCTCAAATAATTCTAAAAATAAGTGTGGGCTGTTCGAGATATTCTAAACAGATCCCTTGATTATTTCCAGGATTTTTAGAAGTGCCTAACTATTTTTAGTAAGTCTACAAACTTACAGAAAAATAGAAAAAGGAAAAGCAAAAGCAAGGCTTACACAGCGCTCACAGCAAGCCCACTGCCGCCCAACCACCGCTCCAGTGAGCTGCTTGGCTTGGCCAGGCAGGCAGCAGTGCTCGGCAGGCGGCACCCGAGCACGCCACGCAGCTGCTCGCTGCCCTGCCTCCTCCCCGCACCGTCCTGCCGCCTCGGTTCGGTCAGCCACTCCTCCCCCGAGCTCGCAGACAACCCTTCTCCTCCCCAGCCCCTCTCCCTCGCTCGCCCGCACCATGGCCGACGCCGTCGCGCCCGCGCCACCGTGAAGCTCGCGCCCTTCGTCGTCTCCGTGCTGCGCCACCGTGTCCGTTCGCTCTGCCATCGTCGACTACATCGAGCAGGCCGAGCCCCGAGCGCTCGCACGCCCTGCAACACCTTCACCGACTCCGTCTCCGTCCATCACCGCCGGAGATCCCCATCGCCGTCGCCACCGCATCACCTCGTCCCCGACCTCGCCGACTGCTTCGCCGTACTTGCCGTGAGCCCAGCTACCTCCCCATCCTCTCCGTTCGCTTTCCCGTGCACCGTAGCTGCCGCACGAAGCATCACCGCACACGCCACCGCCGAGCTCATCGCCGACGTGTCTCTGGCCACCCACTGGCCACGCCACATTGTCCACTAACTTCACCACATCCCCAGGAACCCGTAGCACCACTCCACGCACCTCGCCATGTCCCGAAGCCTCGGGTTCACTTTCACGACTCGGCGACCGCCCTGGCTCGTCGCGGCGGCGCTTCCGCCACCCCGAGCTCAACCACCGCCACCAAACGCCGCGGCTTGTCTCCGGCTACTCGTAGATGGTCTCCGCCGTCCATTTGGTCGCCGGAACGCACAAACACACTCTCGCCGCCGCGTCTGGCTTCGCCGGCGGCTAGACGTCGGCGGGTTTGACCCCGTTGATGGAGTTGACTAAGTGGGGCCCCTCTGCTAATTAACCCAGTTTAGTTTTAACTGAAATTAGTTAGTTAAATTAACTACTGACATGCGGGACCCATTGGTCAGGTTGACCTGGACGCCCCCGTTGACCACTGACATCACCCTGACGCACTGCTGACGCAATAACTAATTTCTGGATTTATTTGTATTCAGGAAATTCCAGATATTGTTGCAAACTTCAAAAAATCATAGAAATTAATCTATAACTCCAAATGCAAAGTTCTATATATGAATTTTGATCATAAAAATTCAACCTATCCATTGGTAATGGTTTCATGCATGACAGAATAAGTTTACCTTTCTGAATGAGCTAACATTTGAATCTTTGATTCAAATGAGTTCATTCCTTTCTGTTCTAGCTTGCATTAGGTCAACACACATTCATATTGCCATGTCATAGCATGCATCATATTGTTGCATATCGTCATGTGTTGTTTATGTTTGGTGTGTCTTTCGTGATAGGTTCTGCCTCCGAGGATAACCCCGAATATCCGTCTGAAGGGCGGTATCCTACTACCACTACATCAGGCAAGCAACCCATTGATCATCCGATACAAACCCATTTTCTCGCTTCTGCTCTTGTTTACTGCATTAAGACAACGTGATTCAAACTGTTGTGTGTTGCAGTAGTTGAACCCACTTCCTTTGCATGACCTGTCATTGCCACAGTAACTAGATGAAACCCACTAGCATGTGTAGGAGTTGATTGAGCCATGTTTGTGTTTCCTACCATGCTATGCTTGCTATGCTTAGAGTTGTGTGAGGTCTGGCTCATCGGGATGATGAACTAGAGTGAAAGGTTGTGTCGGTTTCGAGAGTGAAAGTGTTGAATATGATTTGGTAAAGGAATCGATGAGAGGCCATGTAGGAGTACATGGTGGGTTGTTTCATTGAGGCCGTCCCTAAGAACTGAGATCTGTATGTGTGATTTAAGATCAGCTACTACCACACGTTGGGCCCTGAAATATGACCCCGCTCGACTTACCGACCCCTCTCGTCCTCTGTCCAGGAGTTGCAAGTAGTTTCTGGTGTTTGTAGTATGCTGAGGGCCGCACGTAGCGCTGACCTTAGGGGTGGGCTGTGTTGTGGTAGGCACGTGGCACGGTGTACCGATTCGCCCGTTTGGTGTCTCGGGAACCCTGCACACATCGTTCGGGGCCGTTAGTGGAACCTCGGCCGGACTCCCTGCAGATGGAACCCGAATAGGCGATAAACCTGGACTAGAGACTTGTGTGGTTGGTTAGGTCGTGGCTACACCCACGTCGGCTTTCGCTTGAAGTCTTCCGAGCACATATCGTGTGCAGACGCTAAGTGGTGGAAACATGTGTGACGAAGTACACCCTGCAGGGTATAAAACTATTCGAATAGCCACGTCCGCGGTAAATGACTACTTGGTCGCCTATGCAGTTCATAGACAAGTAAATGGATACTACTAAAAGCCTCAAGATAAGTGTGAGTACCGCGGATGGCCCTCTCGTAGGTTGTCGAGAGAGGATCCACGGTGGAGTATTGTGATGGTGATTAGTGGACTCGTGTGCGACAAATGATTTTCAAGTGGTGTCTCATAGGATAGCTTAGCCAAGAGTCAAAGCTGGCTTGCTGCAATAACTCCACTACCTTCTTGAGAATGTGCATGTATAATAGGATTCTGTTGTAAGACTTGCTGAGTACCTCCGTACTCATGTTTGCTTAATTAATGTTTTCAGACGACAACACTGCCCCCTCCGATGGGTTCTTTGTAGACCTTGACGTCGACGAGTGACTAGCCACCCAGGTGGTGATCCAAGGCTTGTGAAGGGCCACTATAGATAGAAGGGCTTCGTCAAGCCTTCTTTCTTTTTAGTGTCTGTACTCAGACTAGTTTGCTTCCGCATGTGCTTGTATGTTTGTATGACTTGAGTGTTGGGTCATGTGACCTCTATCTGTATGAATATGTTATGTATGGCTCCTCGGAGCCTCTTAAATAAAGTACTTTGAGTTGTAGAGTTTTGTTGTGATGCCATGTTGTATGTACTCATATCGGGCATATTGTGTGTATGATTGAAATGCTTGGTATGAGTGGGATCCGACAATCTAGTTGTTTATCCTTGGCAGCCTCTCATATGGGAAAATGTAGTCTAGTGCTTCTGAGCGATAGTAGTCCGCTACTGACCAGTTCACGAGTCCTGCTAGCCCAGCACTACTGCTCTGGACACTTGACTGGCGATATGTGTTTCACTTCGTTCCTTTATCTGTCCCTTGGGAAATGTCACGCGGTGACATCCGAGTCTGCCTAGCCTGCTACAGCCGGGTTACGGAGTCCTGTTAGCCAGTGCTACAGCCAGTTCATACATTGATGACCGACATGCTCGATGTGATTCATGTATGCCTGTCCCCATGGGTTAGCACCGCTTTGGGTTCACGACTAGCCATGTCGGCCCGGGTTCTCTGTCATGTGGATGCTAGCGACACTATCATATACGTGAGCCAAAAGGCGCAAACGGTCCCGGGCCATGGTAAGGCGACACCCGTGGGAATACCGTGCGTGAGGCCGCAAAGTGATATGAGGTGTTACCGGCTAGGTCAATGTGACTTGGAATCGTGGTCCTGACAGCAATTGAACATACGGTAGCTGAATTCCAATGATTTGTCCACACATACATGCATTACATAATTAATCATAGTGTATGAAATACGAAGACCTTATTAGATGGAAAACAATGGATCCGTGTGTATATGTTTAGCGGCTAACTCTTACTCAATGTTTTAGGAGAACGCATGCTGAAATCTTCATTATCACCAGTGGGATTGATGTAGTGATTCGGCAAGAAGTCGCTGATAAATCTTCGAACCATCAGCAATTCACCAGCCGGGAGCAGTTTAGGGGTCCTCGGTTCTAAGATGAGCTGCAGTATTTTTAAGATCAGAATGTGTCATATGAGTGGAGTAGAAGATATTAATTACAATAGACTTGCTGGTACTAATTCGCGAGGATCGTCACAACTATCAGCAGATTTGTAGATGGAGATCATGTGTCTGCAAACATAGTATCCACAAAGGTTGGTCCCTGCTTGTTGCTGAGGACACTGAATTTTTTTCCTACTAATTAGTCATGTATTTGTCCTGTTAAGAACAACCTAACCGGTGTTAGATGCATTATTTCTTCTTTGGACAAAAATAGAAATTGGTTTATATAGAAGCTTGAACATTTGACTAGCGTAAGAAAAGGTATTTGCAGAATATTGGATAAATTTTCCGAAAATAACGTATTTCGGTGTGTTACCAGAGAAACGATCTCGTGCTGCAGAGGTAGTTCCCTCTTGAACAGGTTCCCTGGTTTAGTTTTCCACAATGCGAGCACATTGCAAATGAAGATGAATTTTGACAACATCAATTATTGAACCAGATATGAATGAAAATTAATTTCAACATCCTAGAATTCAATACCTATCCATGAATTGCTGAAGATGCGTCAAATCCTAAGCGTTTGTTGACTCTCTGAGAGAATCCATGTAGTAAACTGTGTTCTTGTTTGGAACAATGAATACCAATATCCAGTGATTGCTACATATTAAGAAAGCCATGAACTTACGAATTATGTCGAAATATGAAAGACAATCAGTGTATGCGTGGTTGTTTACTTGCCTTACCGTTCATGATATGGCCAGAGAAATGAAGGACGACTGTGTTAATGGCCGAGTCTCATAGGTCCGTACCATCTAATGTCGTCCCATTTGCTAATGCAGGATCTATGAAATACACACTCTCCCATTTTCTTCTCTGCGCGTTCAATCCCCTGAGAGGAATAAAATGCAGTTAGCTATTTATCATTTATAGCCTTGTATGGAGAAGTTGATCAGAGTTTGTTAAGTACTTAAAAATCAGGCATCTAACAAGAGTGGCATCGATCTCGTTGAAGTTGAAGAAGATATGTAAGTCCTCGAAACTTACATTGATGGAACCAACATCGTGTCGGAAATGATCTATGTTGTAGTGGACTAGCAAACCATGATGACCTGCTGACATTTGATCCATGCAATATTCATGTAACTTGCAGCAACTCGAGCTGCACTCATCAATGTATTCACTAACAAGAAATGGCTGGCCATTGACGTAATTGCGTGCTTGAAGTACGTCTGCTTTACTTTTAGCAAGCAACAAATCTACTTCTTCATCATCCATGCCGTCAGAAATAATATTACTCCGCGATTCGAACAACCTGCTGTTAATTTGGTTCTGGGCGATGAGTACTTTAAGTAAGAGGCAATCGTTCTCTTTCCTCTTTGCTCTCTCGTCGCGCTTCCTCGCGGGTGCAGCCTTTTTGGCCGCTTCCTTCTTGGTACTTGAAGGATTTCTGGCAGAACGTCTAGTTGGCTGCTAGGTAGACTGCCGAGCAGACGGTGAAGCTTTGACGGACTGCTTAGCAGACAGTTTACCTATGCCGGACCACTGAGATGGCGGTGCTGCTGTGACGGACTACTGGGCTGTAGGAGTAGAGGCATCAGATTGCTGACCATGCGTTGAAGCTATGTCGGATTTCTGCGCAGGTGGTGCCAACTTGTCAGTGTGCTGAGGAGGCCGTGCCAACGCATTGGTTTCCTGAGAAAGAAGTGCTGATGCATTGGTATGCTCATCACGTGAATGCGTCCCGACAGACTAATGGGCAGTCGATTCTGGACCTATAGGCTACTTAGCAGGCGGTTCCGAAGCATCAGAGTGCTTAGCGGTCCGTTCCACCAGGTTGGTCTGCTGAGCCTGCGCTGCAGCTGGGTCTCCCCCCACTGCTTCAGCGGCCGGCATCTGAACCGGTGGTGCTTCTTCAGCAGTTCTAGGCCAAACCACTGGCTGCTCTGGGGCGGAGGATGACATGGCCTGTACGGCACAAAGTCGGGCCGACTGATCACGAGTTGATGCATCAGCCATCGGATTACGAGTATTAGGTTCTTTGGGGGAAGCACGCGAGAGCTGCTGTGGCAAGGAGAGCGTCACCGGTTGAGGGGCGTGCTACCTCTTGAGCGTGCATTGGCTTTCCCTTGAAGAGGAAAGGGTGATGCAGCAAAGTAGCGTAAGTATTTCCCTTAGTTTTTGAGAACCAAGGTATAAATCCAGTAGGAGGTTACACGCAAATCGCCTCGTACCTACACAAACAAGTAAGAACCTTGCAACCAACGCGATAAAGGGGTTGTCAATCCCTTCACGGCCACCTGCAAAAGTGAGATCTGATAGAGATAATAAGATAAATATTTTTGGTATTATTATGATATAGATTGGAAAGTAAAGATTGCAAAATAAAAGACGGAAGAAATAGTAAATTGATATGACAATAATATGATGGAAGATAGAACCGGGGGCCATAGGTTTCACAGTGGCTTCTCTCAAGATAGCATAATTTACGGTGGGTGAACGAATTACTGTCGAGCAATTGATAGAAAAGCGCATACTTATGAGAATATCTAGGCATGATCATGTATATAGGCAGCACTTCACGACAAGTAGACCGAAACATTTCTGCTTCTACTACTATTACACCACACATCGACCGCTATCCAGCACGCATCTAGAGTATTAAGTTCATAAGAACAGAGTAACACATTAGGCAAGATGACATGATGTAGAGGGATAAACTCAAGCAATATGATATAAGCCCCATCTTTTTATCCTCGATGGCAACAATACAATACGTGCCTTGCTGCCCCTGCTATCACTGGGAAAGGACACCGCAAGATTAAACCCAAAGCTAAGCACTTCTCCCATTGCAAGAAAGATCAATATAGTAGGCCAAACCAAACTGATAATTCAAAGAGACTTGCAATGATAACAAATCATACATACAAGAATTTATAGGAGAATCAAATATTGTTCATAGATAATGTTGATCATAAACCCACAATTCATCGGATCTCGACAAACACACCGCTAAAAGAATTACATAGAATAGATCTCCAAGAAGATCGAGGAGAACTTTGTATTGTGATCCAAAGAGAGAGAAGAAGCAATCTAGCTAATAACTATGGACCCGAAGGTCTGTGGTAAACTACTCACACATCATTGGAGAGGCTATGGTGTTGATGAAGAAGCCTCCGCGATCAATTCCCCCTCGGCGGAGCGCCGAAAAAGGCCCCAAGATGGGATCTCACAGGTACAAAAGGTGGCAGCGGTGGAAATAGGGTTTTGTGGTGCTCTCGGATGTTTTCAGGCTATATGAGTATATATAGGCGAAAGAAGTAGGTCGGTGGAGCCATGAGGGGCCCATGAGGGTGGGGGGCGCGCCTACCCCCCTGGGCGTGCCTCCCTGCCTCGTAGCCGCCTTGTTGCTTCCTTGACGTCCACTCCAAGTCTCCTGGATTGCGTTTGTTCCAAAACTAACTCTCCCGAAGGTTTCATTCCGTTTGGACTCCGTTTGATATTCCTTTTCTGCGAAACACTGAAATAGGCAAAAAAAGCAATTTGCATTGGGCCTTCGGTTAATATGTTAGTCCCAAAAATAATATAAAAGTGCATAATAAAGCCCATTAAACATCCAAAACAGATAATATAATAGCATGGAACAATCAAAAATTATAGATACATTGGAGACGTATCAAGCATCCCCAAGCTTAATTCCTGCTCGTCCTCGAGTAGGTAAATGATAAAAATAGAATTTTTGATGTGGAATGCTACCTAGCATATTTCTCAATGTAATTTTCTTTATTGTGGTATGAATGTTCAGATCCGAAAGATTCAAGACAAAAGTTTAATATTGACATAAAAATAATAATACTTCAAGCATACTAACTAAGCAACCATGTCTTCTCAAAATAACATGGACAAAGAAAGTTATCCCTACAAAATCATATAGTCTGGCTATGCTCTATCTTCATCACACAAAGTATTTAATCATGCACAACCCCGATGACAAGCCAAGCAATTGTTTCATACTTTTGATGTTCTCAAACTTTTTCAATCTTCACGCAATGCATGAGCGTGAGCCATGGATATAGCACTATATGTGGAATAGAATGGTGGTTGTGGAGAAGACAAAAAGGAGAAGATAGTCTCACATCAACTAGGCGTATCAACAGGCTATGGAGATACCCATCAACAGATATTAATGTGAGTGAGTAGGGATTGCCATGCAACAGATGCACTAGAGCTATAAGCGTATGAAAGCTCAAAAGAAACTAAGTGGGTGTGCATCCAACTCGCTTGCTCACGAAGACCTAGCGCATTTTGAGGAAGCCCATCATTGGAATATACAAGCCAAGTTCTATAATGTAAAATTCCCACTAGTATATGAAAGTGACAACATAGGAGACTCTCTATCATGAAGATCATGGTGCTACTTTGAAGCCCAAGTGTGGTAAAAGGATAGTAACATTGTCCCTTCTCTCTTTTTCTATCATCTTTTTTTATTTGGGCTTTTTATGGCCTCTTTTTTATTCTTATTTTATTTTTGTCCGGAGTCTCATCCCGACTTGTGGGGGAGTCATAGTCTCCATCATCCTTTCCTCACTTGGGACAATGCTCTAATAATGATGATCATCACACTTTTATTTACTTACAACTCAAAAATTACAACTCAATACTAGAAAAAATATGACTCTATGTGAATGCCTCCGGCAGTGTACCGAGATATGCAATGAATCAAGAGTGACATGTATGAAAGAATTATAAAGGTGGCTTTGTGTAACGCCCTCGATGCGGCTATATCTCCCACGTGTCGAAGCACGACTTAGAGGCATAACCGCATTGAAAGCAATGTCGCAAGTGAGGTAATCTTCACACAACCCATGTAATACATAAGGGAAAGAGATACATAGTTGGCTTACAATCGCCACTTCACACAATACATGAGTAAAACATTACATCATACAGATACAAACAAGGTCCGACTACGGAACCAAAATAAAAGAAGACTACCCCAAATGCTACATAGATCCCGATCGTCCCAACTGGCTCCACTCTTGATCAAGCAAAGCGAAACAACACAATGAACAAGATCTTCATCGAGCTCCTCCTGGAGCTCAGTGCATCACCCTGCACGTTTAAATCGGCACACTGCAAACTGGTTTGGAAGTATCTGTGAGTCACGGGGACTCAGCAATCTCACACCCACGAGATCAAGACTATTTAATCTTAAAGGTAGGACAAGGTAGTGAGGTGGAGCTGCAGCAGCGACTAGCATATATGGTGGCTACAAGCGCAAATGAGGCGAGAAGAGAAGGCAAAAGCACGGTCGAACAACTATGATCAAGAAGTGATCCTGAAACTACTTCGTCAAACATACTCCAACACCGTGTTCACTTCCCGGACTCCGAGAAGAGACCATCACGTTACACACGCTGTTGGTGTATTTTAATTAAGATCAACTTCGGGTTTTCTACAACGGACATTAACAAATTCCCATCTGCCACATAACCGCGGGCACGGCTTTGAAAGTTCAAAACCCTGCAGGGTGTCCCAACAGCCCATGATAAGCTCTCGCGATCAGCGAAGGATATTCCTTCTCCCGGGAAGAACCGATCAGTCTCGGAATCCGGCTACAAGACATTTCACAGCAATAAAACAAGTCCAGCAAAGCCGCCGGATGTGCCGACAAATCCTGATAGGAGCTGCACATATCTCGGTCTCGGGGCACACCGGATGAGCAGACGTCGGGTTGGCATAAACCCTGGTTGCCCAGGGGCGCGGACATCGCTCGGTTTGGACCAGCACTCGAAGGAGAACTGGCCCGGGGCTAAAATAAAGATGACCCTCGGGCTCCGGAAACCCAAGGGAAAAAGGGCATAGGTGAGGCAAATGGTAAAACCAATGTTGGGCCTTGCTGGAAAAGTCTTATTCAAAGCGAACTGTCAAGGGGGTCCCATAAATCACCCGACCGCGTTAGGGGCGCAAAATCCGGGAACATAACACCGGTATGACGGAAACTAGGGCGGCAAGAGTGGAACAAAACACCAGGCATAAGGCCGAGCCTTCCACCCTTTACCAAGTATATAGATGCATTAATTAAATAAGATATATTGTGATATCCCAACAGGTAAACATGTTCCCACAAGGAACAACATCTCCATGTTCAACAAGGAACAAACTTCATCTTCACCTGCAACTAACAACGCTATAAGAGGGCTGAGCAAAGCGGTAACATAGCCAAACAACGGTTTGCTAGGAAAGGATGGTTAGAGGTTTGACATGGCAATGTGGGTGGCATGATATAGCAAGTGGTAGGCATCGTAGCATAGGCATAGCAAAAGAGCGAGCATCTAGCAAGCAAAGATAGAAGTGATTTCGAGGTATGGTCATCTTGCCTGAAATCCATAAGGAAGAAGAACGAGTCCAGAAGAAGACAAGCGGACGAAGTCGAATGAATCCTCACAACTCCGGACGAAACCGAAGCTAACGAGAGAAGCAAACCGAAAGAAGCAAACAACATAGTAAACACACAAGCATAAACATGGCATGATGCACAATCAAGTATGATGCATGTCCGGTTTAAATAGCATGGCATGGCAATATGCACAAACAATCCTACAAATTAAGTGGAGCTAAATATGCAATGAGTTGCATATTGACGGAACACCACAACACTTATTTAGTTCTCTCCCGATTAGGTACTCAACAATATTAAATGTTATTAAACATGGCAAGAGGTGAAGCATATTGAAACTATCTATCTAGGCAAGTTTAAATGAGGCCGGAAACAACGAACAACAATTCCGGAAAATCCCCATGTGCATATTTTAGATTCGGAACAGATCTGACCTAAAGCATATTTTAGAGTTGTTAAACATGCAAAGCAAGTACACCATGTTAATCTAGGCATTTTTCTACCCCATTTACATATATGATTTAATTAAAATGGAGCTACGGTTATTAAGTTATGAAATAAATCATTTTAGCATGGCATTTAAGCAAATTAATGCAAACAACAATTTTAAACATTTTAATTGTTGTTATCATGATGCGGATGACATGTGCAAGTTTATGCAATTTTATGAAAACGTTGACATGAGCATGATATGAAGCATTAGTCACCGTGGTGGAAGAAAGGGTGCCACGACAACGAATCCGAAAATGATGCCACGGCAACATATCGGTTCCGATAACTTGATTGAGATATCGGTACAAAGGAAAGCGTGTGAGCGAGTCATGCAAGATGGTGGGGTGATCCCGGTTCGGGTTCCCACGGAGCGGTGGCATGGCAAAGAGGGCATCGCAAGGATGATTCGATCACGGCGGTCGTCACGGGTTATACCTTGAAACGTTCAAGCGGGACGGGTCGAGTTTAAAGAGGAAGTAGGCGTTCACGGGTCATCGAGGAAGTAGAGGAAGTAGTCGTTCTCGCGATGATCGCCGAGGGAAGTAGTGGTACACGGCGACGGTAGAGGAAGTAGTGTTTCACGTTCGTTTTGAAGAGGTACTTGACGGGTCCGGATCCCTTTGGGGTTGTCGTGGTACTTGCGGTCGCGCGATGGTAGTCGTGACGGCGTGGGGAAGTAGACGTTCATGTTCGATGGTAGTGGTACATTCCGTCATCGGAAGTAGTCGTTCATGTCCGTGGATGTTCGGGTCCACGGGTCTTCAAGGGTCGACGGTAGTGGTACACGTTCGGAGAGAACTTGATGTTCCCATGTGCTTCACGGGTCGTCGTTGAACTTGACGAAATCCATCCACAGGTAGCCGTCCGTGGTCGTTCTCATGTTGGCGTGCAACAAGATGGTCTCGAGGTTCGTAGCCGAACTTGGCGGATTCGTGTAGTTGAACTTGACGAAAACTGGTCTCCCAAAGACGTCGTGGTACTTGGCGCTTCCAATGTCTTCGGGCGTAGAGGTACTCGCAAAAACCAAGATGGTCTTGACGATCCGGTGAGGCGATGTGGTCGGTGCGGTCTTGGACTTGGCGATTCTGGTCGAAGAGGGCAAGCGGAGGCGCATCCTCCTTCCTGCTCAAACTAAGCAGAGGCGGGGCACCTGGTCCAGGCAGCGACAAGGAGGCCGGCACGAGAGAAGGCCGAGCAAACTGCCTGTTCCCGAGGCCCGTCGTTGGAGGTGCAGCAGAGGAGGAGCGCGGCCATCACGGCGACGGCAACAGAGCAGCCGCGGGAGGCCGAGGGGAGCGGCGAGGTGCGGACACCGGCAGAGGAGAACCCATCGAGGAAAAGAGAGGGCGCGCTGGACGAGGCAGAGGAGGGCACGGCCGCAGGCAACGGAGGGCCGCCGGAGTTGGCCGTCCCGGTGGTGGCGGAGGCCGGGCGCGGGCCGGCTGGGGCGAGTGACCGGAGGGCGATGGGGCATGGGGACGCGGGGGAGGAGAAGAGAGGCGGCGAGGGAGAGAGCGAGGGAGATGGGACCGGGAGGAGGCCGAGGGGAGGTCGGGATCGGCTGAGCGAGGGAGGAGCGAGGGGATCGGGCGCGGGCGGCGCTCCCTGGCGATGCGGTCGGGAGGAGGGAACGAGAGGAGGAGAGAAGTGGATCGAGAGGGAGAGATGGGGAGGCGGCGCTGGTGGGAGTCGAGGGAGAGAGACCTGCGGGCTAGGGTTAGAAGCAGGGGCGGCTGGGCCTTGGGGTTTGGAGGGCCGGCCTAGTGGAGGAGAAAGGCCAGGGGCCGGCTGGGCCTGCGGGAGGCGCTAGGTGGGCTGATGAGGGGGGCTGGCACTCTTCTCTCTCTCTAATATTTAGCAGAAAAGAAAATAGAGATAAGAAGAGAAGGGAAGGTTAGGGAAAGAATTTGGGAACGAGGACAATTTTCCCGGGCTCACAAAAATATGAGGAATTTAACAAAAATGACCCGAGGATTTTTGGTGGAACTCCGGAAAATGATGAAATAAAAATGGCAAAGTTTTGAGGACAACTCGGAGCAGAAAAGGCATGGGATTTATTTGCAAGTGTGTTATGATCAATTCCAAATAAATGGAATAATTATTATAGCTCCCTAATAATATTGGGACGATATGTTATAAAGGGAAGTCAACCTTCCCTCGATTTAAATGGATCGAAAAATCCATACAATTTATTTAGAAGAGTTGCAGAAAAATAATGATATGATGGCATGATGACATGATGCAATGCAAAAACAAAACAAACCACACGACAAAACTCGAAAACCACGGAAGGCAAGCTGAAGCTCCGGTCTTGGGCGTCACAACACTCCACCACTACGAGAGGATCTCGTCCGAGATCTAGGATGGCACCGAGAAAAACGGAAGAGGAAGAGGTAAAACAAAGTTGCTTCTGCGACAAACGAGTGAAACCAAAGAACCTTGAGAGGTTGAACAAAATGAAAGAAAGAGAACAACGAAGATGAAGAAAGTTGAAAACACTCTGTTAGAAAAGAGGAACATGGGATACGACGAGAACCAAGAGGTTTAGTGATAAGATAGATATTGAAACCACTCCGGTTAAAACAAGATAGAGAAGGAATAAGAATGATATAATTTGGGCAGCACTCCGACTGAAAGAAGAAGGAAAACTTGATAAGATGAAAAGAACTTAAAGAGAAGACACAACACTCCGGTTAAATGGATAAAGCAAGAAAAAGAACATGATCCTGACAAAACAAGATGATGATTGAAGAGCACAACATCACAATGCCTCCGGAAACAATGCATGATAGATAGAAAGTTGGAATGAATAGAACGAAGAATGAAACCAACATCTCCCACCATAAATGAATTTGAAAAAGCATCCTTACGAAGTAGGATTGAACGGAGTTGTTTGAAAAACAACAACGATAAGGATAAGCTTGTAGTGGGCTTATGAAAACATCTCAAAATTATGAGGCGAGCTTCTGCCACCAACGGAAACAATTGATTGGATTAAGATCAACAAGAAGATGAAATCTTCTTTCACCGTGAGGACAAATGAAGAACTTAGGTCATTTATAAGCACCATAAATAGCAACAATCCTTAGGGAAAGCTTTAGGTGAAATATAGGCCAAGACAACTCCAATGAAGAGATTGATGGATTTAAAATACCTCATTCTTGACAACATGTGAATCATGAAACACGAACTCAAATTGTCGAGAATGACATAACACCATCTCAAATGATAAGGTAGAACGAATTGCACTTCGAAATGCAAGAAGAAGAATACTAGAACGCCTCAAAACGAAACATGTGTTGGAACCATGTTTATTTTGAAGTATAGCTTGACGGATCTTAACTTCGAGAGAAATCTTGATGAACAATTGAAGAATGAAAAGAATCCTTGAGGAAGCACCATGTAGAGCCTCCATGATGAACTCCGGTAAACAAAAGGATGATAAAAGAAAGAGAAGTTGACAATACAAGGTGAAGCCTTGCAGTGATAAGATGAAGCTTAGAAATGATATAACCGAGAAAACTTGGAACTCCGGAAAGAAAGATGAACAAATGAAACCAAGAATTTTGACGATCCTCCGGAATAAGGAATTGAATCACTTGGATGAAACAAGAACAAGAATTATGTTATGCTCATCCTTCACCAATTGGATTGATGACAAGCAATGGATTTGGCATACTACTTATTCTCGTAGAAAGGATTGAAGAGAGATATTGCTCAAACTTGGGTAGGTCTTCAACGAACCACCGGTAGGATTGAAACAACGAATAAATTGATATGATAACCAAGGAAGAGAACTCTTGAACAAACCACCGTAAGAATTGAAAATGAAAGTAGCAAAGGCACAATTCACCAGGAAGAATTGGAAAACGAATGAAGATATTTGAGGGGAATTTAGATACATGAGAACGAAGAAATCATGAACTGATTAGTGAATACTTGAATGATGCACCGGTCAGATTTGGAGAACAAGAGCTGAACGCTGGAATGGATAATTCTGAGATGATGGGCTCCGAAGAATCAAACTGAAAAGACTCCTGAAATGCTCCGGGTGGGTTAAAAGAATTCTCACAATCGAAAATAATTATGAGAGGATGGCATCAAACTAGAACCATGAATCTTGAAGAGAATGGAGCAAGATTAAAGAGAAACTCGTCTTCGGTCTTCACATCGAAGAATGACGATGAGAAACACCACCATGAATTGTTAAGGCACTCCAGAATGAAAATTAGAAAGGTTGAACCAACAATGAAAATAATTTGAAAGATCTTGGAGAAAGACATATGACTGATGACAATTCATCCTTACATCAAACTTTGCAAAGAATTTGAGAATAACTCCGGAAAAATTAGAAGAGTTAGGTAAGATCCTGGAAAAAGACCTGTGGGTTAGGGCCCACTCAAAAGAACCACCGTTGAACAATTGTTTGAAATAGATATTGCACCGGTAGAATTAAATGGCTTGAATGAGATAGCATCCTCAAAAGAACTTGAGTGAATTGAGAATGGAAACTAAAATCTTCTGAGATATCTTCAACACTCCGGAACAATTGAATAGCGAGAAATGGATGATTAAGAGATGCACCGACATGAGAAAGCATTTGAAACGATGAAAAGAATACGATCAACACTGAAAACTTGATTTAAATCCACCGGAAAAGAAAATTAGAATGGAACAATGATAAGGTAAAAGCTTCCTTAGCGTCTTCATGAGAAATCACCGGATAAAACATTTAAAGGAAAAGAATGAAGAAACTTCACTCAATAAAAATGGATACTTGATTAAGAAATCTGAGTCCTTGAAGAAAAAAAAAGGGTGGGAGGGCGGGAAAACAAAGACAACTAGGTCGGATGAAACAAACACCGTTGAGAAAACTTAGAATTGATCTCGCAAATGTTGAAATGATCGAATCCACTAGAAGAGAAGCACGCCGGTTGAGAAAAGAATTGACATGACAAGCTCAGTGATCAAGAAGGATTAGTATTCACATAGCAATATGAGAACACCATTTAGGAAAGGTATGGAATCAACACTTGGCATTGCAGCAACTCGAATACCACAAATAAAACAAAACAAAGGATTTGGCTTGCAGAATAAGCCGGAAACAAACATATGATAGATCCCATATCGTATCATGTGTGTGTTGGAAAGATAACCTACAAGATACTTGAATTCCCACCTATAAACTCCCGAAACTCTCTGGTTATGCAATCTGGTGTTGGGGATACAGGGGACACAAAATATATCACCCAAACTAACAATACCTAGATCCAGCTGTATCCATCCGTCAACACATAACCAAGAAATCCTCGAAATCGTGTACCTCGACCTTGAAAAACATCCGTTATACAAGTCATGGCAATACTCCCTTTTCGCCACAATCTTTGGCTATCGAGGTTATCTCACCAACAACTGCACAAAAGAGATTTCGATGTCGGCAAAACTCGGGTATTCGAACTGCAACGATAAAATTGTGACGACAACACCTCGGAGCTCAACTCCCCGGGACACTGCCACAACCCCTAAATGTCAGGAGGCACCAAGAACAATGTTCTCGTCACAAAACCATCGGAACGATTCCAAGATACCCACATGATCCTAAAATTTTTTTAGTGAAATTTGAGGAGAGAAAAGTCAAAACTCTACGTCAGATACCTCACCAGAGCGACGAAGGGACCGAGGAGTAAAAGAATCCTACTCTCCGATATATATAATCCTAAGACTCAAAACATTTTCCATTCTAGACTCAACAACGCCAAACAAACAATCAAGCGGGGGCTCCTAAGTCGGGAAGGCTCGATTACCAACTTAGCGCCCTCGATGCGGCTATATCTCCCACGTGTCGAAGCACGACTTAGAGGCATAACCGCATTGAAAGCAATGTCGCAAGTGAGGTAATCTTCACACAACCCATGTAATACATAAGGAAAGAGATACATAGTTGGCTTACAATCGCCACTTCACACAATACATGAGTAAAACATTACATCATACAGATACAAACAAGGTCCGACTACGGAACCAAAATAAAAGAAGACTACCCCAAATGCTACACAGATCCCCGATCGTCCCAACTGGGCTCCACTACTGATCAACTGAAACGAAACAACACAATGAACAAGATCTTCATCGAGCTCCTCCTGGAGCTCAGGTGCATCACCTGCACGGTTTCGTCGGCACCTGCAAACTGGTTTGGAAGTATCTGTGAGTCACGGGGACTCAGCAATCTCACACCCGCGAGATCAAGACTATTTAATCTTAAAGGTAGGACAAGGTAGTGAGGTGGAGCTGCAGCAAGCGACTAGCATATATGGTGGCTACAAACGCAAATGAGAGCGAGAAGAGAAGGCAAAAGCACGGTCGAACAACTATGATCAAGAAGTGATCCTGAAACTACTTACGTCAAACATACTCCAACACCGTGTTCACTTCCGGACTCCGAGAAGAGACCATCACGTTACACACGCCGTTGGTGTATTTTAATTAAGATCAACCGGGTTTTCTACAACCGACATTAACAAATTCCCATCTGCCACATAACCGCTGGCACGGCTTTGAAAGTTCAAAACCTGCAGGGTGTCCCAACAAGCCCATGATAAGCTCTCGCGATCAACGAAGGATATTCCTTCTCCCGGGAAGAACCGATCAGTCTCGGAATCCGGCTACAAGACATTTCACAGCAATAAAACAAGTCCAGCAAAGCCGCCGGATGTGCCGACAAATCTGATAGGAGCTGCACATATCTCGGTCTCGGGCACACCGGATGAGCAGACGTCGGGTTGGCATAAACCCTGGTTGCCCGAGGCGCCGGACATCGCTCGGTTTGGACCAGCACTCGAAGGAGAACTGGCCCGGGGCTAAAATAAAGATGACCCTCGGGCTCCGGAAACCCAAGGGAAAAAGGGCATAGGTGAGGCAAATGGTAAAACCAATGTTGGGCCTTCTGGAAAAGTCTTATTCAAAGCGAACTGTCAAGGGGTCCCATAAATCACCCGACCGCGTTAGGGACGCAAAATCCGGGAACATAACACCGGTATGACGGAAACTAGGGCGGCAAGAGTGGAACAAAACACCAGGCATAAGGCCGAGCCTTCCACCCTTTACCAAGTATATAGATGCATTAATTAAATAAGATATATTGTGATATCCCAACAGTAAACATGTTCCCACAAGGAACAACATCTCCATGTTCAACAAGGAACAAACTTCATCTTCACCGCAACTAACAACGCTATAAGAGGGCTGAGCAAAGCGGTAACATAGCCAAACAACGGTTTGCTAGGAAAGGATGGTTAGAGGTTTGACATGGCAATGTGGGTGGCATGATATAGCAAGTGGTAGGCATCGTAGCATAGGCATAGCAAAAGAGCGAGCATCTAGCAAGCAAAGATAGAAGTGATTTCGAGGGTATGGTCATCTTGCCTGAAATCCCGCAAGGAAGAAGAACGAGTCCAAGAAGAAGACAAACGGACGAAGTCGAATGAATCCTCACAACTCCGGAACGAAACCGAAGCTAACGAGAGAAGCAAACCGGAAAGAAGCAAACAACATAGTAAACACACAAGCATAAACATGGCATGATGCACAATCAAGTATGATGCATGTCCGGTTTAAATAGCATGGCATGGCAATATGCACAAACAATCCTACAAATTAAGTGGAGCTCAATATGCAACGAGTTGCATATTGACGGAACACCACAACACTTATTTAGTTCTCTCCCGATTAGGTACTCAACAATATTAAATGTTATTAAACATGGCAAGAGGTGAAGCATATTGAAACTATCTATCTAGGCAAGTTTAAATGAGGCCGGAAACAACGAACAACAATTCCGGAAAATCCCCATGTGCATATTTTAGATTCGGAACAGATCTGACCTAAAGCATATTTTAGAGTTGTTAAACATGCAAAGCAAGTACACCATGTTAATCTAGGCATTTTTCTACCCCATTTACATATATGATTTAATTAAAATGGAGCTACGGTTATTAAGTTATGAAATAAATCATTTTAGCATGGCATTTAAGCAAATTAATGCAAACAACAATTTTAAACATTTTAATTGTTGTTATCATGATGCGGATGACATGTGCAAGTTTATGCAATTTTATGAAAACGTTGACATGAGCATGATATGAAGCATTAGTCACCGTGGTGGAAGAAAGGGGTGCCACGGCAACGAATCCGAAAATGATGCCACGGCAACATATCGGTTCCGATAACTCGATTGAGATATCGGTACAAAGGAAAGCGTGTGAGCGAGTCATGCAAGATGGTGGGTGATCCGGTTCCGGGTTCCCACGGAACGGTGGCATGGCAAAAGAGGGGCATCGCAAGGATGATTCGATCACGGCGGTCGTCACGGGTTATACCTTCGAACGTTCAAACGGGACGGGTCGAGTTTCGTAGAGGGAAGTAGACGTTCACGGGTCGTCGAGGGAAGTAGAGGAAGTAGTCGTTCTCGCGATGATCGCCGAGGGAAGTAGTGGTACACGGCGACGGTAGAGGAAGTAGTGTTTCACGTTCGTTTTCGAAGAGGTACTTGACGGGTCCGGATCCCTTTGGGGTTGTCGTGGTACTTGCGGTCGCGCGATGGTAGTCGTACACGGCGTAGGGGAAGTAGACGTTCATGTTCGATGGTAGTGGTACATTCCGTCATCGGAAGTAGTCGTTCATGTCCCGTGGATGTTCGGGGTCCACGAGGTCTTCAAGGGTCGACGGTAGTGGTACACGTTCGGAGAGGAACTTGATGTTCCCATGTGCTTCACGGGTCGTCGTTGAACTTGACGAAATCCATCCGCAGGTAGCCGTCCGTGGTCGTTCTCATGTTGGCGTGCAACAAGATGGTCTCGAGGTTCGTAGCCGAACTTGGCGGATTCGTGTAGTTGAACTTGACGAAAAACTGGTCTCCCAAAGATGTCGTGGTACTTGGCGCTTCCAATGTCTTCGGGCGTAGAGGTACTCGCAAAAACCAAGATGGTCTTGACGATCCGGTGAGACGATGTGGTCCGGTGCGGTCTTGGACTTGGCGATTCTGGTCGAAGAGGGCAAGCGGAGGCGCATCCTCCTTCCTGCTCAAACTAAGCAGAGGCGGGGCACCTGGTCCAGGCAGCGACAAGGAGGCCGACACGAGAGAAGGCCGAGCAAACTGCCTGTTCCCGAGGCCCGTCGTTGGAGGTGCAGCAGAGGAGGAGCGCGGCCATCACGGGCGACAACAGAGCAGCCGCGGGAGGCCGAGGGGAGCGGCGAGGTGCGGACACCGGCAGAGGAGAACCCATCGAGGAAAAGAGAGGGCGCGCTGGACGAGGCAGAGGAGGGCACGGCCGCAGGCAACGGAGGGCCGCCGGAGTTGGCCGTCCAGTGGTGGCGGAGGCCGGCGCGGGCCGGCTGGGGCGAGTGACCGGAGGGCGACGGGGCATGGGGACGCGGGGGAGGAGAAGAGAGGCGGCGAGGGAGAGAGCGAGGGAGATGGGACCGGGAGGAGGCCGAGGGGAGGTCGGGATCGGCTGAGCGAGGGAGGAGCGAGGGGATCGAGCGCGGGCGGCGCTCCCTGGCGATCTGGTCGGGAGGAGGAGCGAGAGGAGGAGAGAAGTGGATCGAGAGGAGAGATGGGGAGGCGGCTGGTGGGAGTCGAGGAGAGAGACCTGCGGGCTAGGGTTAGAAGCAGGCGGCTGGGCCTTGGGGTTTGGAGGGCCGGCCTAGTGGAGGAGAAAGGCCGGGGCGGGCTGGGCTCAAGGGGAGGCGCTAGGTGGGCTGATGAGGGGGGCTGGCACTCTTCTCTCTCTCTAATATTTAGCAGAAAAGAAAATAGAGATAAGAAGAGAAGGGAAGGTTAGGGAAAGAATTTGGGAACGAGGACAATTTTCCCGGGCTCACAAAAATATGAGGAATTTAACAAAAATGACCCGAGGATTTTTGGTGGAACTCCGGAAAATGATGAAATAAAAATGGCAAAGTTTTGAGGACAACTCGGAGCAGAAAAGGCATGGGATTTATTTGCAAGTGTGTTATGATCAATTCCAAATAAATGGAATAATTATTATAGCTCCCTAATAATATTGGGACGATATGTTATAAAGAGAAGTCAACCTTCCCTCGATTTAAATGGATCGAAAAATCCATACAATTTATTTAGAAGAGTTGCAGAAAAATAATGATATGATGGCATGATGACATGATGCAATGCAAAAACAAAACAAACCACACGACAAAACTCGAAAACCCTGGAAGGCAACTGAAGCTCCGGTCTTGGGGCGTCACACTTTGCCACATATATGATGTGAACTACTTGATCATGCAAAGCAATATGACAATGATGGAGCGTGTCATAATAAATGGAACGGTGGTAAGTTGCATGGCAATATATCTCGGAATTTCTATGGAAATGGCATAATAGGTAGGTATGGTCTCTGTTTTGAGGAAGGTATATGGTGGGTGTATGATACCGGTGAAAGGTGTGCGGTATTAGAGAGGCTAGCAATGGTGGAAGGGTGAGATTGCGTATAATCCATGGACTCAACATTAGTCATAAATAACTCACATACTTATTGCAAAAATCTATTAGTTACAAAACGAAGTACTACGCGCATGCTCCTAGGGGGATAGATTGGTAGGAAAAGACTATCGCTCTTCCCCGACCGCCACTCATAAGGAAGAAAATCAATAAATAAATCATGCTCCGGCTTCATCACATAACGGTTCACCATACGTGCATGCTACGGGAATCACAAACTTTAGAACAAGTATTTCTCAAATTCACAACTACTCAACTAGCATGACACTAATATCACCATCTTCATATCTCAAAACAATTATCAAGTATCAAACTTCTCATAGTATTCGATGCACTTTATTTGATAGTTTTTATTATACCTATCTTGGATGTTCATCATATTAGGACTAATTTTATAGCCAAAGCAAACTATCATGCTGTTCTAAAAGACTCTCAAAATAATATAAGTGAAGCATGAGACATCAATTATTTCTATAAAATAAAACCACAACCATGCTCTAAAAGATATAAGTGAAGCACTGGAGCAAAATTATCTAGCTCAAAAGATATAAGTGAAGCACATTGAGTATTCTAATAAATTCCGATTCATGTGTGTCTCTCCAGAAGGTGTGTACAACAAGGATGATTGTGGTAAACTAAAAATCAAAGACTCAAATCATACAAGACGCTCCAAGCAAAACACATATCATGTGGTGAATAAAAATATAACCTCAAGTAAAGTTACCGATAGACGAAGAAGAAAGAGGGGATGCCTTCTGGGGCATCCCCAAGCTTAGGCTTTTGGTTGTCCTTGAATTTTACCTTGGGGTGCCTTGGGCATCCCCAAGCTTAGGCTATTGCCACTCCTTATTCCATAATCCATCAAATATTTACCCAAAACTTGAAAACTTCACAACACAAAACTCAACAGAAAATCTCATGAGCTCCGTTAGTATAAGAAAACAAATCACCACCTTAAGGTACTGTAATGAACTCATTCTTTATTAATATTTGTGATAAACCTACTGTATGCCAACTTCTCTATGGTTCATACCCCCCGATACTAGCCATAGATTCATTAAAATAAGCAAACAACACACGAAAAACATAATCTATCAAAAATAGAACAGTCTGTAGCAATCAGATTTGTTCGAATACTTCTGGAAATCTAAAAGTTCTGAAAAACTAGGATAACCTGGAAAATTTGTATATTGATCTACTGCAAAAATAATTGGTATTTATCACGTTCTGGTGAATTTTAACAATTATTTTCGTGAGCGCAAAGTTTCTGTGTTTTTCATCAAGATCAAACAACTATCACCCAAGAAGATCCTATTGGTTCTACTTGGCACAAACACTAATTAAAACATTAAAACACATCTTAACGGAAGCTAGATGAATTATTTATTACTAAACAGAACCAAAAAGCAAGAAACAAAAATAAATTTGGGTTGCCCTCCAACAAGCGCTATCGTTTAATGCCCCTAGCTAGGCATAAACAAAGGAATAGATCTAGGTATTATCATCTTTGGTATGCAATCCATAAGTGGCGAAAGAAGTAGGTCGCTGGAGCCACGAGGGGCCCACGAGGGTGGGGGCGCGCCTACCCCCTAGGGGCGCCTCCCTGCCTCGTAGCCGCCTCGTTGCTTCCTTGACGTCGACTCCAAGTCTCCTGGATTGCGTTTGTTCCAAAAATAACTCTCCCGAAGGTTTCATTCTGTTTGGACTCCGTTTGATATTCCTTTTCTGCGAAACACTGAAATAGGCAAAAAAAACAACAATTTGCACTGAGCCTTCGGTTAATAGGTTAGTCCAAAAATAATATAAAAGTGCATAATAAAGCCCATTAAACATCCAAAACAGATAATATAATAGCATGGAACAATCAAAAGTTATAGATACGTTGGAGACGTATCAGGGCGACATTGGTTGCTCTTGGCGGGGCTTCAGGTATCTCATCGATGAACTCTATTCCCTTTCATGGCCACTGGATGTGATGTAACGGTGTTTCTCCCAAGGTCCTTTGCTCATCAAAGTCTCCTAGGACATTCTTCATGGAAAATTCATTGAATCCAGGCTTTACTTCAGTCACGTAGCACTTCATAAAGCCCGGCTTCAATGGCACATTGTCCAACAAAAGGCCCTCTTCAAAGAAGGGTGGGCAAACCTTGGCTGTTGCACATTTTAATGTACCTTCATAATGTGTAAGCACACCCTTCAGTCTGTCTTTCATTCCAGATAGATCAGATATAGCATCATCATGAGTAGTTGAAGTCTCAGTGTCGCTAGAGTCAGCTGCAATAAGCAGCATCCTCCATGCCCGCCTCCCCTCCCATCTGCTGGCTATCTATCAGTGTTAGAGTCTTCTGCATCATCATTAACTCCTCAATATCCTTTCGAACAACCGGATACATGTCCTTCCTCAACATTTCATACAATTCATTATGCTTCATTTCACTCTTGGATTTTTACATCATGAGCCTCTCTACTTTGCTGAGTGTGAAAGCCCTCTTGTGCGTGTAACATACCAAATTTTCAATTTGGAATGTTATACATAGAGCATCATTGCATATCATATTTTTTTCGTTGCATTTTTGCTCGATCCTAGAAATTCTACACAACTCAAGGACCCACGGAGAGAGTTGGAGATTTTCGTTATTTTCATATTTGAGTTTTCTCAAATTTTGAAAATAGGATCATTTGATTTTAATTATTTTATCTTCAATTATTTCTATTACAAAAATATGAGAGAGGGAATAAAATGACTTTCCAAAAATAAATAAATAATGAGGATTTAATAATAAAATCAAATAAGTGTTTATTTTGGAATTTTTCGCCATTTTATTTGAATTTAGGAAAATGCGCGTTTTCAAAATTGCATTTAGGCCCCAAATAAATGTTCATTAAATCCGGCTTGATTTTAGAAGCCGGGGAAAATTTATTTCTGGATTTTTGGAGTCCGTTTAGTATTTCTTTTATTTTTTCTAGTAACTATTTTAAAAAAGCGCATAACCGACCTCTGGCCGTGTCCTTGGGACTCAGCCCGAGGAGGCTTTATAAGCCGGGAAGGCCAGCCCGAGGCCCACCGCCACCCCAGCCCCGAACCCTAGCGCCCAGCGCGCCGCCCCGCCGCCCACCATGCCATGCCAGCGCCGCCGCCTCCCTCGCCGCCCTCGCCGGACCCGCCCGCCGCCGCCGCCGACTCGCCGGACCCGCCGTCGAGGTTCGCCGCCGCCTCGATCCGCGTGCCACGGTTTTTCTAAAAACCGGCGGTTTTCTTCGGTTTTTATTTTGTTTTTATTTTCGTTTTTTTAAGTTTCGTTTTTATTAGATTCGGTTTTTTTCGTTTTAGGCTAATTAGCGGACGTTTGTCCGTTAGTTCGTTTACGTTCCTCAGATTAGTTTAGTTAACGAACGTCCGTTCGTTAACCCGTTCGTCGTTTTTCTTTTTCTCGGATTTAATCCGCGATTTTTCTGATCGCGGTTCCAGATCCGATTTTCGTTTTAGTATATCTTTTCGCTCGTTTACCGGAATCAGGCGATTCAAGCGCCTGGAGTTTCGTCTCGAAACCCTCTTTCCGAATAAGCTACTTAAACAAGTTTTTGCTTCTGTAAAATTTGACTTAGATCCAGATTAGTAAAACGGAGCTGTTTTCTTCCGCCGTTTGACTTTAGTTGCTTCGTTTGATTTGATTCTTTTTGCAAACCGGAGTTCTTAAGTTGAACTATCTGGTTAGATCTATTTGAGTTTTACCTGTGCATTAGATGAATACTTATTCTATGCTTGTTTATTTGTCTGCGATAGAATACCCGGAGTGCGCCACCTGTTACTTCGAGTCTTTAGGTTTCGCGGATCATCAGCAAGGCATGTAACACTTTGACCATACCTCTTCTCATACCCAATTTTTATGCATTAGATCTATCCTCAAACACTTGCATGATTAGGATCTAATTAAATTGTGGGATGGGAAGTAGTTGAGGTAGTACCTATTACCTGTGTTATTATCAAACCCTTGGGAGTTACTTCTACGTTTGCTTATTATGCCATGCTATGCTAGTAGATGTGGATTGGGTGAGTGTATTCCATGACAGATGTGAGATTTGTTAAATTAATGGTTTATTTAAGGTGGCAACTTAAACACACATCTGGGTGGATTGAGGCACCTGGTTTCTATCAGGACTTGCCTGTATTTCTTCGGACCGCCACCCAGGCTCAAAGGGATCATGAGATTATTCAAACTAGAAACTTAGGTGTGCAGCCACAAGCCATTATGGGCTCTGGCGTAGTTGATTAAGTTGTGTGAACTCTTACGGGTAGGCTAGCTGATGTAGGGGATGTAGGTTGGTACGGTCTACCCACATGTAAGGTGCTAGCGCTTCTGTAAGACTATGTCTCGGTCATCCGTTTCTCAAACATCATGTAGTGCGAGAAATCCAACGGAGGCGATCGAGTCTTGTGGGGAAAAGTGCGCAAACCTCTGCAGAGTGTATAAACTAATCATGGTTAGCCGTGTCCCCGGTTATGGACATCTTGAGTATCTAGTACTTGGATATCATGTGAATCTCATCATGTTACTTCTAATTTAATATTGTTGGGTTTGTAAATGAGTACTTTTAATTGGGATTGAGAATGCTGTCAACCATTCTCAATGTTTAACAACCACCATGATAGTTAAATAAATTTATTCCTTTGCAGTAGGTAAAAATTGGCTTTACGCAAAAACTATAACCATAGAGCTTTTCCACCAGCCAAATATGCATGTAGTATAGGCTCATTACTCCATTATTTCTCTATGTGTTACATTGCCAGCATATTCCATGTGCTGACCCGCTTTCGGGCTGCAACGTTTCATGTTGCAGAATTTTCAGACGACGAGTACGGTGCTTAGGTCGTGGTTCTATACTCAGTGATGCCGTTGGAGTTGATGGACTCGCTTTTCTTCCAAGCCTTCCGCTGTTATCGTATTAGATGGCCTTAAGCCATATTTATTTTTATTAAGTTCTCTCTTGAGACCTTCGATTGTAATAAGTGTGTGATTGCTACTCTGTTATAAATCCTCCGAGTACTATGTGGTGTCTGCATTACTGATCCAGGGATGGCACTGAGCACAGAGATCAGACTGTTTGAGGTCTGGTCGCTACAAAGATGGTAACAGAGCACACGCTGATCGTAGGACACGACCATTAAGCTAAAGCCCTAGATCACTACTCTCTCTTCTCATTTCTAACTCCTCATCTTTTCTACTCTTTTAGGATGACGGAAGCGAGGATCAAGTTCACTCAGCCGGATGAAGATACACCCTTTGGACGACACCTGAAGGAAGTCGCTAAGTACCTTAACATTGGATTACCAAGCTTCACCGGGACCTACAATTCCACTTTACCTGAAGAAGAGCGCTGGAAGATTCAAGCTCATGTTCCCGGAAGGACGTTTGCGCCAATCACGGAGCCCATTGAGTGTGTTTTCAATGCACCAACATGGAGTCTGGGAAAGAGCATGGCAGCTCACATAACCATGGGACGCATTGGAGAAGTTTACAAAGAAGACCTCAAGGATACTATCTACCAGATTTGCGGACGCCGAGATGAACAATGGGAGATAGTTGGCACTAAGAAGGACCGATCAATTGCAGCTTTCATCCAGGAGTTAAATCAGCACATTCGATGCCAGGAGAACCAGATGTGCGCAGACATGATGGAGTTGAAGACAGCAAAAGCCAAGATTATCGAACTAGAAGGAGAATTGAAGGCCACTCGCAAGGACTACATGGAGGAGATTGTAGCCCTAGTGGGACAAAACGGCGATCTTAAGGAGAAGATTGAAGAACTCATGGGAAATTCAGCACCCGGAGGAGAAGATGAAGATAGCACCTGTCCAGAGAACTACATCATCATCGACGACACCGATTCCGATCCTAGTGATGATGATTACGAAGATGAAGCTGGAGCAGATATCATGGAGTCTTCATCGAGCAGTTTTCTAGTTGACCACCATAACGATAGTAGATTTCCCCCATTTTATATTAGTTTTAGTTTCAGCACTTTGTAACGATAGATAGACCGTTGTATGCCCTTGTTTGAATTGATTGGAGTGATATTGTGTGATTTGTCTCATGTGCATATGGGTAGTGTTTCTCTCTAGACCTCATTCTATTCTAAATTCTCGTCTTTTCTTTAAAACCCTCGGATGCCTCCGAGACGCGACACCGGATTTGTTTTCCCGCCAGAGATCACTCAGTTGATTCAGAAGCAGAATTCCTTGATTCAAACATTGGTACAGAACCAAGGCAACAACAACAACAACAACAACAACAACCCACCACCACCACCTGTTGACCATTTGACCCGTTTCTTAAGGCTGAATCCGCCGGTGTTTTCCAGTAGCACCGAGCCGATTGATGCAGATGACTGGCTCCGTAAGATAGGGAGGAGTTGACCACGCATGATGTACAGATGGAGAAAGGGTGAAATTTGCAGCGCATCAGCTCGAAGGACCCTTGCAGCATGGTGGGAGAATTTTACAGCCACTTACCCTATAGACACCGCCACATGGGATCGGTTTCAGCAAGCTTTCGTCTCGCCCATGTTTCAGCAGGAGCTATGGCCATGAAGAAGCGTGAGTTTCACAACTTGCGCCAAGGAGGACAGACAGTTGGCCAGTATGTGGATGATTTTAGCAAGTTAGCATGTTATGCCCCAGATGACGTTGCTACAGATGCAGCTAAGCAAGAGAAGTTTCTAGAAGGACTGAATGATGAGCTGAGCATGCAGTTGATGGTAGCCACTTTCAATAACTACCAGGAGTTGGTAGATCGTGCGCTTATGATTGAAGGGAAGCAGCGGTAGATTGGCAATCGCAAGAGGAAGTATGGACAGGGGAAGAATAACTCTGGAGCTCAGCAGAAACTTCGCGTTACCCCGAAGCCAGCAGGACAATTTCAGCATCCCATGGAGGAGGTAGCCCGCACAACCATAATGGCACCAAGAATGGGAACAGGAATGGAGGAAGCAATGGACAAAACCGCACCAACCCGTCAACACCATCCAAGGTAGACTTGAGCCACATCACTTGCTTTAAGTGCCGCAAGACTGGGCATTATGCAAATGATTGTCCAGAAGGCCAAAATGGTAATGGAAATGGAAGCTCAGGAAATAAGCCGAACCCTTTCAATAGAGGACAAGTGAACCACGTTACCGTGGAGGAGGTTGAAGCTCAGCCAGACGCAGTAATAGGTAAGTTTTTGGTTAAGTCATTTACTGCAGTTGTTCTTTTTGATACTGGTGCATCGCATTCATACATATCAAGGGGATTTGTGGATAAGTATACACTACCAACCCAAGCCCTTAGGTCACCCATGCTAGTAACCTCATCCGGAGCAGAATACCTGGCTAGTATATGGTGTGATCGACTGCCATTAAGGATTGGACACTATGTATTTCCCTCGGACCTAATAGTTCTGGAATCCCAAGGATTGGATGTGATATTAGGCATGGATTGGTTATCGAAGTATGGAGGAAACATAGATTGCGCCAGTAAGTCAATTTTGCTTACCACCCCAGAAGGGAGAAGAATCAAGTTTGTATCACTACATGAGCCGAGGAGAGCACATGTAAATTCCTTAACAGGAGTTGTGCAGGAGGAAGTACCAGTGGTAAGGGATTTCCCGGACATGTTTCCGGAAGAGTTGCGGTGCATGCCGCGGACGAGACATTGAATTTCTGATTGAACTTCTACCGAGCCTTTGGCCGATATCTAAGAGACCGTATAGGATGCCAGCCCAAGATTTGGAGGAAATTAAGAAGCAGATTAAGGAGTTCTTGGATAAAGGTTTTATTCGCCCAAGTTCTTCGCCTTGGGGATCACCAAGATTCTAGTGGAGAAGAAGGATGGATCATTAAGAATGGTTGTTGATTATCGAGGATTGAATGAAGTGACCATTAAGAACAAGTACCCACTACCGATGATCAATGACTTGTTTGACCAATTACAAGGATCTAAGGTGTTTTCCAAGATCGATTTGCGATCAGGGTAACATCAGTTGAAGATTCGAGAGCAGGATATACCTAAGACGGCTTTTACCACAAGGTACGGGCTGTATGAGTATACCGTTATGTCATTTGGTCTGACTAACGCACCTGCTTATTTTATGAACATGATGAACAAAGTGTTTATGGAGTTTCTGGATAAGTTCGTCGTGGTGTTCATTAATGATATTTTGGTTTACTCGAAGAATGAAGAAGAACATAAGGAGAATTTACTCTTGGTACTCGAGAAGCTCAGAGAACACCAGTTGTACGCCAAGTTCAGTAAGTTTGAGTTTTGGTTGAAGGAAGTTGGATTTCTTGGACATGTTATATCCGGAGAAGGTATAGCAGTGGACCCCACTAAAGTTGTCACTGTGACAAACTGGCAAGCGCCAACAATAGTTGGAGAGATCCGGAGTTTCCTTGGACTCGCAGGATACTACCGGAGATTCATTGAGAATTTCTCAATGATTGCGAAGCCGATGATAGAATTGTTGAAGAAGGATACCAAGTTTATTTGGACTAGTGAGTGTGAAGCTAGTTTCCAAGAGTTGAAGAAACGTTTGGTTACCTCGCCAGTATTAATTCTGCCAGATCAGACCAAGGATTATGAGGTGTATTGCGACGCTTCACGACAAGGACTTGGAGCAGTGCTTATGCAGGAGGGAAGAGTTGTTCCGTATGCTTCACGACAGCTTAAGCCTGACGAGCTAAACTATGCCACGCATGATTTGGAGTTAGCAGCCGTAGTGCATGCGTTGAAAACATGGAGACATTTCCTCATTGGAAACCATTGTGAGGTGTATACGGATCACAAGACTTTGAAGTACATCTTCACGCAGAAGGAGCTAAATCTCAGGCAGAGGAGATGGTTGGAGCTTATCAAAGATTACGATATGAGATTGCATTATCACCCCGGAAAGGCTAACGTTGTAGCAGACGCGTTGAGCCGTAAGAGTCACGTCAATACACTAATGACGGGAGAAATACCAAAGGAGTTAGCCGAGGATCTTCGAGAGCTATGTTTGGAAATAGTTCCGAGAGGCTATGTAGCAGCATTGGAGATTCAGTCAACTTTGATGGATAAAATCAGGGAAGCTCAGAAGACTGACAAAGAGATTGCCTCTATAATGGAGAAAATGAGCGAAGGAAAAGCAAAGGGATTTCGTGAGGATGAGCATGATACCCTATGGTTTGAGGACCGTGTTTATGTGCCCCATGACCCGGAGATCAGGAAGTTGATTTTGCAAGAGGCACATGATTCACCATATTCGATTCACCCAGGAAATACCAAGATGTATTTGGATTTAAAGAATACTTTCTGGTGGACCGGAATGAAGAAGGATATTGCAGAGTACATCGCAGTTTGTGATGTATGTCAGAGGGTGAAGGCAGAACATCAGAAGCCAGCAGGATTGTTACAGCCATTGCCTATACCCGAATGGAAGTGGGATAAGCTAGGTATGGATTTCATCACGGGATTGCCCAGGACCCGTTCAGGCTATGACTCGATTTAGGTTGTAGTCGATCGTTTGACGAAGGCAGCTCATTTCATTCCAGTAAAGACTACCTACAGCAGTGCCAAATTGGCTAAGATATACATGACCAGGATTGTATGCTTGCATGGAGTTCCGAGGAGTATCGTATCAGATAGAGGAAGCCAATTCACCTCAAAGTACTGGAAGCAGTTGCACGAAACTTTGGGAAACAGGCTGGATTTTAGCACAACTTCTCATCCACAGACAGATGGACAAACCGAGAGAGTCAACCCGATTTTGGAGGATATGCTTAGAGCTTGTGCCTTGGATTATGGATCAAGTTGGGATGATAACTTGCCATATGCGGAGTTTTCTTATAACAACAGCTTACCAAACCATCGAAGATGGCACCTTCGAAGCCTTATGCGGAAGGAGGTGCAGGACCCGTTGTTGTGGGATGAAGTTGGAGACCGCCATTGTTTGGACCGGATTTGATTAAGGAGTCTGAACAGAAAGTAAAGTTGATTCACGATAGGCTCAAGGTAGCCCAGTCGAGACAGAAAAGTTATGTGAATTCAAAACGCAAGGAGACGAATCTGAAGTCGGAGATGAGTTTATCTTGATATCGCCACTTCGAGGAGTTAAGCGTTTTGGAGTTAAGGAAAGTTAGCACCCGATTTGTAGGACCTTATCGTGTTTTGGAACGCATGGGAGAAGTTGCGTACAAGTTGGAACTACCCGAAGGATTGTCAGGAGTTCATGACGTGTTTCATGTTTCTCAGTCGAAGAAGTGTCACGCAGAGATGGCCGATATACCACTGAGAGATATCGTGCCACTAGAAGCGATTCAGTTGAATAACGATTTGACCTACGAGGAGAAACCAGTTAAGATTCTCGAGTTTGCCAGCCGAGTCACCGGCAACAAGGTTATTAAGTTTTGCAAATTTCAGTGGAGCCACCACACAGAGGATGAAGCCACCTGGGAGCGAGAGGAAGATCTGCTTAAGGACCACCCTCACATATTTTCTAGCCAACCCGAATCTCGAGGGCGAGATTCATCTTAAGGGGGTAGGTTTGTAACATCCCAAATTTTCAATTTGGAATGTTATACATAGAGCATCATTGCATATCATATTTTTGCTCGATCCTAGAAATTCTACACAACTCAAGGACCCACGGAGAGAGTTGGGGATTTTCGTTATTTTCATATTTGAGTTTTCTCAAATTTTGAAAATAGGATCATTTGATTTTAATTATTTTATCTTCAATTATTTCCATTACAAAAATATGAGAGAGGGAATAAAATGACTTTCCCAAAATAAAGAAATAATGAGGATTTAATAATAAAATCAAATAAGTGTTTATTTTGGAATTTTTCGCCATTTTATTTAAATTTAGGAAAAATGCGCGTTTTGAAAAATTGCATTTAGGCCCCAAATAAATGTTCATTAAATCCGGCTTGATTTTAGAAGCCGGGGAAAATTTATTTCGGGATTTTGGGAGTCCGTTTAGTATTTCTTTTTATTTTTTTCTGCGCGTAACTATTTAAAAAACGCGCAACCGACCTACGGGCCGTGTCCGCCCGGGACTCCGGCCCGAGGAGGCTTTATAAGCCGGGGAAGGCCAGCCCGAGGCCCAGCCGCCACCCCAGCCCCCCGAACCCTAGCGCCGCCCAGCCCGCCCCGCCCGCCGCCCATGCCCGCATTGTCGCCGGACTCCACCACGACTCACGGACCCGCGCCGCCGAGGTTCGCCGCCGCCTCGATCCGCGTGCCGCCGGTTTTTCTAAAAACCGGGCGGTTTTTCTTCAGTTTTTATTTTGGTTTTTTCGGTTTTTTAAGTTTCGTTTTTTATTAGATTCGGTTTTTTTCGGTTTAGGCTAATTAGCGGACGTTCGTCCGTTAGTTCGTTTAAACGAACACGTTCGTCAGATTAGTTTAGTTAACTAACGTCAGACTAGTAGATGTGGATTGGGTGAGTGTATTCCATGACAGATGTGAGATTTGTTAAATTAATGGTTTATTTAAGGTGGCAACTTAAACACACATCTGGGTGGATTGAGGCACTGGTTTCTATCGGGACTTTCTGTATTTCTTGGACCGCCACCCGTGCTCAAAGGGATCATGAGATTATTCAAACTAGAAACTTCCGTGTGCAGCCACAAGCCATTATGGGCTCTGGCGTAGTTGATTAAGTTGTGCGAACTCTTACGGGTAGGCTAGCTGATGTAGGGGATGTAGGTTGGTACGGTCTACCCACATGTAAGGTGCTAAGCGCTTCGAAGACTATGTCTCGGTCATCCATTTCTCAAACATCATGTAGTCGAGAAATCCAACGGAGGCGATCGAGTCTTGTGGGGAAAAGTGCGCAAACCTCTGCATTGTGTATAAACTAATCATGGTTAGCCGTGTCCCCGGTTATGGACATCTTGAGTATCTAGTACTTGGATATCATGTGAATCTCATCATGTTACTTCTAATTTAATATTGTTGGGTTTGTATATGAGTACTTTTAATTGGGATTGAGAATGCTGTCAACCATTCTCAATGTTTAACAACCACCATGATAGTTAAATAAATTTATTCCTTTGCAGTAGGGAAAAATTGGCTTTACGCAAAAACTGTAACCATAGAGCTTTTCCACCAGCCAAATATGCATGTAGTATAGGCTCATTACTCCATTATTTCTCTATGTGTTACATTGCCAGCATATTCCATGTGCTGAACCGTTTTCGGGCTGCAACGTTTCATGTTGCAGACTTTTCAGACGACGAGTACGGTGCTTAAGTCGTGGTTCTATACTCAGTGATGCCGTTGGAGTTGATGGACTCGCTTTTCTTCCAAGCCTTCCGTTGTTATCGTATTAGATGGCCTTAAGCCATATTTATTTTTATTAAGTTCTCTCTTGAGACATTCGATTGTAATAAGTGTGTGATTGCTACTCATATAAATCCTCGAGATCTTGTGTGGTGTCAAGATTCTCGATCCAGGGATGACACTGAGCACAGAGATCAGACTGTTTGAGGTCTGGTCGCTACAGTGCGAGACATTAACACCTATACCCCTTGCATGACCAGGGGGCTCTCTTGTTTCCAGAGCATCGGACAGAATGTCACATGGCCCTGAGTTCCTGAAGAACCTTCCAGGGATCTTGGAAGCCTCTAACATCACTTTATACAATTCTTCGTCATGTGAGTTTTCAAAGTAATAAGTTCCGTCATCACCCATCTTTGCATGTGCCCGCAAGTGGTATCTGGCGCGTTTGCCCCTGATTTCACTAAAGGTCGGTTGCCCACCCGCCGCTACTACTTCTTTGTCCTCCTGTACCATTGTCGGTTTCATGCCGTAGTATCCTGCCACACCCATACGGTGGGGGTGTATGCTCTTCTTCTGAAGTTCCAATTGCTTGGCACTGTTCTCAGCAAACTCTGTAATTGCCCTAATCCTTTTAAATTCTGCCCAGTTTGCCTTTGCAATTTGGGGGTATGCGGGGATTGGGTCCTTGCCTTCACTCAAGTACTTCTTGTACAGTCTGTGCTTCCAGTTTCTCCAAGCATCCCTAGCCTTCTTAAGTGCAGTGTCATGCACCTGCATTCTCTACTGCTCTGGAACGTTGAAGTGATCCATGATCTCCTGGACTATCCTTTGCCGTGTTTTTGTGTCAGCCTTCCAAAACCCCGGCAGATTAATGTTGAGCCTTGCCCTGCCAACAAATCCACACAGACTCCTGATTTCTCTAGTTTAGTTGGAGCACAAGACTTTAAATCAATCTTTGTTACTTCATATACACCTTTAGGCTGGTGTGTGGGGTTCCTTGGAGCGTTCCTCCGTGTCCTGACCGGAAGGGTAATTGCTGAAGCTCTATCCCGTTCAAGATTACTTGATCCTTCATAATCTGCCAAAGATCTAGGGTTGTTGGAATCAAATGAAGATACATCACCTGAAGCATGAGTGCTGTCGCTGCTACTCGGCATCTATAGAGAACACATGCGAAAATCAGGAAAGGAGAATAATCATAAAACTAACAACTTGGTATGAAGCTGTCTAAACATGTCATGCAATAATTTAGAAAATGTATGGCTAATTTGTTCAGTTTGTGTGACTCAGGCGCCCGCGATCTGCAAATCAGCGGTAACTTATTGGAACAAATATAGCTTATATGTACTAGTTAGGAAGCTAGATAATGAACATATATACGCTCTCCATTATTTTATAGCCAATTTGGGAACAAACAGAACGAGATAGAAGGCGGGATTGCGAGGAAATATGCCTCACCGTGATGGCGAGCAGTAACTAACAGGCTTCTTAATTCAAACCCGGCCAGACCACAGGAGGGTTACAAGATCGATATGATCGAGGGTGGCTAGCGAGCAAATGAAGACGGCGAGGCACGGGCAGCCGCATGTTGGGAACAGTAGTGGAGGTAGGCTTGACGCCGAAGAGCGGGCACACGCACTAGTAGAAAAAGGGTCAAATGTGAAGCACATTAGTGTCGGTTTGAATTTGAGCCGGCACTAATGTGTCCATTAGTGCCGGTTCCAATGGCTAGCCGGGTCGATCTCATTAGTACCGCTTCATGGCGAACCTTTAGCACCGGTTCGTGCCATGAACCGGTACTAGTGAGAGTGGTGGCAGGATGTTCTCAGTCCGGGGCCCCTCCAACACCTTTAGTACTGGTTCGTGTCATGAACCGGCACTAAAGGTCGTCCTACATAAACCCTTCGTCCACCCGAGCTCGCTATGTTCTTCCCCTTTCCCCTCTCCTCTCTGTTCTTCCCCTCTTCCTCTCGAGCTCATCACACATTTTGCCCAAAATTCATCAAGATTTGAAGGCCCCCATCCATTCAAATGATCACAAAGGTTAGCAACTTTGTCCTTTCATCTCTCATTGCTGGATTAGCTCTTGCAATGCTTTATATAGTGATTCATTTGTGAGTTTAGTAATTTGGGAGGAATTATATGTGCTAGTATTTGATTTATATGCAATTTGAGGTCAAAAATAACACTTAGTTTGCATATGTAGGTGTGGTTTACTTAGTGCCTTCTAAATCTCCGTCGTAACCACCGTCGATCACCCGCACCGTCCCGTCACCGGCACCTCCTTGTGGTGAGCCTCTTGTTCATGAATGTTTTATATAAAAAGTTGATGTTTGTGTAACTTGGATATATAGTTACTTGTATAATTATCTTACCCGTACGTTGTTTGTTATACATAGTGCCATGGTTTTTATATCCGTCCCTTTCGGCCCTCGTCCTTGTTATGATTCGGATGTGGTATATTCTCTTTAAAACTATTTGTTGAATTTCGTGTTTATGAGAAATTATGCCCATCAAGTTGACATAGATATTTTTATCTAGGAGGTATGTGAACCGGAAACTCCAACATGCCCTATTGTCGAGAGGTTAAATTTAGTTGAAAGAGAAAACGAGTATTTGAAAGAAAAATTGAAAAGAATTGAGGGGGAGAAGGTAGAATTGGAGTTGCATGTTGCCGATGTCATCGATGATCACTAGATCAAGATGGAGAAAATGCGCTTGAAGATTGGAAAGATTAGAAAATATGCCATTGATAGCGAGGCTTGGTATCATTATGCTGTTGGATCAATTGTTACCTTAGTTGTGATCTTGATCGCATTTGCTGTTGCATTTAAATGCTTTAGCTAGAGAGTTATTTGTTTGTTGCATTTAAGTGTTGTATGAACTTTATGTATAAGTTGTATTAATTTGGTCTTTTCGATGTTGTGTAATTAATATGAGCCGACAATGGATGTATGATGACCGATGCTCTCCCTAGTTCATTAATGGTGTGCAAACTTTTCTGCTTGCGGCTGAGGCAAACAAGCGGGCGGATGGTTTTATGCCTTGTCCATGTGCTGGTTGTAAGAATGATCACAATTACTCTAAGTCAAGAACCATTCACATCCACCTGTTTGAGTCCGGTTTCATGCCCCACTATAATGTTTGGACCAAGCACGAAGAAAGATGGGTTATGATGGAAGACAATGAATAAGAAGAGGACAACGACAGCTATCCTGGCCATGGGTTCCCTGAATACAATGATACAACATTGGGGGAAGAAGCTGAGCCGGCAATGCGGGAAAGCTGAACAAGAGGCATCAGATGAGCCCGTTGATGATCTAGGTCAGGCCATTCCCGATGCAAAGAGAAACTGCGCAAGTGACTTGCAGAAGAAGAAGTTGCAGCGCATGTTAGAGGATCACAAGAAATTGTTGTACCCGAATTGCAAAGCTGACAAGAAAAAGTTGGGCACCACAGTGGAATTGCTGCAATGGAGGGCAGAGAATGGTGTATCTGACAAGGGATTTGGCAAGTTTGCTGGTAATGATAAAGAATATGCTTCCAAAGGACAACGAATTGCCCGAGAGTACGTACGAAGCAAAGAAGGTTGTCTACCCTCTAGGGTTAGAGGTGCAGAAGATACATGCATGCCCTAATGACTGCATCCTCTACCGCGGTGAGTACGAGGATTTGAACGCTTGCCCGGTATGCGGTGCATTGCGCTATAAGATCAGCCGCGATGACCCTGGTGATGTCGAGGGCGAGCACCCCAGGAAGAAGATTCCTCCCAAGGTGATGTGGTATGCTCCTATAATACCACGGTTTAAATGTTTGTTCCAAAACAAAGAGCATGCCAAGGCGATGCGAAGGCACAGAGTAGACCGTAAGAAAGACGGAAAGTTGAGAGTACCCGCTGACAGGTCGTAGTGGAGAATAATTGAGAGAAAGTACAGGAAGGAGTTTGTAGGTGACGCAAGGAACGTATGGTTTGGTCTAAGCGTAGATGGCATTAATCCTTTTGGGGAGCAGAGTAGCAACCATAACACCTGGCCTATGACTTTATGTTTGTATAACCTTCTTCCTTGGTTGTGCATGAAGCGGAAGTTCATTATGATGCCAGTGCTCATCCAAGGCCCTAAACAACCCGGCAACGACATTGATGTGTGCCTAAGGCCATTAGTTGAAGAAATATTACAGTTGTGGAATGGAACAGCTGTACATGCGTGGGATGAGCATGGACGGTAAGAATTTGACCTAAAGGCGTTGCTGTTCGTGACCATCAATGATTGACCTATAGGAAGAATGTGTACCTGGGACATCGTCGATTTCTTTCGAGCAGGCATCCCATCAGAAAGAAACGGAAGCATTTCAAAGGTGAGGCGAATCACCGGACGACGCCTCGCCACCATACTGGTGCTGATGTACATGATATGTTCAAGGATTTGAAGGTAGTCTTTGGAAAGGGTCCTGGCGGACAACCTGTTTCGAATGACGCTGACGGACACGCACCCATGTGGAAGAAGAAATCTATATTTTGGGACCTGCCCTATTGGAAAGACCTGGAGGTCCGCTCCGCAATCGACGTGATGCACGTGACGAAGAATCTTTGCGTGACCCTGCTTGGGTTCTTGGGCGTGTATGGGAAGACAAAAGATACACCGAGGCACGGAGGACCAGCAACGATGCACGGAAAAGACGACATACATCGTGGTCATGCCACTATGCTCTTACCAAAGAAGAGAAGGAAATCTTCTTTGAATGCTGCGCAGATATTAAGGTACCGTCTCGCTTCTCGTCAATATAAAGGAATAATAAATATGGAAGAGAAAAGTTCCGAACCTAAAGTCTCATGACGCCACGTGATTATGACGCAATCGCTTCCAGCTTGCATTGAGGGGCTTCTACCGAAAACATTCGATTAGCCATTGTGAAGCTATGTGCATTCCTCAATGCAATCTCTCAGAAGGTAATCGATCCAGAAATCATACCAAGGTTAGAGAGTGATTTGGTGCAATGTCTTGTCAGTTTCGAGTTGGTGTTCCCACCATCCTTCTTCAACATCATGACACAAGTCCTAGTTCACCTATGCGAAGAGATTAACGTTTTGGGTCCTGTATTTCTACACAATATGTTCCCCTTTGAGAGGTTCATGGGAGTCTTAAAGAAATATGTTCATTACCGTGCTAGGCCAGAAGGAATCATCTCCAAGGGCCATGAAAACGAGGAGGTCATTGAGTTTTGTATTGACTTTATTCCAGACCTTAAGCTGATTGGTGTTCCTGAATCACGGCATAAGGGCAGACTGGATGGAAAAGGCACGCTAGGAGGGGATCAAATAATATGTATGGACGGACATTCTCTCACTGAAGCACACTACACATTTCTACAGAATTCCGCCTTGGTGGCTCTGTATATGGACGAACACAAGAATTTTCTATGCTCCAAACACCCGGAGCGGTCTGATGATTGGATTACACATGAACAAACGAGGACTTTTGCCGGTTGGTTGCAGACACGTACCATGCATGACGCCTCTATTGAGGATGACCTCTACTCGTTGTCCTAGTTACCATCTTCCAATATAATGACTTTCAAAGGGTACGAGATAAATGGGAATACATTTTACACGATCGCCCAAGATAAGAAGAGCACCAACCAAAACAGTGGTGTCCGCTTTGATGCAGCAACCAAGACGGGTACGGAAACATATTATGGTTACATAGAGGACATATGGGAACTTGACTATGGACGTGGTTTGAAGGTCCCTTTGTTTCGGTGCAAATGGGTCAATATGACACGAGGCGGGGTAACGGAAGACCCACAGTACGGAATGACAACAGTGGATCTCAACAATCTTGCGTATGCAGACGAACCATTCTTCCTAGCCAATGATGTGGCACATGTTTTCTATGTGAAGGACATGTCTACCAAGCCGAGAAAAAGAAAAGATAAGGAAGCGAATGCATCATATGATGAGCCAAAGCGCCACATAGTTCTTTCTGGGAAGAGAAACATCGTGGGAGTGGATGACAAGACAGACATGTCAGAAGATTATGAAAATTTTGATGCAATTGCTCCATTCACAGTGAATATTGACCCGAGCATCCAGTTAAATGATGAAGATTTTCCATGGTTACGACGCAAAGGGACACGCGCGAAGAAAAAGTTTCACACCCAAAGATCTGGGATGTGATCGGCTTCACTATCATCACTTCCTTCTGTGTTTCAGACCAAGGGGGGAATCTCTGTAATAGTTAGGGTAGTTATGTGTTTTGGCATTGAAACGTGAATATATTTTATGTGCAAACAAATTCTTTCATGCATTTACTGATTTTTTTAGCTAAATGACCCTGAAATTGAAAAGAATTTCAAATGAACTCAGAAAAGGTTGAAAGTTGGCATGGTATCATAATTTCACCCACATAGCATGTGCAAAAAAGTAGAGAGGGTTACGGCAAAAACTGGATGCACTTCGGGTACAAAATGGACAATCTCTTTCAAAGTATCAGGGTTTCGGACAAAAAATCATTTGTTACAAAGGCATTTCATTTTTTAAATAACCTAAGCATTACCAAATTGAATATAATGATAAAACACACTAATATTAAACATAAGAAAAAAGAATCACTGAAAAATCTATTTCCAAAGTTAAGTTATTCACAAACTAGTAATTCACACAAATTTCATATAATTCAAAACTTAAATTATTCAAATTTGAAAACTACCGGCACTAACAGAAAGTTTGTGATTTTTTGTACCTAAAAAAAAATATTCACAAAGAAACTCTAAATACAGCAAAAAACAACTCAAAATAAATAAAACAAAAATAAATAAAGCAAAAAAATAAGAAAATTAAAAAGCCGCCATCTGCTTTCAAATGCCTGATACGACTAGAAACCCAACCTGTTGTTGGGCTGTGATGCAGCCATAAAGGCCCAGTAGGCCCATAGGGCAGCACAGAACATTTAGGCCCAGTAGGCCTGCTTTAGAGAGGAGCTCGAGAGAGCTACCGCACTGGGGCTTATAAACCAGTGGGGACGCCCCTCAGCTAGCGAGGTGGAACTAAACATGCCCGCACCGCACCTACTCCAGCCCACCCCCTTTAGTACCGGGTGGTGGCTCCAACCGTACTAAAGGGAGGGGTCTTTAGTACCGTTGGAGCCACCACCCGGTACTAAAGGTGGGCGCTTCCGCGCTTGGCCTGGCTAAAATTGACCTTTAGTACCGTTGGTGGCTCAAACCGTAGTAAAGGCCCATCCTATATAAGAAAACACTTCAAAAATTCAGTTTCTCATCTGCTTCTTCTCCTCTCCTTGTCGCCGCCCCCGCCGCCACCCATCCCGTCGCCGCCGCCTGCCGCCACTGCCCGTGCCGTCGCCGCGCCCGCCCGTTGTCCCGTCGTCACCGCCCGGCCCGTCCTCGTCCCCATCGTCGCCGCCCCGTCCACATCCCGTCGTCGCCATCCCCGTCGTCGCCGCCCATCGCCGTCCCCGTCGCCTCGCCTCGCCGGTGAGCTCCTGCCTCGGCCGCCATGTCCACACACACACACACATTGTTTTTTAGTTTTTTAGTTATAGAAATTTTTCTGTTTTTAGTTATAGAAATATTAGAAATGTTAGTGATACAGAAATGTTATAAATTTTTTCTGTTTTTTAGTTATAGAAATATTTATAGAAATGTTAGCAGTTTTAGAATTAGTTTTAGCTAGATGAATTAGATTAATGTCAAATTGTTACAAAAATTTAGTATTTGCATATAGAATTTTAGTTATCACAATCCAATCATTTAAAAATGTTACTTTTTGTAGGCATATAGTATTTGTTCTCGACGATGCCCGGCCCGCATCCTCGCCGTCGACCCATTCGCGGCGACGTCCGACAGACCTATGTCCAGGACTAGGCTCCGTCGCGCTGGCACTGGGAGGTGCTACCTGCAGGGGGCGCCGCTTGGTGAGGAACCCGGCCTCTGGTCCCTTCGTCGACCCTAATCTCCTTTGGTGCGTTCGCGTTGGCCACATTCGGTGCAGAGGGAGCCGGCCCCGCCGGAGGTGGTGCATCGCTGTGTCAGGGAGGAGGACGAGCACGTCCATCGCTACATGGCTGCTATGGACGTCAGGTTCTCCAATACCTGGCAGGTTCTTTGGGCAGATGACCGGAGATATGATCCTATGATGGTTCCTTCTCTTTGGGTGTCCACCGCCCGTGCCCCAGGAACCTCGAGTGGCCTAGATTCTTCTGTAGTATTCAATCTTTATTAGCTACCTAGCCAGTGATGTATTCCATATATAATATTCGAGACGATGTATTCGAGATTATATATATTATTAGAGACGATGTATTCGAGATTACATATTATTAGAGATGATGTATTCGAGATTATATATTATTCGAGATGATGTATTCGAGATTATATATTATTCGAGACGATGCATATTATGTACTATATGATTCAGTTTTTCCTTATTGATTGCATCCATGCATTGTAATTTGAATACTAAATTGTTTTATATTTATTCTGGATTAGTTAAATAAAAGCTATGGCGGACAATACCGGCAGAGAGGGAGAAGAGGCCCTGCTCGAGATCATACGCAGCCCTCGCAGGCCAGATGATCTGAATGAAGCAGATGACGGCTCCCAATATCTGAACCATACCAGGGAGGGTGATGATAACATATTCGATCTCGACGACCGAGCTGATGAAGTCATGAACTATGATTATGATTATGATTATGATGACGCAGACAATGTTGATCTTGAAATAACAAATACTTCAGGCGAGGTATATTTATATATAAGCAGGCATCTGGTGATCATCACATGTTTTTTTATTTTAAGATATATTAACGAATCGATCTTTCTTCTTTTAGCCCTCCGGATCGAGCAAATCTGCTTCTACAGACAGCAGGACAAAGCGAGGCCCGGGCAAAAAGTTAAAGGTGGGTGTAAAGTACAACATTGACTCCATCAAAGCTAATGGCGAACCCCTCATGCCTAAGAACATTGCAAACAAGTTCGTTCGTCAGTGCGGAGTTCTTGTGAAGGACCAACTCCCGATCTCCATTCAAGAATGGAAAGAGCCAAAAAATAAACGTCCAGATGTTACTTGGGTTGACGACAAAGCAAAAAAAACGCTTTGAGAATCTCTGATGTGACATTTCACCCTACCAGATCATTTGACTAATGCCGATGTGCAGAAAGTCAAGGACGCTACTCTTAGGAAGATGGCAGTTGCAATCAAAACCCACAAGAAAACTGTATGGGCCAACTACCTCGCTGCAGAAAGGAAGACTCCAGAATTCAAGGGAACACTAGAGAAGCAAAGAGAACACTGTCCCGCTTTCGTGAAATTCAAGGAATCGGAATTATCTAAGGAACGGTCGAGAAAAAACAAGGCCAATGACGCAAAAAAGACGCAGTTCCATAGGCTGGGGCCAGGTGGCTACGCAGTGGCAATGCCTAAGTGGGATAAGTCTGAGCAAGATATGGTGGATGCAGGGGTCACTCCAGTTACTAGAAGCTGGCCCCCAGGTGCAGAACTTGGTTCTATGCTCATGGGGGCGCGGACCCAATACAGTGCCTGGTTTCGAAAAAGGCAAGTCTAAAAGGAGCCGAACAAAAGTTACTTGACGCAATAGAAGATGCTCGAAAGGGGGTGTTCACGCCCAACAGAGAGAACGACGAGCTTACGCGTGCCCTGGGAAATCCTGAACACCCAGTGAGGGAGTCCTAGATTAGGGAGTGTCCGGATGGCCGGACTATGACCTTTGGCCGGATTCCTGGACTATGAAGATACAAGATTGAAGACTTCGTCCCGTGTCCGGATGGGACTTTCCTTGGCGTGGAAGGCAAGTTGGCGATACGGATATGTAGATCTCCTCCCATTGTAACTGACTCTATGTAACCCTAACCCTCTCCGGTGTCTATATAAACCGGAGGGTTTTAGTCCGTGAGGACTAACAACAATCATACCATAGGCTAGCTTCTAGGTTTAGCCTCTCGATCTCGTGGTAGATCTACTCTTGTACTACCCATATCATCGATATTAATCAAGCAGAGTAGGGTTTTACCTCCATCGAGAGGGCCCAAACCAGGGTAAAACATCGTGTCCCTTGTCTCCCGTTACCATCCGCCTAGACGCACGCCGGGACCCCTACCGAGATCCGCCGGTTTTGACACCGACATTGGTGCTTTCATTGGGAGTTCCTCTGTTGTCACCTATAGGCCCGATGGCTCCTCCGATCATCAACAATGATGCGTCCAGGTGAGACTTTTCTCCCGGACAGATCTTCGATTCGGCGGCTTTGCATCGCGGGCAATTCGCTGGCCATCCGGAGCAGATCGAAAGCTACACCCCGCCATCAGGTTAGATTTGAAGTTTGAACTACACGGCCGACGTCCGCGGAGACTTGATCTTCGACGGGTTCGAGCCGCAGCCAAGCGCCGCCAGACTGTCATGATGGGCATGATCTAGCTCGCCACCGACAGGTGTCCGGAGGTCGCACTGTGTCTGCTCGACCCTTAGTTCGAGCCGATCGCGTTTATCGAGGACGGGTGGCTGGACACCGCCTAGGGGCTGCAATCTCTCGGCGATCGAGCCGAACACCATACCTGTCCTTTGCGAAGCTCGTGGCTCCAAGGTGCCGGACTCCTCTCCGGACTCCGAACCTTCCGCGCCCCTGCCAATCGAATCTGATTGGGCGCCGATCATGGAGTTCACCGCCGCGGATATCTTTCAGCACTCGCCTTTCGGCGACATTCTGAACTCACTAAAGTCTCTCTCCTTATCAGGAGAACCCTGTCCGGACTATGGTCAGCAAGGTTGGGATGCGGACGACGAAGAAATTCAAAGCCCACCCACCACCCACTTTGTAGCCACTGTCAATGATTTAACCGACATGCTCGACTTCGACTCCGAAGACATCGACGGTATGGACGAAGATGCAGGAGACGACGAAGAACCAGCGCCTACAGGGCACTGGAAGGCCACCTCGTCATACGACATAAACATGGTGGATATCCCAGAAGAAGGGAATGGCGATGGAACAACGGAGGATGACCCCTCCAAGAAGCAGCCTAAGCACCGGCGTCATCGGCGCCGCTCTAAATCCCGCCACAACAAAAATGGCGATTCCTGCACGGGAGATAATAACACCCCGGACAGTGCCGAAGACAATCCCCTCCAGCAGGACTCAACGCAGGAGGATGGAGAAGCCAACCCTCATGAGAAAGCGGCAGATAGAGAGGTAGAGGACGATAATTACATGCCTCCCTCCGAAGACGAGGCAAGCCTCGACGACGATGAATTTGTCGTGCCTGAGGATCCCGTCGAACAAGAGCGTTTCAAACGCAGGCTTATGGCCACGGCGAGCAGCCTCAAGAAAAAACAACAACAACTTAGAGCTGACCAAGACCTGCTAGCCGACAGATGGACTGATGTCCTTGCGGCCGAAGAGTACGAACTCGAACGCCCCTCCAAGAGTTACCCAAAATGCAGGCTGCTACCCCGATTAGAGGAGGAAGCACCTAGACCTACATCACCAGCGCATGATACGGCCGACCGGCCACCTCGTGGCCGCGACAGAGAGGCCTCTCAGCCCTCCACTCAACCCGCACCCCGGCGTCGCTCAAAGAATACTAAGGCACATGGAAATGCGCCAGACCTTCGAGATATATTGGAGGACAGGGCAAGGCAAACAAGATCGATCTATGGATCGCGTGGGCGCCCCACGACATGTGACGATAACCGTCATGCCGGATATGATAAATCCGGCCAGGCCAAACACAGTAGCCAAAGCTCATTTGAGCTACGTCGTGACATAGCCCAATACAGAGGCGCCGCACACCCACTATGCTTCATAGATGAAGTAATGGATCATCAAATCCCCTAGGGTTTCAAACCCGTAAACATCGAATCATACGATGGCACAACGGATCCGCCGGTATGGATCGAGGATTATCTCCTTCATATCCACATGGCCCGCGGCGATGATCTACACGCCATCAAATACCTCCCACTCAAGCTTAAAGGACCAGCTCGGCATTGGCTTAACAGCTTGCCAGCAGAATCAATTGGTTGTTGGGAGGAACTGGAAGCCGCATTTCTCGACAACTTCCAGGGCACCTATGTGCGACCACCAGACGCCGATGACCTAAGCCACATAATTCAGCAGCCAGAAGAATCGGCCGGACAATTCTGGACACGGTTCCTAACCAAGAAATATCAAATAGTTGACTGTCCGGATGCAGAGGCCCTTGCAGCCTTCAAGCATAACATCCGTGACGAGTGGCTTGCCTGGCACCTAGGACAGGAAAAGCCGAAATCCATGGCAGCCCTCACAACACTTATGACCCGCTTTTGCGCGGGACAAGATAGCTGGCTAGCTCGTAGTAATAACATGACCAAGAGCCCTGGTAATTCGGATACCAAGGACCACATTGGTAGGTCGCGTCGCAACAAGCAAAAGCGCCGCATTAACGGCGACAATGCTGAGGATACGGCAGTTAATGCCGGATTCAGAGGCTCTAAACCCGGTCAGCGGAAAAAGCCATTCAAAAGAAATACTTTGGGCCCGTCCAATTTGGACCGAATACACGATCGCTCATGCCAGATACACGGCACCCCCGAAAAACCAGCCAACCACACCAACATGGATTGTTGGGTGTTCAAGCAGGCAGGCAAGTTAAACGCCGAAAACAATGACAAGGGGCTGCACATCGATGATGAGGAGGACCCCGGCCGCCGAACAATAGGGGACAAAAGGGTTTCCCCCCACAAGTGCGGACGGCGAACATGATATACGCAACCCACATACCAAAAAGGGAGCGGAAGCGTGCACTCAGGGACGTATATGTGTTGGAGCCAGTCGCCCCAAAGTTCAACCCATGGTCCTCCTGCCCGATCACTTTTGATCGAACGGACCACCCCACTAGCATCCGCCATGGCGGATTCGCCGCATTGGTTTTAGACCCAATCATTGACGGATTTCACCTCACTAGAGTCCTTATGGATCGGTGGCAGCAGCCTGAACCTGCTTTATCGATACAAAGCGCGTAAAATGGGCATAGATCCTCAAGGATTAAACCCACAAAGACGACCTTTAAAGGCGCCATACCAGGTGTAGAGGCCAACTGACAGGCTCGCCACACTTGAGGTGGTCTTCGGATCCTCGGATAATTTCCGGCGAGGAGTTAATCTTCGACATAGTCCCGCTCCGTAGTGGCTATCGCGACCGCCGGACGAACCGTGACGGTAAAGTTTAATGCAGTGCCGCACTACGCATACCTCAAGCTCAAGATGCCAGGCCCTCAAGGAGTCATTACGGTCAATGGAAACACCGAACGCTCTCTCCGGACGGAGGAGCATACGGCGGCCCTCGTGGCGGAAGTACAAAGCAGCCTCTCAAGGCAATTCTCCATTCCAGCCATTAAATGTCCAGATACCGTCAAGCGCGCCCGGAGTAACCTACAACAAGACCACCTGGCACCTTCCGAGCACGCGTTGCAATGCGGCCCCAACCCCAGACCTCGCAAAATTGCGAAACCAGTACTACGCGTACATAACTAGGATCTGGAAATACCATGGGCATAGGGGGAGGGGCACGACCACGGCGTGCCCAAAATGCGGCTCAGCCGCACCAGGGGCTCCCGATTTTGTCATTCCTTTTTTTCTTACTTTCAGGACTCCACTCTACGGAAGGCCTGTCCGGCAGTACAATCGCCGAACACACGATGCAACAGCAGGAGGCGTAAAGTTACGCCGAGTGTCCAGGTGGTCTCTATAACGAGCAGTATACTTGTTTCACATATCATCCCGCAGCTCGCTCCTCGAAGGGGACATGTCAAATAGTCCCATCTCTTGCTTATCGCACTATTTGTATCGTTCTGCTTTTACCGCAGACTTTTCGAATAAACAATGCATAACTTTTGTCTATTATTGCATTCTTTTTTTCTATAAAAATATGTTCAGTTATGACCTTATGCAACCGTACACTTTGGTACGGCCAATACACCAGGGGCTTACGTACCCCAGAATATGGTGTGAGAAGTCCGAACACTCTCATGAGTGCGGCACCCTGAACTTATAGCATTATATGCATCAGCTCCGAATCATGTCTTGGGTCAATAGTTGGGTTTTCCTGCTCCCATGTTTTGTTACCTTACGCCCGTTATATCGCTAAGGTAGCATCGGGAGAACCACTGCGATTGTGCCCGGCTGAGCTGGGCTAAGCACCTCAATGGAGAAAGCTAAAACTGACCGTCATGATAGGGCGAGAGCTGGTCGCTGTTCGAGAGGTTTTCAAGTCCCTAAAGACTTATGCCGCTTAGAGCGAGGAGTCGGCTTTGTCCGCCTAGGCGTGATAGCGCCTCAACTCGGTCTTCCGAATACTAGGGGCTTCACTAAATTTAAAATTATAGAATTCTATAGCTAAGGAGAGTGTTCAAGCATTATAGTCCCATTGCCTTGTTCGTTGTGTTGAGCGCCTCCTCGAAGGACCCAATAATGGGAAAAAGAGCGCCAAGTTTATCCCAACACCCCAAAGACTTGCGGCATGGGGGTAGGAAGCCGACGACTCGCCATCTCTCAATTTTGATAAACGGCCGCATAGAAGGTAATAATTTAAATTCAAAAGCGTTGCTTAGCGCAACTGAACAAGTTTTCAGCGTACAGGATTACAAATGTGAGTTTACTCAAAAATTACATCTTTGGAGCACTCATCCCCTATACGGTGGACACCCTTCAGGACACCCTCATATTACATCTCGGGCTTGCGATGCTCCTTGCCCGGCGGTGGTCCGTCCGTCACAAGCTTCTCAGCGTCCATCTTGCCCCAATGCACTTTAGCACGGGCAAGGGCCCTACGGGCACCTTCGATGCATACGGAGCGCTTGATGACTTCAAGCCTCGGACAGGCATCCACCAGCCGCTTTACCAACCCGAAGTAGCTCCCAGGCATGGCTTCCCCAGGCCACAGCCGGACTAAGAGACCCTTCATGGCCTGTTCGCCACCTTATGGAGCTCGACCAGCTGCTTCACTGGTCGCCAAGGGCACTGGTGTCCGCCTCAAAGATATCGAGACAAGAACACCTTCTCCGCCGAGCTCCCTCTTCGCTCGGTAGAATGCGGCAGCGTCGGACACACTCCGGGGAAGATCTGTGAATGCTCCTGGAGATCTCCGGACTCGGGTAAGTAACAAGTAATTCACTTTCGCGTGCTTGCTTTGCATAAAGAATGCCTTACCCGCCGCTATCTTCTTCATCGCATCAATTTCCTGGAGGGCTTTTTGGGCTTCGGCCTTAGCAGACTTGGCGCTCTCAAGGGCCGAGGCAAGCTCGGACTCTCGAGTCTTTGAGTCAAGCTCCAACCTCTCGTGCTTTTCCACGAGAGCCTGGAGCTCTTGCCGCACCTCCGCCACTCGCGCCTCCTGCTTCTCTCGCTCGGTGCGCTCCATGGCCGCATTGTTTTCGGCCATGGACAATGCTTCCTTCAGGGTCGCCACCTCGTTCGTGGCCCCTGCAATACCCATGTTAATCCTGTCATTTTTTGCAACCACATATTTTTATATACTTACATAAGGTATTACTTACCTTTCTTGTCCTCGAGCTGCTTTTTGGCAAGGCCGAGCTCGTTCTTGGACCGCTCGAGGCTCTGCTTCAATGCATTGACCTCTGCAGTTAGTGCGGCAGAGCTCACCAGCACAACCTGCATTCCCATATTGACACACTTATGTTAGACTCCTCGATATCTTTTGATCCTCGCTCGGCGCTTTTTCCAACACCAAACCGAGCATCGGGGCTACCGCTCTATGCGGTAATATTTTTACATATCTTAAATACATACCTCAAAGCCTGTTAGAAGGCTGGCACGAGCTTCGGTCGCACCGCTCTTGGCGGATCGAACCTTCTCAATCACCACACTCATAATAGTGCGGTGTTTCGTCGATGGAGGTGCCGTTAAGCACCTCCAGAGATTATCCGTGCCTCGGTTGGACGGAGGTCACCGGCGCCATAGGCTTGCCCTTCTTAGTAGGGGGTCGCTGCGGATGCCGGAACCGCTGAAGGTTCGGCGCGGTGTCCGCCTAGGGCGGACTTAGAGCCCTTTCGGTTTTATCCCTTGGCGCTGAATCCGGGAGGTTGCCTTGCGGCGCCCAGACCACCTCCTCCTGGCTCGGCCCCTTTGGGACGCCACTCGCATCGTCGCAGCGCTGGAGAGGAGGCGGCCGGAAGTGAAGTGCTGTTCACATCCGACGAACTCAGGGAACCGCCGACGAAGTTGCCGAGCCCGCCTTGGGCGGACTACATGATTATATTCGCGCCGAAGGTACCGTGCAATGAAAAGCGCCATGAGTTACTCTGGTATCCGGATACTCACGATTTTGCCGAGGGCTTGGCCCTGATGGCCACCTCTTCGCCGCCGCCGCCACAGGGTGGAGTAGTCCGGAGGAAGGGTCCTTCCGCTGATCCTCCCCCAGCTGGGGCGGCCTTCCTTTATTCCTCCCCTCGCCGAGGGGAGAGGCTTCTTCTTCCTCCTCCTCGCTTCGAGTAGGAGGCGCCGAGTCGTCGGATGATGAATCCGGCACCACCAGGCGCCGGGAACTCTTTCAAGTTCCCGTGGCCTTCTTCTCCGGCACCACGTAAGGTGCCGGGACCAGCAGCCCCAAGTGGGCGTCCGCTGGATCTTCGGGCAAAGGAGCCGGACATTCGATCTATCTGGTCTTCTTCTACCATTCCTGTCAAAGGAACGGGAGTTTAGATCCTGCATAGAGTTAAACTATGAAAAACAAGTATCCCGTAAAGGGTAAAATAATCTTACTACACTGGCTTGTCGTTTCGCGCGGAATCCGCGATCCTCGGTGATGGGAGGGGGAACCTCGGCACCCTTGAATAGCACCTTCCAGGCATCCTCGTGCATTGTTTCAAAGAGCCTGGTCAGAGTTTGGTGTTGGGCCGGGTTGAACTCCCATAAGTTAAAGGCCCGTCGTTGACACGGGAGGATCCGGCAGATGAGCATGACCTGGACTACGTTGACGAGTTTAACCTCTTTGTTCACCAGGTCTTGGACGCAAGATTGGAGTCCAGTCCTCTCTTCCGAATTACCCCATGTCAGGCCCGTCTCTTTCCAGGAGGTGAGCCTTGTAGGGAAGCCATATCGGAATTCGGGGGCCGCTGCCCATTTAGGGTCACGCGACTCGGTGATGTAGAACCACCCCGATTGCCACCCCTTTATGGTATCCACGAAGGAGCCCTCGAGCCATGTAACGTTGGGCATCTTGCCCACCATGGCGCCTCCGCACTCCGCTTGTTGGCCGCCCACTACCTTCGGCTTGACATTGAAGGTTTTCAGCCATAATCCGAAGTGGGGCTTGATACAGAGGAAAGCCTCGCACACGACGATAAACGCCGAGATGTTGAGGACGAAGTTCGGGGCCGGATCGTGGAAATCCAGGCCGTAGTAGAACATGAGCCCCCGGACAAATGGGTGAAGTGGAAAACCTAGTCCGCGGAGGAAGTGGGTGAGGAACACCACCCTCTCATGGGGCCTGGGGGTGGGGATGAGCGGCCCCTTGTCTGGGAGCCGGTGCGCGATGTCGTTAGACAAGTATCCGCCTCCTCAACTTTTTGATGTGCCCTCCGTGACGGAGGAGGCCATCCACTTGCCTCCCGCTCCGGACATGACTGGAGAAGGTTGAGGCGGATGTGCGGACTTGGGCGCTGGAGCTCGAAAAGCGAAATGGATAAGCAAAGGAGGAAGAAGGCGAGATGAAAAGGTGGATCCTTATCCCCTTATATGGGCGGCCGAAACTGTGTGCCCCCACCAGCCTGGTAAAACTCGCTTATCTCCCAAGCACCGTAAATTAATGGCACGGTTGGGTTACCCACGTCCGTATTGATGAGAATCCCGAAATAAGGGGACACGATCTCTGCTTCAACAAGACGTGCCAAGGAAACTGCCTCGCTAAGTGTGCTGAGGTGGGACAGTAAAAACGATTCGAATAAAGGCTTGGCCATGGTGTGATGACATGCTGTGAAATACGTCAGAAGATTGGACTTGTGTAAATATTATTCTCTCTACGGTGGTATGTGGAAATTATTTTGCAGAGCCGAACACTATCCTTGTGTTCAAAATCTTCTATGAAGTATTCGGAGGAGGAACCCGCCTTGCAATGCCGAAGACAATCTGCGCGCCGGACTCGTCGTCATTGAAGCCTGGTTCAGGGGCTACTGAATGAGTCCTGGATTAGGGGGTGTCCGGATGGCCGGACTATGACCTTTGGCCGGACTCCTGGACTATGAAGATACAAGATTGAAGACTTCGTCCCATGTACGGATGGGACATTCCTTGGCGTGGAAGGCAAGCTTGGCGATACGGATATGTAGATCTCCTCCCATTGTAACCGACTCTATGTAACCCTAACCCTCTCCGGTGTCTATATAAACCGGAGGGTTTTAGTCCGTAGGACGAACAACAATCATACCATAGGCTAGCTTCTAGGGTTTAGCCTCTCTGATCTCGTGGTAGATCTACTCTTGTACTACCCATATCATCAATATTAATCAAGCAGGAGTAGGGTTTTACCTCCATCGAGAGGGCCCGAACCTGGGTAAAAACATCGTGTCCTTTGTCTCCTGTTACCATCCACTTAGACGCACAGTTCGGGACCCCCTACCCGAGATCTGCCGGTTTTGACACCGACACCCGTGAAGAACACGAGGCAAAGGCGCTATTACCTGGTATGAGGGCTTTTCAGAATGGAACGACGACTACAGATGTCGTGCAAGAAAGAAGATGGAGGAGGAGAAGAAGAGGAAGCTGGAGGAGGAGCAGAGGAAGCAGGAAGCAGAACGCCTTCAAGGCCTAGAAGCAAGGTACGCGGACTTGGCACTCAAATTCCAGCGGTAGCAGCAGTAGGTCGACTCACTTAGCCAGGAAAGGGGGTCTCAGCAGCGGCAGTAGCTAGCGGATGATCTAGCATTGGATAGTACCGTCCCATCCATACCGAGAAGCAGCGTTGGTTACGCCCCGGGCAACGCACTGCTGGATAGATACCCTATGGATGACATCATAGAGAACACTAACTATGAGCTACACTTCAAAATGAAGAACATATCCATGAAGGTGGCGGACGCCGTTGCTTTTACAAATCCCCCCGAAGCAACCTTCCATTGCAACCCGATTCTAGCGGGCTATGCTCGTGTCTTGGTTGATGAGGTGGTGGACCAATATTCAGGGCTAGAGCTTGACATTCCTGGAGGTGACGACGAGCACACAATGGGAGAGGCCATACATCGTATCATCCTATGGAGAAAGGATTGCATCATTTTTCGAAGGCGATCAACACCGTGTCAGCCTACTCCTCCTCGAAGTCCGCCACCAAGTCAGCAGACTCCCGCTCCTCCAAGTCCACGAACGCGTGAGCCAACTCCTCCTCGAAGTCCGCCACTGTGTCAGAAGACTCCCGCTCCTCCAAGTCCACAAACGCGTGAGCCAACTCCTCCTCGAAGTCCGCCACCGTTTCAGCCGATCCTCCTCGAAGTCCGCCACCAAGTCAGCAGACTCCCGCTCCTCCAAGTCCACGAACGCGTGAGCCAACTCCTCCTCGAAGTCCGCCACTGTGTCAGCATACTCTCCTCCAAGTCCACAAACGCGTGAGCCGACTCCTCCTCGAAGTCCGCCACCGTGTCAGTAGACTCCCGCTCCTCCAAGTCCACAAACGCGTGAGCTAACTCCTCCTCGAAGTCCGCCACAGTGTCAGCACACTCCCGCGCCTCCAAGTCCACCCATGCATGAGCAGAATCCTGCTCCAACTTAGCCACGCCAGCCATCTCCGCCGCCTCAGCAATCGCAGAAGAGAGCCGCCGCAGCTATGGTGCGTAGCGGTACGAGTCGAGGCAGTACAGGAGGTACAGGCGGAGGCAAGCGATATAAATATGGTCTAAGCCTCACTCCTCTTCCTTAGAGGCCTTACGACATGACCGAGGAGCAAAACGCAGCCATAGTGCAGGCCCAAATGGACGCCCATTTTGGACCGAAACCGGCGCCGCCGCCAAGGGAGAAAGTGCCTGAGGAAAAGATTGACCACTTCATTCGTATGGCTAGACCACCAGCTCCCAAGCCTGCTGACTCAGACTATGAGCGCCAAATCAGGAAGGCACATCGAGCATGACTACAGAAGGAAGTGAGCTCGAGCTCGAGCCAACAAGCATCTGGCAAAAAATGCGGGAAAACCGTTCCCCAGCTGGGAGAACAGGCGGAGCAATCGATCCCCCCGCTTGTTGTGCCAACAACACATGAGAGTACGCACACCCTATATTGTTGTGGGCAAACCATTCCCCAGCTGAACAATCTGGTAATAACCGAGGAGCATATAAGCCAGGCTAAAATGCTCAATATTAGTGTTGGACAACTCCTCGAGATCGAGCCCATGTCACCGCTTAGAGAGGAGGAAATAAAACGGAAATATGTCTGGGGCCAACCTTTGGTCGAGCCCGAGGAGGTCAAGAACCTCCCAACGAGAATGTGTGAATTGCATCAGTGGTACATGAACATTACCAAGTGTTCCAATCAAGAGTCCCTCGTGGTGAAAGTCAAGGAAGAGCATTACTTCCATAAGCTAGCTCTGTTCGTTGAGTATTTAGAACTATTTCAGTTATTCAATCAAGATGCACTCGACAAATCTATCGTCAGTTGGTATTGTGTGTAAGTGATTTCTTTCTGTAATTTAAGTCTCAAGCTAGCTTTAGTGCTCATTGATCGATCATTACCTGTAATTATCCTCACTATATTCTTGTCTGTGGTATTATGTAGGATGAAGATCTATGAAATGAAAAATGCTGGACGTTATGGCATTGGGTTCATCGACCCAAATACCGTTAATGAATACACATGGAAATTGGAATGGTATAGACAAGATGTAGAGAATAAAATGCTAGAGTTCTTGAAGCACCTCAATACCAATGAAGATATACTACTTCCTTACAACTTCCCGTGAGTCACACTGTCTTGTACTACAAATTCTGTTTTTGATTACTAGCTAGCTAGATGTTAATAATTAAGTGTAGTTTAGGGTAGTTGATTAGTGTTATGCACATGCCCGCTTAATTAAGACATGCAAACGCAGCGCATGCGCTACTAATCGGATCTTGTTAGACATTAAAGTTGAAGAAGGAAAAGTTGAAGTACTGGACTCACTACTTAAAAAAGAAAGTGACTACACCATCTTGAAGGGGATAGTCAACAGGTAATTTCAATCATTATTAACTATATCTTGGCCTATTTAGTTCGTCATTTCCCGATATGAACTATTTAATAACCCCATTATTAATTTTGTTTGCTGGCGGGCAGGGCTTGGGCAAAGTTCATCAAGGTGACTCCAGGCAAATGGGCAGAAAAGATGTTTTGGTATCGACCCAAGGTAAGTAATTAAGTAGTACTAGCTAGCTAGCTACCATCTCTTTAATTCTTGTTTCAAAACCATTAACTAATTATCATGCTTGATTAATTATTACCTGATTAAATTCAATTCTCATAAAGGCCCTGAAGCAGCCGCCGGGGACTGATGTGTGTGCGTTCAACATTTGCGAGAACATTCGCATGATGGTGTCCAAAAGGAGCAAATCTGATAGACAGCAATGGGTACGTTTGACAGAACACTATTCACAATTTTTACATGATTATCGATATCTAGTCACACAACTAATACACATGCATGCATATTGATCTCCTTCTTTAGAGTTCGAAGACGTGCGGGAGAAGCTCCTACCAACGGAGCGCATACGAGCACTTCAAGATGAAATAGCGAGATTTTTGCTCGACCAGGTCATAGATCCCAAAGTAGAATACTATTACCCGCTACCGCCCCCATGAACCACTTGTCATCGTGCTCCGAAGACACCAAGGCAACATGTAGGAGAAATTGTATATATATATATATATATATATATATATACACATGCATGTGTATGTGTGAATAATGGTGGTTGTGAGACATTCGATATATATATATATATATATATATATATATATATATATATATATATATATATATATATATATATATATATATATATATATATATATATATAGGACAAATTTTATCTACCACCACTTGCTTTGGTATGTTGTATGTAGTATTTGTCAAAACCGAGAGCATGTATTATAGCATGTAGTATATAATGATGCTTAGGTAGTATATATACTACATTTTAGGTAGTATGTATCATATTTTAAGCATACTCTTTTTACATACAAATATATACTTATTTCATAAATATAACAAAAATTATGGGCTCATATGCAATTTTTACATGTAATTTGCGTTGAAATATCTTAGATATAGTATATGAGCATTTTATAATGATAAAGTAGTATATATAGTACCACATGGTAGTATATGAGACATGTGGGGTAACTACCACTAGGTGGTAGGATGTATTTTCCTATAGGGGATTGACTATTCGTCCCCCTGGGTGAGGAATAGTTATTCTTCACCACCCCTCTATTTTAATAGCAACGCACCGTAATTTTATGTTTCGTAAATTTTGTCTTATTTTATACGTAAAAATAGATCGTAAGAAAATATATAGTCGCCGTAAAAAATATTTTATGTTAGGTAAAATTACAAACATAAAATCGTAGTGTAAAAAATACATAAAATGCATTTTTTCTGATCTTATGACATATATTTTTGTTTTCTTATGCCAAATTTTACGTAGTGAATGAAGATGAATGTAACTATTTTTATTTCAAATGTAATTTATTTATGAAACAATTGTAATTACCTCGGTGAAGAATAACTTATTCTGCACTCGCATGATGAATAGTAACACTATATATATATATATATATATATATATATATATATATATATATATATATATATATATATATATATATATATATATATATATATCATCGATATGATCAGTTATACGAGAAATTCTATTATATATATATATGCATAACGTGTACAATATGTAGTATCGTAAAATACCAGCAAACAAAAAAATAATAATTGGAAAACACAAAATTAAAGGAAAAATAAAAAAACCAAAACCCCCTCAAATATTGTAGTACCGGTTGGTGTTACCAACCGGTACTAAAGGGCTCCCCGCCCCCGGCGCTGGCTCGTGCCACGTGGGTGCACTTTAGTGCCGGTTCAAGCCGAACCGATACTAAAGGGGGGACTTTTAGTCCCCACTCTTTAGTGCCGGTTGCGGAACCGGCACTAAAGGCCCTTAAAAACCAGTGATACATCCCGGTTTTGCACTAGTGACGGCTGGGGTGAGCACGCCGGAGCCGGAGAGGGTTCTGCTGTGGATCTGGGGGAGGGGGGAGCTGGCGATGGAGATTGGGTGGACTAGTTGAGTGAAACGCGGGCGGGCGGTGGGAGGGGTGTTGGAGGCCTAGGTGAAAAGGGAGAAAATATCCCCGGTCAGCGCGCGGAAAGGCCTATGCAAATGGTTGCCTCTAAGGGCTCTTGTGCACAAAGAGAAATTTTTCGTTTGAAATGAAGACGTACTAATTTTGAAATGAATACGTGAGTTCATCGTTTCACCTCTAAATTTTTCCCACGTTAAGCAATCACCATTATACCACGGGTTTTATTTGCTGGCGCATTTCAGGTCTCGTGTGCTATATTTAAGATATTTTTTGGCATTTACCGTGCATTTTGTCATATAAATCATATCCTAGCCGGACTGCATTTCCTCTCTAAAGGGATGAGGATTCTCGTTCGATCACGGTGCAGATGTACGATCCGTTGGGTTGGGTTCTGGCCAATCAGAACGCACGACTCACATCACGCGCGTAGCAAGAGGGGGCATCGACCACGGTTTGATAGGCACACGGCTTTCGTGAGTGAACCGTGTGCTATTTGAAAACATTTACATGAACCGGAATTGCATGTGATGAGAAAGAGATGAGGATCTCTGTTCGATCAAGGAGCATCCAACGGTGCAGACGTACGATCCGTGGGGTTTGGGTTCTGGCCAATCAGAATGCACAACTCAAATCGCATGCATGGCAGGGGGTGGGGGGCATCGGCCATGGTTTAGTGGACACAGGTCTTTCGTGAGTGAAACATGTGCTATTTGAAAACATTTACATTAACTAACAACATATTTTTATTTAAATGAAAATATGAGTTCATCGTTTCGCCTCGAAATTTTTTCCATGGTAAGAAATCACGATTGTACCCTATGGTCCGATTTTCTGGTACATTTTACCAGGCGGCAGCCTTGGCTAGCAATATCAAACTTTGAATATGCAAAAAAAGAGATCTCGTTTGTGTGTGTCTATATATATATATATATATATATATATATATATATATATGTGTGTGTGTGTGTGTGTGTGTGTGTGTGTGTGTGTGTGTGTGTGTGTGTGTGTGTGTGTGTGTGTGTGTGTGTGTGTGTGTGTATGTATGTATACAGCCGGTCTATTCTGCTAATATTAGCAGAATAGTTATTCTGATAACACTTCCGCACTGCACTCTGAACAGAAGTGAATTGCATCGTCTTTACGTTGGGCACTGCAATGCTTCACGGGAGAACTGCTTCATTTTCTGGTGTTCCGCCCGCGTTTTCTGTGTGGAATTGGGTGTTGCGGGATAATTTAGTTTGTCTCTATATCTCATTTTACCTTTATTCTTTCTAATTTACAGGAAATTCTACTATAGTGCTTGCAAAACGAGGGATTTTGCGGACGAGCTTTCTTTGTTCGTTCGTGTTCGCTTCAGATGCGATTTTTTTGTGCTTGGATGTTGTTTTTTAGTAGGAATTCTTTGATTGCGTTCTTTTAATCGGTCCGTTCACTCTATAATTTGTGAATTTTTAGGAGTTAGTTTTCTATTCCTGTTAATTTGATTGTGCGGGCGGGTGAGCTTCGTCCGCTCCTCTGTTCTTGTTGATTTTTTGGATTTTGCGCGTCCATGCGTGTTTGATTATTGTAATTACTGTTGGTATAGGTTTGAATTCATTGTATCGCGGGTATAATTGTCATTTTTTGAATTGCATTTTTTAAAAGAAAGATGATGATGTTCGTCCAGTTGCCGTGACTTCCATGTAATTTTTTGCGGGGGTATTTTTTGATAGTTTAGTGGTTGGACAATTTTTAGGCGAGTAATGGAAGTGCAAGTGAAATTGACACCTCTGTTAGTCTACCACATGTCTGGAGTTCTAGTTCTTTAATTTTATTTGTTGTAGTTGTGGCATACATTGTAGTGCACTGCATTTTCGTTAGTAGTGTACTTCGTTGTAGCTGCATTACAGTGGTTATGGCAGCTTATGAGATTTCTGTTTTCTTAAACTGAATTCTTTGTTCTAGAGGACTGCATAATATGGACTTCCGTACTGCATTAGCATTTGCGGTTAATGTTCTATTCTGCTATTAGAATGGATGGTCCATTATATGCTTGTGTTAGCTGAATAGTTATTATAAGGTTTTTTTTGCACTGCATACTATGAGAATTGTTTTTGAACATCATATGTTAACTGCAAAGTTTCGACCATTTGCATTTCCTTGTTACTTTTCAGAGGACTACTTTTTTATTATTAGTACCACACTATGTGTTCGAGAGAACTGCATTACTGCCAACAGCAACTTGTCTAAAAAGGATGATAAAATGATGTAGTTGAGGTTGTATACTTTAAATAGGCATCTTTCAAAGTGTCTGATGGACATAATTTTAAAAGCATACAGCATAAGCAAAGCATTAGAAATATTGTTTGCTTCGTATTAGACATCCTAGAGTGCAAATATTGTAAACTTGAGGGAGTCTTCTTCTTTGTAGAAAAACACCATGGCCACTTCTCCGACCTCAAAGCCATTCTCGGAGACAAACTCTTTCCAACCAGTAGTTATGTTGATGTAGTCTTCAGAGTTGATGTGGTAGTCAGCTTGCATGTCTGCATACCCATTCTCGTGTTGTGTCTCCAAAGTAACCTTCCCTGAACTCGGAGCAGGAAATTTTATTGTGGATGGCAGTTTCTGCATATTGTAAATGGTGGAAAAAGAATTTTATAAGTAAATAGCAAAAGTTTTTGTTTATACTTAGGATGATCTGTTCATGTATATATGACTACTATTTTCTGAAGTAGTTGCAATGTATGAACAAACTTATATACGGAATTGACCTCTAGTTTTACTAGGATATATATTATACTGCAACATGCTTGTACTGCAAGATCAGTTGCAGTGTACTTCGCCAGCATGTTAAGAGAACTGCAACACTGATCTACTGAACCATTTTTTGTTCTTGTGTTGGGGTTTGATACGTCCATTTTGCATCATGCTTTTATATCGATATTTATTGCATTATGGGCTGTTATTACACGTTATGTCACAATAATTATGCCTATTCTCTCTTATTTTACAAGGTTTACATAAGGAGGAGAATGCTTGGCAATTGGAATTCAGGCTGGAAAAGGAGCAAATATTAGAGACATATTCTGCACAACTCCAAAAGTCCTGAAACACCACGGAACATCTTATAAAAATAATAAAAATCCTTGCCAAAGATGAAGACCAGGGGCCCACACCTGTCCACGAGGGTGGGGCCCCCCCTAGGGCGCGCCCTCACCTCGTGGGCCCCGGTGGCCCTCCGATTCCCATCTTCTACTATATGAGGTCTTTCGTCGAGAAAAAAATCATAAGCAACCTTTCGGATTTAAACTCCGCCGCCACGAAGCGGAACCTTGGCGGAACCAATCTAGGGCTCCGGCAGAGCTGTTCTGCCGAGGACACTTCCCTCCGGGAGGGGGAAATCATCGTCATCGTCATCACCATCGCTCCTCTCATCGGGAGAGGGCAATCTCCATCAACATCTTCACCAGCACCATCTCCTCTCAAAACCCTAGTTCATCTCTTGTATCCAATTCTTGTCTCCCAGTCCGGGATTGGTACTAGTAGGTTGCTAGTAGTGTTGATTACTCCTTGTAGTTGATGCTAGTTGGTTTATTTGGTGGAAGATCATATGTTCAGATCCTATATGCATATTAATACCCCTCTGATTATGAACATGAATATGTTTTGTGAGTAGTTACATTTGTTCCTGAGGACATGGGAGAAGTCTTGCTATTACTAGTCATGTGAATTTAGTATTCATTCGATATTTTGATGAGATGTATGTTGTCTAGCCTCTAGTGGTGTTATGTGAACGTCGACTACATAACACTTCACCATTATTTGGGCCTAGAGGAAGGCATTGGGAAGTAATAATTAGATGATGGGTTGCTAGAGTGACAGAAGCTTAAACCCTAGTTTATGCGTTGCTTCGTAAGGGGTTGATTTGGATCCATATGTTTCATGCTATGGTTAGGTTTACCATAATACTTTTGTTGTAGTTGCGGATGCTTGCAATAGAGGTTAATCATAAGTGGGATGTTTGTTCAAGTAAGAACAGCACCCAAGCACGGTCCACCCACATATCAAATTATCAAAGTACCGAACGTGAATCATATGAACGTGATGAAAACTAGCTTGACGATATTCCCATGTGTCCTTATATAAGAGTTTGTCCAGGCTTGTCCTTTGCTACAAAAAGAATTGGGCCACCTTGCTGCACTTTATTTACTTTTATTAATTGTTGCTCGTTACAAATTATCCTATCACAAAACTATCTATTACCACTTATTTCAGTACTTGCAGAGAATACCTTGCTGAAAACCGCTTATCATTTCCTTCTGCTCCTCGTTGGGTTTGACACTCTTACTTATCGAAAGGACTACGATAGATCCCCTATACTTGTGGGTCATCAAGACTCTTTTCTGGCGCCGTCGCCGGGGAGTGAAACGCCTTTGTTAGGTGGAATTTGGTAAGGAAAATTTATATAGTGTGCTGAAATTTACTGTCACTTGTTACTATGGAAAGTAATCCTCTGAGGGGCTTGTTTGGGGTATCTTCACCCCGACCAGTAGAGCAAAGAGTTTCTCCTCAACCTAATGAACCTACTGAAAATGAACATGAAAATATTCCCTTTGAATTTCCTTCGGGTATGATGGAAAAACTGCTAGCTAATCCTTTTGTAGGAGATGGAACAAAGCATCCTGATGAGCACCTTATACATGTGGATGAAGTTTGTGGACTATTTAACCTTGAAGGTATACCCGATGATGTTGTTAAGAAGAAGGTCTTCCCATTATCTTTGAAGGGAGATGCATTGACATGGTATAGGCTATGTGATTATACGAGATCATGGAACTACAAAAGATTGAAATTGGAATTTCATCAAAAATATTACCCTATGCATCTTGTTCATCGTGATCGCAATTATATATATAATTTTTGGCCTCACAAAGGAGAAAGCATCGCTCAAGCTTGGGGGAGGCTTAAATCAGTGTTATATTCATGCCCCAATTATGATCTCCCAAGAGAAACAATTATTCAAAATCTTTATGCTCGGCTTTCTAAAAACAATCGCACCATGCTCGATACTTCTTGTGCTGGCTCTTTTATGATGAAGACTATTGAATTCATATGGAATTTATTGGATAGAATTAAACGCAACTATGAAGATTGGGACCTCGACGAAGGTAAGGAGTCAGGTATGATACCTAAGTTTGATTGTGTTAAATCTTTTATGGATACCGATATTTTCCGTAAGTTTAGCACTAAATATGGACTTGACTCTGAAATAGTAGCTTCTTTCTGTGAATCTTTTGCTACTTATGTTGATCTCCCTAAAGAGAAGTGGTTTAAATATCATCCTCCCATAGAAGTAAAAGTAGTTGCACCTATTAAAGTTGAAGAAAAGACTGTCACTTATAATGATCCTATTGTTCCTACCTCTTATGTTGAGAAACCACCTTTCCCTGTTAGAATAAAGGATCATGCTAAAGCTTCAACAGTGGTTCGTAAAAGCAATATTAGAACTTATACACCTCCTGAGCAAGTCAAAGTAGAACGTAATATTGCTATTGTTAAAGATCTCTTATCTGATAATATTGATGGGCATGTTATTCAATTCTGTGGTGAATCTGCTAGAATTGCTAAACCTGGCGCTAAAGTTAAACATAGACCTGTGGTAGGCGAGCCTGTTATTTCTGTTAAAATAGGAGATCATTGTTATCATGGCTTATGTGATATGGGTGCTAGTGCTAGTGTTATACCTATTACCTTGTACGAAGAAATTAAGCATGAAATTGCACCCGCTGAGATAGAAGATATTGATGTTACAATTAAACTTGCCAATAGAGATACTATATATCCAGTGGGAATTGTTAGAGATGTTGAACTCTTGTGTGGCAAAACTAAATATCCTGCTGATTTTCTTGTTCTTGGTTCCCCACAAGATAGCTTTTAACCCATTATATTTGGTAGACCCTTCTTGAACACTGTCAATGCTAAGATAGACTGCAAAAAGAATGTTGTTACTATTGGCTTGGATGATATGATTCATGAGTGTAATTTCTCTAAATTTAGTAAACAACACCGTGAAGAAGAATTACCTAGTAAGGATGAAATCATTGGTCTTGCTTCTATTGCCGTACCTCCTAGTGATCCTCTAGAACATCATTTGCTAGACCATGAAAATGATATGTTTATGAATGAAAGAAGGGAAATAGATGAAGTATTCTTTAAACAGGAACCTATTCTGAAACACAATTTGCCTGTTGAAATCCTAGGGGATCCTCCTCCACCCAAGGGTGATCCCGTGTTTGAGCTTAAACCGTTGCCTGATAATCTTAAATATGCTTATCTTGATGAAAAGAAAATATATCCTGTTATTATTAGTGCTAAACTTTCAGAGCATGAAGAAGAGAGATTATTGAAAACTCTGAAGAAGCACCGTGCTGCTATTGGATATACTCTTGATGATCTTAATGGCATTAGTCCCACTCTATGTCAACATAAAATAAATTTGGAAGAAGATGCCAAACCGGTTCGTGATCATCAACGAAGGCTTAATCCTAAGATGAAAGAAGTGGTAAGAAAAGAAATACTAAAGCTTCTGGAGGCAGGTATAATTTATCCGGTTGCTGATACTCAGTGGGTAAGTCCTGTCCATTGTGTCCCTAAGAAGGGAGGTATTACTGTTGTTCCTAATGATAAAGATGAATTGATCCTGCAAAGAATTATTACAGGTTATTGTATGGTAATTGGTTTCTGAAAATTAATTAAAGCTACTAAGAAAGATCATTACCCATTACCTTTTAGTCATCAAATGCTAGAAAGATTATGCAAACATACACATTATTGCTTTCTAGATGGTTATTCTGGTTTCTCTCAAATACCTATGTCGGCTAAAGATCAATCAAAGACTACTTTTACATGCCCTTTTGGTACCTTTGCTTATAGACGTATGCCTTTTGGTTTATGTAATGCACCTGCTACCTTTCAAAGATGCATGATGGCTATATTCTCTGACTTCTGTGAACAGATTTGTGAGGTTTTCATGGACGACTTTTCCGTCTATGGATCCTCTTTTGATGATTGCTTGAGCAATCTTGATCGAGTTTTGCAGAGATGTGAAGAAACTGATCTTGTCTTGAATTGGGAAAAGTGCCACTTTATGGTTAATGAGAGTATTGTCTTGGGGCATAAAGTTTCTGAAAGAGGTATTGAAGTTGATAAAGCCAAGGTTGATTCTATTGAAAAGATGCCATGTCCCAAGGACATCAAAGGTATAAGAAGTTTCCTTGGTCACGCCGGATTTTATAGGAGGTTCATTAAGGACTTCTCAAAATTTCTCGACCTCGACTAATTTATTACAAAAAGATATACCATTTGTCTTTGATGATGATTGTGTAGAAGCATTTGAAATACTTAAGAAAGCATTGGTCTCTGCACCTATTGTTCAACCACCTGATTGGAATTTACCCTTTGAAATTATGTGTGATGCTAGTGATTATGCTATAGGTGCTGTCCTAGGACAAAGAGTTGATAAGAAATTAAATGTCATCCATTATGCTAGTAAGACTCTAGACAATGCTCAAAGAAACTATACTACTACTGAAAAAGAATTTTTAGCAGTTGTATTTGCTTGTGATAAGTTTAGACCTTACATTGTTGATTCTAAAGTAATTATTCATTGATCATGCTGCTATTAAATATCTGATGGAAAATAAAGATGCTAAACCTAGACTTATTAGATGGGTTCTCTTGCTACAAGAATTTGATTTGCATATTGTTGATAGAAAGGGAGCTGAGAACCCCGTCGCAGACAACTTGTCTAGGTTAGAAAATGTTCTTGACGACCCACTACCTATTGATGATAGCTTTCGTGATGAGCAATTAAATGTCATAAATACTTCTCGTACTACTCCATGGTATGCTGATTATGCCAATTACATTGTTGCTAAATTTATACCACCTAGTTTCACATACCAGCAAAAGAAAAAGTTCTTCTATGATTTGAGACATTACTTTTGGGATGACCCACATCTTTATAAAGAAGGAGTAGATGGTGTTATTAGACATTGTGTACCTGAGCATGAATAGGAACAAATCCTACGCAAGTGTCACTCCGAAGCTTATGGAGGACACCACGCTGGAGATAGAACTGCACATAAGGTATTGCAATCCGGTTTTTATTGTCCTACTCTCTTCAAGGATGCCCGTAAGTTTGTTTTATCTTGTGATGAATGTCAAAGAATGTTGGGGAACGTAGTAATTTCAAAAAATTTCCTACGTACACGCAAGACCATGGTGATGGCACAAGAACGAGAGGGAGAGTGTCCGCCCACGCACTCGTGAGACCGAAAGCGAAGCGTTATAACAACGCTGTTGATGTAGTCGTGCGTCTTCACGATCCGACCGATCCAAGCACCGAACGTCACGGCACCTCCGAGTTCTGCACACGTTCAGCTCGATGGCGATCCCGGACTCGATCCAGCAAAGTGTCGGGGATGAGTTCCACAAGACGACGGCGTGGTGGCGATGATGATGCTCCACCGACGCAGGGCTTCGCCTAAGCTCATGACGATATGACTTCTCCGACGCAGGGCTTAGCCTAAGCTCCGCGACGGTATGACCGAAGTAGAATATGGTGGAGGGGGGCACTGCACACGGCTAAGGAACGATCCGTAGATCAACTTGTGTGTCATGGGGTGCCCCCTGCCCCAGATATAAAGGAGCAAGGAGGAGGTGGCCGCCAAGGGAGGAGGCGACAAGGGGGAGTCCTACTCCCACCGGAGTAGGACTCCTCCTTTCCTAGTAGGAGTAGGAGAGAAGGAGGGAAGGGAGGAAGGGTGTGCGGCCTCCCTAGTCCAATTCGGACTAGGCCTTGGGCGCGCGGCCTGCCCTAGGCAGCCCTCTCTCTTTCCCATGAGGGCCCAATAAGGCCCAATACTTCTCCCGGCGAATTCCCGTAACTCTCCGTGCTCGAAAAATACCCGAGTCATTCGAACCTTTCCGAACTGCGAATATAGTCGTCCAGTATATCGATCTTTACGTCTCGACCATTTCGAGACTCCTCGTCATGTCCCCGATCTCATCCGGACTCCGAACTCCTTCGGTACATCAAAACTCATAAACTCATAATATAACCGCCATCGAAACCTTAAGCGTGCATGGACCCTACGGGTTCGAGAACTATGTAGACATGACCTAGAACTATTCTTGGTCAATAACCAATAGCGGAACCTGGATGCCCATATTGGTTCCTACATATTCTACTGAAGATCTTTATCGGTCAAACCGCATAACGACATCGTTGTTCCCTTTGTCATCGGTATGTTACTTACCCGAGATTCGATCGTCGGTATCCAATACCTAGTTCAATCTCGCTACCAGTAAAGTCTCTTTACTCGTTCCGTAATACATCATCTCACAACTAACTCATTAGTTGCAATGCTTGCAAGGCTTATGTGATGTGTATTACCGAGAAGGCCCAGAGATACCTCTCCGACAATCGGAGTGACAAAACCTAATCTCGATTCATGCCAACTCAACATATACTTTTGGAGACACCTGTAGAGTACCTTTATAATCACCCATTTACGTTGTGACGTTTGGTAGCACACAAAGTGTTCCTCCGGTAAACGGGAGTTGCATAATCTCATAGTTTTTGACTATGTACTGCAAGGCAACAGCCTCACAGCCCTTTATTAAAACAAATATAGATTCTGTACAAAATTAGAAAGGAAAACAAGAGGGGAAAAGAAGGCTACTTACAGGGGATTAGTGTAAAGAATCTATCCAATCAGTTAGTCTATCTCTATATTTACACTTGATTCTATGAGCTAAGAGAGTAATATCATGAATAAAATTCCTCCTCCAAGCTCCGAAAGTGGGCAGCTCATTTCAAGATCCTTCCATTCCTTTGGGTCCAAATATTCCAGTGGCCGTAAATACTACCTCAATGAAAAATGGGTGACCGAATTCCTCCTGGCCTCACAAGCCATTTCAAAAGTGGTCTGATTAGGTTGAACATTCCATGAAATGCCCAAATAATTCCGAACATCGTTGGCTAAAGTTGCAAGCAAAAAGAGATGAGCTCTATCTTCATGCAAACACGAGGAACAAATGGCACAAGTATCATCTGGATAATCCAATGACGTCTACGCATCATATCCACTGGTGTTCAAGCGATCCATCAAAAGAAGCCATCCAAACACCTTGAGTTTGAGGTGCAAGCACATTTCCGCATCCACCAAAAAGAGGGTCACCACGACATCGTAAAAACAGGACAAATAGTAGATCCTGGATTGGTAGTCCCCAGTTTTGAAGGCCATCTCCACACGTCACTAACTCCCTCACGTAAGTTTATGAGAGGCATTAAAGCCTGAAGTTGATTGAATTCCTCAAAAGCTTCAACCGATAAAGGCAGGTGAAAATTGTCGGTTGGGACAGCAGCTCCATCACATTTTTAATGGTAAGTGTATCATCGGTGACAAAAGAATGAAGCCGCTGAAAACGCTGTTGCATGGAGACCACCTCGTTATTAAGTTGCCACCGATCCAGCCGAAAACCACCGAGTCCCTGAACGAACATGAGGGATGGCCAACTTACAAAATTTGTCATAAAGTTTCATCACATCACGCCACCAAAAGGAACCACAACTTTATTACTTGGGGTGGAGCAGCAACATAATATGTGTCCCAGATAAGTGAAACCTGGGCACATCCAACTTATTATAAAATTTGAAGAGATGCTTGATCAACAAGGCTTCATTCTGTTTGCCAAGGTCCAAAACCCCAAGACCTCCCTGGTTCTTGGGCCGACAAACTAACTCCCAAGCTGCTAAAGGTTGTCTTGGCGTGTCAGAGTTGCCTCGCCACAGACATTGCCGCATGATACGTTCTATCTGTTTCAGGATTCCTTGAGGTAATGAAAGGGAACACAAGAAGTATATTGACATGGAACATAAAACCGATTTCAAGAGTTGTAGTCGGCTACCCTGATTCAACAGACAGGAAGAGGCAGATAATCGTCTCTCAATGCGGTCCACTAAAGGTAGCAAGTCATATATTGTGGGTCGAGTAGTACCCATTGGCAGTCCTGTAAGTAAATGGCATAGAGCCAACATCACATCCAAGCAAAGCTGCCATCGTTGACCCTCTTCATCGACATATTCAAGGAATCAAGGATGACTTACTAAAGTTAACCCTCAAACCTGTTGACTTAGCAAAGGTCTCAAGCATCTCCTTGAAAGCAATGAGTTGGTCATCCACCGCAGAAGGACAATTAAAGTGTCGTCCGCATATTGAACAATCGGATAATCCCGTGAAGAGGTAGGTATGGGCAGTGTGAGAATGTTCCTTGCACACATCTCATTGACCACGGACTGCAATAAATCCACCGTAATCACAAATAACAAAGGAGACAAAGGATCTCCCTGTCTCACACCGAACGGCAAACAAAGTGATTACCAGCACCCCATTTAAGAGGATCAAGAGGAGCCAGAGGACAAGATGTCTGTCAATCCAACCTGTCCAACGGTCATCAAAACCCTTGCATTTCGAATCCGAGAATCGATCATGTTCGATGGTATCAAACGCCTTCTTGAAGTCCAGTTTAAGAAGGATTATAGATCTTTTGGATGCCTTACACTGATGTATATATTCAAAACACCATGCAAGGCAATCTTGAATGGATCTACACCAAGAAACCCATATTGATTATGATGAATACATTTGAGAATCACACTCTGAACCGATTTGCCAAAAGTTTAGTTAAAACTTGAGGCAAGTGTTGGTTAATGATATGGGTCTAAAATCACCAATATATTCTGGGCTCAACTTTTTGGAATGAGTGTAATGAGAGATGTATTCAGACACTCCGTGTTGCACTTTCCATCATAAAACTCCCCGACCAAATTCATAAAATCTGTCCTCAATATATTCCAAAGAAGTCTTGAGAAAAAGACCCGTAAACCCATCAGGGCCCGGAGCACGGTCAGAAGGCATATTCTTAATCACCGTATCCACCTCACAGTCCGTGAAAGGTAAGGATAAGCTCTCCAGCCCATCAATACGGTCAATTAATGTGTCAAGGTCAAAACCCATTTGTATACCTTTTGCTTGGCCCATTCTACGATTGAAATCCGACCAAAACATCCCAGCTAACCCATTTGCATAATCTCATAGTTGCAGGAACTTTGTATAAGTCATGAAGAAAGCATAAGCAACATACTAAACGATCAAGTGCTAAGCTAACGAAATGGGTCATGTCAATCACATCATTCTCCTAATGATGTGATCCCATTAATCAAATGACAACACATGTCTATGGTTAGGAAACATAACCATCTTCGATTAATGAGCTAGTCTAGTAGAGGCATACTAGTGACTATCTGTTTGTCTATGTATTCACACATGTATTATGTTTCCGGTTAATACAATTCTAGCATGAATAATAAACATTTATCATGATATAAGGAAATAAATAATAACTTTATTATTGCCTCTAGGGCATATTTCCTTGATCTCCCACTTGCACTAGAGTCAATAATCTAGTTCACATCGCCATGTGATTTAACATCAATAGTTTACATCTATATGTGGTTAACACCCATAGTTCACATCGACATGTGACCAACACCCAAAGGGTTTACTAGAGTCAGTAATCTAGTTCACATCGCTATGTGATTAACACCCAAAGAGTACTATGGTGTGATCATGTTTTGCTTGTGAGATAATTTTAGTCAGCGGTCCATCACATTCAGAGCCGTAAGTATTTTGCAAATTTCTATGTCTACAATGCTCTGCACGGAGCTACTCTAGCTAATTGCTCCCACTTTCAATATGTATCCAGATTGAGACTCATAGTCATCTAGATTAGTGTTAAAACTTTCATCGACGTAACCCTTTACGACGAACCTTTTTTCACTTCCATAATCGAGAAACATATCCTTATTCTACTAAGGATAATTTTGACCGCTGTCCATTGATCTACTCCTAGATCACTATTTCACTCCCTTGCCAAGCTTAGTGGTAGGGTATGCAATAGATCTGGTACACAGCATGACATACTTTATAGAACCTATGGCTGATGCATAGGGAATGACTTTCATTCTCTTTCTATCTTCTACCGTGGTCGGGTTTTGAGTCTTACTCAATCTCACACCTTGTAACACAGGAAAGAACTCTTTCTTTGACTGTTCCATTTTGAACTACTTCAAAATCTTGTCAAGGTATGTATTCATTGAAAAATCTATCAAGCGTCTTGATCTATCTCTATAGATCTTGATGCTCAATATGTAAGCAGCTTCACCGAGGTCTTTCTTTGAAAAAACTCCTTTCAAACACTCCTTTATGCTTTGCAGAATAATTCTACATTATTTCCGATCAACAATATGTCATTTACATATACTTATCAGAAAGGCTGTAGTGCTCCCACTCACTTTCTTGTAAATACAGGCTTCTCCAAAAGTCTGTATAAAACCATATGCTTTGATCACACTATCAAAGCGTTTATTCCAACTCCGAGATGCTTGCACCAGTCCATAGATGGATCGCTGGAGCTTGCGCATTTTGTTAGCTCCTTTAGGATTGAAAAAACCTTCTGGCTGCATCATATACAACTCTTCTTTAATAAATCCATTAAAGAATGTAGTTTTTTTACATCCATTTGCCAGATTTCATAAAATGTGGCAATTGCTAACATGATTCGGACAGACTTAAGCATCGCTACAGTTGAGAAAATCTCATTGTAGTCAACACCTTGAACTTGTCGAAAACCTTTTTGTGACAAGTCGGGCTTTGTAGATAGTAACACTACTATCAGTGTCCGTCTTCCTCTTTAAGATCCATTTATTTAACATGGCTTGCTGATCATCGAGCAAGTCAATCAAAGTCCATACTTTGTTCTCATACATGGATCCTATCTCAGATTTCATGGTCTCAAGCCATTTCGCGGAATCTGGGCTCATCATCGCTTCCTCATAGTTCGTAGGTTTCATCGTGTTCTAGTAACATGACTTCCAGAACATGATTACCGTACCACTCTGGTGCGGATCTTACTCCGGAAGACCTACGAGGTTTGGTAGCAACTTGATCTGAAGTTTCATGATCATCATCATTAACTTCCTTACTAATTGGTGTAGGAATCATCGAAACTGATTTCGTGATGAACTACTTTCCAATAAGGGAGAAGGTACAATTACCTTATCAAGTTCTACTTTCCTCCCACTCACTTCTTTCGAGAGAAACTCCTTCTCTAGAAAGGATCCATTTAACAACGAATGTTTTGCCTTTAGATCTGTGATAGAAGGTGTACCCAACAGTTTCTTTTGGGTATTCTATGAAGACGCACTTCTCCGATTTGGGTTCGAGCTTATCGGTGAAAACTTTTCACATAAGCATCACAACTCCAAACTTTAAGAAACGACACTTAGGTTTATTGCTAAACCATAGTTCATACGGTGTCATCTCAACGGATTTAGATGGTGCCCTATTAAACGTGAATGCAGCTGTCTCTAATGCATAACCCCAAAACGATAGTGGTAAATCGGTAAGATACATCATAGATCGCACCATATCCAATAAAGTCTTGATTCTGACGTTCGGACACACCATTATGCTGTGGTGTTCCGGTGGCGTGAGTAGTGAAACTATTTCACATTGTTTTAATGAAGGCCAAACTCGTAACTCAAATATTTTTCCTCTGCGATCATATCGTAGAAACTTTTATTTTCTTGTTACGATGATTCTTCACTTCACTCTGAAATTCTTTGAACTTTTCAAATGTTTCAGACTTGTGTTTCATCAAGTAGATATACCCATATCTGCTCAAATCATCTGTGAAGGTCGAAAATAACGATACTTGCCGTGAGCTTTAACACTCATCGGACCGCATACATCAAGATGTATTATTTCCAATAAGTCATTTGCTCGCTCCATTATTCCGAGAATGAGTCTTTAGTCATCTTGCCCATAAGGCATGGTTCAAAGCATCAAGTGATTCATAATCAAGTGATTCCAAAATCCCATCAGCATGGAGTTTCTTCATCGCTTTACACCAATATGACCTAAACGGCAATTGCCACAAATAAGTTGCACTATCATTATTAACTTTGCATCTTTTGGCATCAATATTATGAATATGTGTATCACTACGATCGAGATCCAACGAACCATTTTCATTGGGTGTCTAACCATATAAGGTTTTATTCATGTAAATGAACAACAATTTATTCTCTTACTTAAATGAATAACCGTATTGCAATAAACATGATCAAATCATATTCATGCTCAACATAAACGCCAAATAACATTTATTTAGGTTTAACACTAATCCCGAAAGTATAGGAGTGTGCGATGATGATCATATCAATCTTGGAACTACTTCCAACACTCATCGTTACTTCCCTTCAACTAGTTTCGCTTATTCGGTAACTCCTGTTTCGAGTTACTAATCTTAGCAACCGAACAAGTATCAAATACTCGGGGCTACTATAAACACTAGTAAAGCACACATCAATAACCTGTATATCAAATATTCCCTTGTTCACTTTGCCATCCTTCTTATCCACCAAATATTTGGGGTAGTTCCGCTTCAAAGACCAGTTCCATTGCAGCAAAAGCACTTAGTCTCGTGCTTAGGTCCAGACTTGGGCTTCTTCACTCGAACAACAACTTGCTTGCCGTTCTTCTTGAAGTTCCCTTCTTCCTTTGCCCTTTTCCTTGAAACTAGTGGTCTTGTCAATCATCAACACTTGATGTTTTTCTTGATTTCTACCTTCGCGATTTTAGCATCGCCAAGAGCTCGAGAATCTTTTCGTCATCCCTTGCATACTATAGTTCATCACGAAGTTCTACTAACTTAGTGATGGTGACTAGAGAATTCTGTCAATCACTATCTTATCTGGAAGATTAACTCCCACTTGATTCAAGCGATTGAAGTACTCAGACAATCTGAGCACATGCTCACTAGTTGAGCGATTCTCCTCCATCTTTTAGCTATAGAACTTGTTGGAGACTTCATATCTCTCAACTCGGGTATTTGCTTGAAATATTAACTTCAATTCCTGGAACATCTCATATGGTCCATGACGTTCAAAACGTCTTTGAAATCCCGATTCTAAGCCATTAAGCATGGTGCACTAAACTATCAAGTAGTCATTATATTGAGCTAGCCAAACGCTCATAACGTCAGATCGCTCATATTGAGCTAGCCAAACGTTCATAACGCCCGCATCTGCTCCTGCAATAGGTCTGTCACCTAGCGGTGCATTAAGGACATAATTCTTCAAGCAGCAATGAGGATAAACCTCAGATCACGGATCCAATCCGCATCATTGCTACTAACATCTTTCAATACAATTTTCTAGGAACACATATAAAAACATAGGGAAGCAACAACGCGAGCTATTGATCTACAACATAATCTGCAAAATACTACCAGGACTAAGTTCATGATAAATTTAAGTTCAATTAATCATATTACTTAAGAACTCCCACTTAGATAGACATCTCTCTAGTCATCTAAGTGATTACGTGATCCAAATCAACCAAACCATGTCCGATCATCACGTGAGATGGAGTAGTTTCAATGGTGAACATCACTATGTTGATCATATCTACTATATGATTCACGTTCGACCTTTCGGTCTCCGTGTTCCGAGGCCATATCTGCATATGCTAGGCTCGTCAAGTTTAACCTGAGTATTCTGCGTGTGCAAAACTGGCTTGCACCCGTTGTAGATGGACGTAGAACTTATCACACCCGATCATCACGTGGTGTCTGGGTACTACGAACTTTTAGCAACGGTGCATACTCAGGGAGAACACTTCTTGATAATTTTAGTGAGAGATCATCTTATAATGCTACCGTCAATCAAAGCAAGATAAGATGTATAAAGGATAAACATCACATGCAATCAATATAAGTGATATGATATGGCCATCATCATCTTGTGCTTGTGATCTCCATCTCCGAAGCACCGTCATGATCACCATTGTCACCGGCGCGACACCTTGATCTCCATCGTAGCATCGTTGTCGTCTCGCCAACTATTGCTTCTACGACTATCGCTACTGCTTAGTGATAAAGTAAAGCAATTACATGGCTTTTGCATTTCATACAATAAAGCGACAACCATATGGCTCCTGCCAGTTGCCGATAACTTCGGTTACAAAACATGATCATCTCATACAATAAAATATAGCATCACGTCTTGACCATATCACATCACAACATGCCCTGCAAAAACAAGTTAGACGTCCTCTACTTTGTTGTTGCAAGTTTTACGTGGCTGCTACGGGCTGAGCAAGAACCGTTCTTACCTACGCATCGAAACCACAACGATAGTTTGTTTAAGTTGGTGCTGTTTTAACCTTCGCAAGGACCGGGCGTAGCCACACTCGGTTCAACTAAAGTGAGAGAGACAGACACCCGCCAGTCACCTTTAAGCAACGAGTGCTCACAGCGGTGAAACCAGTCTCGCGTAAGCGTACGCGTAATGTCGGTCCGGGCCGCTTCATCTCACAATACCGCTGAACCAAAGTATGACATGCTGGTAAGCAGTATGACTTGTATCGCCCACAACTCACTTGTGTTCTACTCGTGCATATAACATCAACGCATAAAACCAGGCTCGGATGCCACTGTTGGGGAACGTAGTAATTTCAAAAAATTTCCTACGTACACGCAAGACCATGGTGATGGCACAGCAACGAGAGGGGAGAGTGTCCGTCCACGTACCCTCGTAGACCGAAAGCGGAAGCATTATAACAACGCGGTTGATGTAGTCGTACGTCTTCACGATCCGACCGATCCAAGCACCGAACGTCGGCACCTCCGAAGTTCTGCACACGTTCAGCTCGATGGCGATCCCGGACTCGATCCAGCAAAGTGTCGGGATGAGTTCCGTCAACCGACGGCGTGGTGACGATGATGATGCTCCACCGACGCAGGGCTTCGCCTAAGCTCCGCGACGATATGACTTCTCCGACGCAGGGCTTAGCCTAAGCTCCGCGACGGTATGACCGAAGTAGAATATGGTGGAGGGGGGCACTGCACACGGCTAAGGAACGATCCGTAGATCAACTTGTGTGTCATGGGGTGCCCCCCTGCCCCCGTATATAAAGGAGCAAGGAGGAGGTGGCCGGCCAAGGGAGGAGGCGCACCAAGGGGGGAGTCCTACTCCCACCGGGAGTAGGACTCCTCCTTTCCTAGTAGGAGTAGGAGAGAAGGAGGGGGAAGGGAGGAAGGTGCGGCCTCCCTAGTCCACCCGGACTAGGCCTTGGGGCGCGGCCTGCCCTAGGCAGCCCTCTCTCTTTCCCGCAGGGCCCAATAAGGCCCAATACTTCTCCCGGCGAATTCCGTAACTCTCCGGTGCTCAAAAATACCGAGTCATTCGAACCTTTCCGAACTGCGAATATAGTCGTCCATATATCGATCTTTACGTCTCGACCATTTCGAGACTCCTCGTCATGTCCCCGATCTCATCCGGGACTCGAACTCCTTCGTACATCAAAACTCATAAACTCATAATATAACCGCGCCGAAACCTTAAGCGTGCGGACCCTACGGGTTCGAGAACTATGTAGACATGACCTAGAACTATTCTTGGTCAATAACCAATAGCGGAACCTGGATGCCCATATTGGTTCCTACATATTCTACGAAGATCTTTATCGGTCAAACCGCATAACGACATCGTTGTTCCTTTGTCATCGGTATGTTACTTACCCGAGATTCGATCGTCGGTATCCAATACCTAGTTCAATCTCGTTACCAGTAAGTCTCTTTACTCGTTCCGTAATACATCATCTCACAACTAACTCATTAGTTGCAATGCTTGCAAGGCTTATGTGATGTGTATTACCGAGAAGGCCAGAGATACCTCTCCGACAATCGGAGTGACAAAACCTAATCTCGATTCATGCCAACTCAACATATACTTTTGGAGACACCTGAGAGTACCTTTATAATCACCCATTTACGTTGTGACGTTTGGTAGCACACAAAGTGTTCCTCCGTAAACGGAAGTTGCATAATCTCATAGTTGCAGGAACTTTGTATAAGTCATGAAGAAAGCATAAGCAACATACTAAGCGATCAAGTGCTAAGCTAACGAAATGGGTCATGTCAATCACATCATTCTCCTAATGATGTGATCCCATTAATCAAATGACAACACATGTCTATGGTTAGGAAACATAACCATCTTGATTAATGAGCTAGTCTAGTAGAGGCATACTAGTGACTATCTGCTTGTCTATGTATTCACACATGTATTATGTTTCCGGTTAATACAATTCTAGCATGAATAATAAACATTTATCATGATATAAGGAAATAAATAATAACTTTATTATTGCCTCTAGGGCATATTTCCTTCAAAGAATTGGTAATATTAGTAGATGTCAAGAAATGCCTATGAACTATTCACTTGTTATTGAACCATTTGATGTTTGGGGCTTTGATTATATGGGACCTTTTCCTGCCTCTAATGGATATACACATATTTTAGTTGCTGTTGATTACATTACTAAGTGGGTAGAAGCTATTCCAACTAGTAGTGTTGATCATAACACCTCTACTAAAATGCTTAAAGAAGTTATTTTTCCGAGGTTTGGAATCCCTAGATATTTAATGACTGATGGTGGTTCACATTTTATTCATGGTTCTTTCCGTAAAATGCTTGCTAAATATGATGTTAATCATAGAATTGCATCCCCTTATCACCCATAGTCTAGTGGTCAAGTAGAATTGAATAATAGAGAACTCAAATTAATTTTGCAAAAGACTGTCAATAGGTCTAGAAAGAATTGGTCCAAGAAACTTGATGATGCATTATGGGCCTATAGAACTGCATATAAAAATCCTATGGGTATGTCTCCGTATAAAATGGTTTATGGAAAAGCATGTCACTTACCTCTCGAACTAGAACATAAGGCTTATTGGGCTATTAAAGAGCTCAACTATGATTTCAAACTTGCCGGTGAGAAGAGGTTATTTGATATTAGCTCACTTGATGAATGGAGAACCCAAGCTTATGAAAATGCCAAGTTATTTAAAGAAAAATTTAAAAGATGGCATGACAAAAGGATACAAAAGCGTGTGTTTAATGTAGGTGATTATGTATTTCTATACAACTCTCGTTTAAGATTTTTTGCAGGAAAACTTCTCTCTAAATGGGAAGGTCCCTACGTTATCGAGGAGGTCCATCGTTCCGGTGCCATAAAAATCAACAACTTTGAAGGCACAAATCCGAAGGAGGTAAACGGTAAGAGAATCATCTCAGGTAATCCTATAAATGTTGAAACCAATGTTATGGAAACCATAACCCCGGAGGAATACATAAGGGACACTTTCCGGAACGTTTCAGACTCCGAAAAGGAATAGGTATGTGGTAATATTTCTCCGTTTTGGAATATTTAGTAAACCGACTCCAAAACAGTTTTTAAGGCAATATTTCTCCATTTTGGAATATTTAGAAAAATAGAAAAATAAGTAGCAGTCCGGGAAGGACACGAGGGCCCCACGAGGGTGGAGGGCGCGCCCTAGCCCCTGGCGCCCCTACCTCGTGGGAACCTCGTGTCTTCCGACTCTGTTCTTGCACGATACGTATTTTGGTCGGTAAAAATTCATTATATATTCTCCTGAAGGTTTTGACCCCCGTTTCACGCAAATCTCCTCTGTTCTTGTTTCGAGCTGTTTTTCTGACAGATCTAGATTACCATGACATCCCCAAGTGCTTCCAAGGACAAGTTCTTCGAGAAGGTCATCAACCCTTACCTCGCGGAGGTGCTGCGACACCCTCAAACCATTGAGTTGCGTGATGGGTTGCTGCACATCCGCGATGAAGAGGGACCAAAAGGAACCGGAAGCGTGGAGACGAGGCTCGAAGCAATGGAGCAACAAGTTTTCAAGTGTCAAGGGATAGTGGAACATGGACTCAAATCCAACCACATGATGATCGCGGAGTTCACTAGCAACCACAAGTTGGATGCCGACAACATCGGGGAGGCCATCTTCAAGCTTCATGAGAAGATCGAGCACCTTCAAGCCCAAATCTATGACCTACAAAATCAAAACTGTGAGTATGAATGTAGATTAAAAAGAATGAGTTTGGCTGCAGATTTGAGGATCCCGGAGACTCGATCATCCTTCTATGATGGTGAGCCCATGCCTTGGAAGATGGACGACAAGCCCGCATCATCAACAACACCTCCACATTCTTCACCAACAAAGGAGACATAATCACATGGGTATGGGCACTCCCCTTGGCAACTGCCAAGCTTGGGGGAGATGCCCCGGTATCGTATCACAACCACATCTCCTATCTTTACTGTTTTTCTTAGTTCGATCCTATTAGTAGTATCTTGATCTAGTAGAATAAAGTTTATGGCATGATCTAGCTTTGAGTTTTGCTTTATGATCCCTCTATGTAATCAAGTCCGTGAGCTATATAATAAAGATTAGTGTTGAGTCAAGGGCTTGATTATTTTGCCATGATCTTGAGTGAATAAAAGAATAAAAATAAAATAATAAAAAGAAACAAAGAGTTCATATTGATCTTATTGAAAGTGATGACTTCACATAGAAAGGGTATGATGATTAAAAGTTGTTGGGAGTTGGCAAACATAGCTTTGGTCATCGTTGCAATTAATAGGAAGTAATAAGGAAAGAGAGGTTTCACATATAGATATACTATTATTTGACAACTTTTATGATTGTGAGCACTCATTAAAATATGACATGCTAAAGAGTTGATCTTGGACAAGGAATACAACGTAATGGGTTATGTTTTCTTATATCTGAGATAAAGCATATTGTCATGGATCTTCCAACATGTTGATCTTGCCTTTCCTCCTCATGCTAGCCAAATTCTCAGCACCAAGTAGAGATAATACTTGTGCTTCCAAAAACCCTTAAACCAGTTTTGCCATGAGAGTCCACCATATCTACCTATGGATTGAGTAAGATCCTTCAAGTAAGTTGTCATCGGTGCAAGGCAATAAAAATTGCTCTAAATATGTATGATTGATTGGTGTGGGAGAAATAAGCTTTATACGATCTTGTGATGTGGAAGCAATAAAAGCGACGGGCTTCATAATAAAGGTTCATATCACAAGGGGCAATATAAAGTGACGTTCTTTCGCATTAAGATTTTGTGCATCCAACCATAAAAGCGCATGGCAACCTCTGCTTCCCTCTGCGAAGGGCCTATCTGTTACTATTATCCTCTACCTTATGTAAGAGTCATGGTGATCTTCACCTTTCCTTTTTACATTTTATCCTTTGGCAAGCACAGTGTGTTGGAAAGATCCTGATTGATATATCTAATTGGATGTAGGGGGGATGAGTTATTATTGTTGACATTACCCTTGAGGTAAAAGGTTGGGAGGCGAAACTATAAGCCCCTATCTTTCTCTGTGTCCGATGAAAACTCCGTAAACATAAGTATCGCGTGAGTGTTAGCAATTATGAAGGACTAAATGATAGTTGAGTATGTGGACTTGCTATTAAGCTCTGACATAGACTCTTTCTGATGTTATGATAAACTGCAATTGCTTCAATGACTGAGATTATAGTTTGTTGGTTCTCAATAAAGTTTATGATTCGTACTCTGCATTGTGAATGGATTATTACTTGAACATAATTAATCATATGACATTTCCTATATATGTTGCTGTTATGAGAATAATCATGATGCCTTCATGTCCGTATTTTATTTTTATCGACGCCTCTACCTCTAAACATGGGGACATATTTATCGTTATCGGCTTTTGAATGAGGACAAGCAAGGTCTAAGCTTGGGGGAGTTGATACGTCCATTTTGCATCACGCTTTTATATCGATATTTATTGCATTATGGGCTGTTATTACACGTTATGTCACAATACTTATGCCTATTCTCTCTTATTTTACAAGGTTTACATAAGGAGGGAGAATGCCGGCAGCTTGAATTCTGGGCTGGAAAAGGAGCAAATATTAGAGACCTATTCTGCAGAACTCCAAAAGTCCTGAAACTCCACGGAACATATAAAAAATAATGAAAAATCCTTGCCAAAGATGAAGACCAGGGGGCCCACACCCTGTCCACGAGGGTGGGGGCGCGCCCCCCTCCTAGGGCGCGCCCCCCTACCTCATGGGCCCCCTGTTGGCCCTCCGATGCCCATCTTCTGCTATATGAGGTCCTTCGTCGAGAAAAAATCATAATCAACTTTCCGGGACGAAACTCCGCCGCCACGAGGCGGAACCTTGGCGGAACCAATCTAGGGCTCCAGCAAAGCTGTTCTGCCGGGGACACTTCCCTCCGGGAGGGGGAAATCATCGTCATCACCAACGCTCCTCTCATCGGGAGAGGGCAGTCTCCATCAACATCTTCACCAGCACCATCTCCTCTCAAAACCCTAGTTCATCTCTTGTATCCAATTCTTGTCTCCAAGTCTGGGATTGGTACTAGTAGGTTGCTAGTAGTGTTGATTACTCCTTGTAGTTGATGCTAGTTGGTTTATTTGGTGGAAGATCATATGTTCAGATCCTATATGCATATTAATACCCCTCGATTATGAACATGAATATGTTTTGTGAGTAGTTACGTTTGTTCCCGAGGACATGGGAGAAGTCTTGCTATTAGTAGTCATGTGAATTTGGTATTAGCTTCGATATTTTGATGAGATGTATGTTGTCTAGCCTCTAGTGGTGTTATGTGAACGTCGACTACATAACACTTCACCATTATTTGGGCCTAGAGGAAGGCATTGGGAAGTAATAAGTAGATGATGGGTTGCTAGAGTGATGAAGCTTAAACCCTAGTTTATCGTTGCTTTCGTAAGGGCTGATTTGGATCCATATGTTTCATGCTATGGTTAGGTTTACCTTAATACTTTTGTTGTAGTTGCGGATGCTTGCAATAGAGGTTAATCATAAGTGGGATGTTTGTTCAAGTAAGAATAGCACCCAAGCACCGGTCCACCCACATATCAAATTATCAAAGTACCGAAAGCGAATCATATGAATGTGATGAAAACTAGCTTAACGATATTCCCATGTGTCCTCGGGAGCGCTTTACCTTATATAAGAGTATGTCCAGGCTTGTCCTTTGCTACAAAAAGGATTGGGCCACGTTTCTGCACTTTATTTACTTTTATTAATTGTTGCTCGTTACAAATTATCCTATCACAAAACTATTTGTTACCACTTATTTCAGTACTTGCAGAGAATACCTTGCTGAAAACCGCTTATCATTTCCTTTTGCTCCTCGTTGGGTTCGACACTCTTACTTATCCAAAGGACTACGATAGATCCCCTATACTTGTGGGTCATCAGGGTTCTGATCTAACTAGTGTCGATTCCTAGTGTGGTACTGAAGAAAAATAGGTGGAAGCATCTAGTCTTAATAGCTAACAAATCTGAACAACAATACAAATTATGTTTTGTATTTTGTTCACACTACTGAACAAATTGATTGAACTGTATATTCAGATGTGGATTTGCAGGCTAGATTATGTCCAAAATTGTGAGGGGAAAAACATACCCAACTTCCCGTGCAGATCTGCAATTGTGAGGCGATGAAGGAATGGCGCCCGAAACCCCCTGTTGGGTATCATCAGGCACCCAAGCATGCTGCGCCACTCGGCGATGGTGAGCTCTAGACCTTCTGCGTACACGCATGTGTCCACTACCGGCGCCATCCTTGCCAAACACCCGCACTTACAGTCCATGACGGGTTCAGTTGAATTCCAAAGAAGAGCTGGGGATGGGATGAACCGTAGATCTATGATTTGAAGAAAAAGAGGAACGGGGGGAGGAGTTGTGTTAGTATGGAGCATGAATGGATACATTTTTATGCAACCAATTGAGCAATGGAAGTAATAAATGTTTGTGGTTTGTGTTAGGTGGTGGATTGGTTCTAATTCAGTGTCCGCAAATGCATTTGAGTAGCAAGAGGACTGCTTAGTTGAACATAGCAAACTGCAATGTGATATCAAGACGAACTGCAGAACGCGTGGTTGGGCCTGCGTTTGTGTATGGTATGTGGGATATTTTTTTTAATTTTCAGTGGCCTCTCTTTTGTGTGTTGGGCCTGTGTTCGGGGAGTGAAGACGCATTGGGCCCAAGTCGGCCTGTGAGTACGGCTGGTTCCCAGTACGTTGTTTGCGGCCTAATGTTTAGTCCCACCTTGCCCGCGGAAGGTGCGCCCGACCTATTTATAAGTGTTGGCGAGGCAACGGTGTCGAACTCCTCTGCTTACTTATTTGGGCGCTTATACACGGCGCTCGCTGCTCTATGCTCTATGACCTGTGGACTCATGTGTGCCCGGCCCCATGCATCGTGGCTCAGAACGACTCGCCTGCTATGGGCATAGATCTACTACGAGACTGGCTGGGGCCAGCTGCACCTGGGTGGTCAAATTTTTTTCTTTGTATTTTCTGTCATGTATTTTTTTTCAATGTAGGGGCGTGCACTGCTTATTAAATCATCCATGCATTGATCAGGGTTCTGTACTACATGTGCACGCATTCCGTACCACATGCATAGTTCTCATTTTTGTTTTCGTGTTTTTGCTCTTATGTAATCGTTTTTCTAATGTAGGGGAGTGCACTGCTTAGTAAATCATACGTGTACTGCATTGATTATATTTCTATACTGCACATTCATATATTTCCGCACTACACATAAAGATCGCATTTTTCTTTTTGTGTTTTTTTCTCTTATGTATTCGTTTTTTCAAATTTAGGGGCGTGCACTGCTTTGTTGGGTATGTGTAAACTTCATTCGACAGAGCCTGTACTGCATTGGTACACAACTTGTACTGCATGCGTCCTATTTGCACACTGCATCTTATTTCGTTTTGTGCACTGATCGAATCTAATGATACATAAGCAAACAACAGAAAAAAATTTATCACAGGCATTCTGTACGACAAGTTCATCATCACCAAACTAATTTTAACAAAAAGCAATCTAACATAATTGAAGTTCATCATTACAAGCGATTCTCCATGGCAAACAAACTAAGTTCAGCAAAAGCAAATGATCACAAGCAAACTAACGATACATAAGCAAACAACATAAAGCAAATTTGATGATAATTCTAAAACGACGCTGGCATTGTTGGCTCTTTGGCCGGCACAATCTTCTTCTTCACCAGGTAGCATCTCCCCATCCCCAGATGCTCCTCGCGCGTTTCTTGGGGGGCTCCTCCTTCTCCAGCTTTGCACAACGAAGCCCGTCCTGGGTGGGCGTGATGCGGTTCCATATCTTGTACGCTGCGTAGGCATACTTTGCCGCGTACTCGATGTGCCTCATGGACAGAGGCAGGGTGGCCAGTGCTTGTGTTCGTCGTCGGTGATATTCTTCTTCATGTTGTTGTAGTAGTTGTCGATGAGCATGCCGGAGACGTCTCCAAGGGAGTCCAACTCCTTGGTTGCCTCGGGCACCCTCCACTCCTTCTGGATGTCAACGAAGTTGGCGACCTCCAGATTGACGCGCTCTAGCCTTTTTTTGTCATCGTCGATGGAGAAGCCTGCAAAGATGTACCTAGGGTCGGCGAGGAAGTTGTCGAAGACGGTGCACCTTTCTTGCCGATGGAGAGTTGGCAGAGGGCGAGTCTCTGCGTCGCTTCAGGCTCGTTGTTGTACTCAAGATCAATGCCGACAATCTTGTGGTGCTGGAGGCTGAGGTGGCGCTCGTACTGAGCGAGGGTGATCGCCATTTGCTTCTTGTCGTTGGTGTGTATGAGGTGCAACTTGGTGTTGCCGTGGGCCTCCACTCCCTTGTACTCGTCGGCGAACGCCATGGCCGGTAGTAGGGCTTGGTGTTTTGCGTGGAGATGGATGTGATGGAGCGATTTGGTCGCAGCGCAATGGAATCTTGTGTTGTTGTGGATGAGAAGGCCTTTGGCAGGGTTCTAAATTTAAGGGGAGGACGCGTGGTGGGATGGCCGCATCGAATGAACTGCACAATCTCACTGACGATGTGGTTGTGCAGATCGTGGGTTGGTGCGGCGTCTGTGATCGTGGGCTCGTGGCGATGGAACCGCTCTGATTGGGTGGTTGTATGCAAACGCGGTTTTTTTAATGTGGTTTTTTTTATCAGTAATTTTTTTAACCACCACTTTCTGTGCAAACGGGCATTTGTCACGTTTATATGTATCCTGCGTGATAATGAAACTGCATTGGTTAGAGTTCTGCACTGCATCATCTACAATAGAGAACTGCATTTTGTCTACAGGTGCGTACTTCACCGTTTTTTGCGTGTCCTTGGTGCAGCCCTTGAGTAAAGTACAATGTATTCTGAAATTTTACGAGTTTTTCGCTGTGTTCTATACCGTGTATTTATTCATGTAGGTAATCCGGAACTGGATTGCTATACCGTACTGCTTCATGTAACGAAATGCACTTCATTTTTCTAGTGCTGCGTCTTGCATCATTTTTTGCTCAGACTTCTGCGGTCCACAGTGCACGGAGGGGTAGGGGGGTTGCCCCCCCCCCTTTTTGTGTGGCACTTATTTTAAGGTAGACTTTTTCTTTTCGGGTGCGTTTTCTTAACACGCGTGTTGTTTTTTATTTTAACTTTTTTTACGAACTGCATGTATTTTATTTTGTTTTACCGTTTGAACTTCATTGTTCTTCACAGAGAACTGCATCTTATTTTTAGCCGGGCCGTTTTTGGGCCTGCCCGTTTTATGTTACCGTTTGCCACACGCAGGCCTCCTACGTGTCCCTTCCAGGCGATCCCACCGTTCCGCTGACAGTGAGAGATACCGAGAACAATCCCCTCTCCTCTTTTGCAGTTTCTCCCGAGGCATCTCTCTCTCGAGCAAAACCGTCGTCGCCCGAGGAACCGCCGCCCTCAAGAGGTCCTTATTCCTGCACTCCGCGTTGCCGTCCGCTCCACAAGCCCTTGCCGCTGTGCTCCCGCAACCTTTTCCTGTCCGTTCCCGTCGCCGCACCCCCTCCCCCCCTCCCCGCCGCCGACGCCGTCACCGCACCTTTTTGTGGTACGTTCCGCTTGGCCTCGGTCTTGATCGTCCCCTTGTCTTGTTTTGTGCTTCTCGTAGTTGCTGTTGCTGTTTTTGCTTGTGTAATTTTTCCGTAGGCAGTCGATTTTATCTCGATTTGAAGTCGATACTCGTGTGTAGCAAGGTGGATCTAGGGTTTTGTGAGATTTTAGCCGATTTTGTTGCTTACATCTATCACTTCGTCCTTGTGCTGCAGGCAAACGCCATGTCTTCGCCGAGCTGAGTGGGAGGAGGAGTTCAGGGTATGTGGAGTGCTTATTTTAGGCTTTGTTTATTTTGTTTGATGTTTATCTAGTTTCGTAAATCATCCTGCATATTGGTTTATGCTCTGTTAGTTGTCAGCGTTTGTTTGCATTATTTTGTCATGTGATGTTCTGTAATTTTCGTTTCTGGTTCTTTTGAATCCAGTAGGTGATTGCAGTGCTCATAATGATACACCAATTGGCTCTCATTGTCCAGGTGGTAAGGATCATGGTGGCGAGGGAGGACATCAAGTGAATTCGCCGATTGAATCTTCTCCCATAAGTGTGGCCCCTCCTTCTGGTATGTGATTGATTTGTTTATTTTGTGTATGCTGGTTACTTGATGTTGTACAAATTGGCGTTGCCTTGTTGTATCTAGTCTGGCATTTTGTTGGGAACAAACGTGAAGTTAGTGTATGCAGCACTGCATTTATTTTGTATATGTGAACTCCACTATATGTATGTGTGAACTGCATTGTTGTTTTATTCAAGTTTTTTGTGCAATGCATTATTTTTTATTTTTGTCTTATGGTTGGAGCATTGCATTTTATATGTCTAAGTGTACTGCATTTGTTCTTTTTGTGCACTTTTTAACGACCATAGTCAAACTTCATTTTGACGCAGTGTCTGTTTTCCATGCTGGGGTGCCTGTGTTTGAGGAGGTTACTCAATTGATTGACCATTATTTTGCAGAGGGTAATTGTCGGTGTCAAAACCGGCGGATCTCGGGTAGGGGGTCCCGAACTGTGCGTCTAGGCGGATGGTAACAGGAGACAAGGGACACGATGTTTTTACCCAGGTTCGGGCCCTCTCGATGGAGGTAAAACCCTACTCCTGCTTGATTAATATTGATGATATGGTTAGTACAAGAGTGGATCTACCACGAGATCGAAGAGGCTAAACCCTAGAAGCTAGCCTATGGTATGATTGTTGTTCGTCCTCGGACTAAAACCCTCCGGTTTATATAGACACGGATAGGGTTAGGGTTACACAGTCGGTTACAGCGGTAGGAGATCTACATATCCGTATCGCCAAGCTTGCCTTCCACGCCAAGGAAAGTCCCATCCAACCGGGACGAAGTCTTCAATCTTGTATCTTCATAGTCCAAGAGTCCGCCAACGGTGATTGTTCGGCTATCCGGACACCCCTAATCCAGGACTCCCTCAGTAGCCCCTGAACCAGGCTTCAAAGATGACGAGTCCGGTGCGCATATTGTCTTCGGCATTGCAAGGCGGTTTCCTCCTCTGAATACTTCATAGAAGATTTTAAACACAAGGATAGTGTCCGGCTCTGCAAAACAAGTTACACATACCACCGTAGAGAGATAACCTTTGCACAGATCTGCTGACGTATTCTGCGGCGTGACATCACACCACGGCCAGGCCTTTATACGAGTCGGTTTTACTGTTCCACCTCAGCGCGTTTAGCGAGGCGGTTTCCTTGGCACGTCTTATCAAAGCGGAGATCGTGCCCACTTATTCCGGGATTCTCATCAATACGGACGTGGGTAACTCAACCACGCCATTGATTACGGCGCTTGGGAGATAAGCGAGTTTTACCAGGCTGGCGGGGGACGCATAGCTTCATCCGTCCATATAAGGGGATAAGGATCCACCTTTTCACCTACGCCTTCTTCCTCCTTTGCTCATCCATTTCCGCGCACTCGAGCTCCAGCGCCCAAGTCCGCACATCCCTCCTCAACATCCTCCAGCCATGTCCGGAGCGGGAGGCAAGTGGATGGTCTCCTCCGTCATGGAGGGACAAGTCAAAAAGCTGCGGAAGGCCGGATACTTGTCCAGCGACATGCACGCCGGCTCCCCGACGAGGGGCAGCTCATTCACACCCCTAGGCCCCATGAGAGGGTGGTGTTCCTCACCCACTTCCTCCGCGGACTAGGTTTTCCACTTCACCCATTTGTCCAGGGGCTCATGTTCTACTACAGCCTGGATTTCCACGATCTGGCCACGAACTTCATCCTCAACATCTTGGCATTTATCGTCGTGTGCGAGGCCTTTCTCTGCATCCAGCCCCACTTCGGCTTATGGCTGAAGACCTTCAATGTCAAGCCGAAGGTAGTGGGCGGCCACCAAGCGAAGTGCGGAGGTGCCATGGTTGGCAAGATGGCCAAAGTCCTATGGCTCGAGGGCTCCTTTGTGGAGACCATAAAGGGGTGGCAATCGGGGTGGTTCTACATCACCGAGCCGCGCGACTCTCAATGGGCGGCGGCCCCCAAATTCTGATCTGGCTCCCCCACACGGCTCACATCATGGAAAGAGACGGGCCTGACATGGAGTGATTCGGAGGAGCTGTCCGGACTCCAAATCTGCGTCCGAACCCTGGTGGACAAGAATCTCAGGCTTGTTAATGTAGTCCAGGTTATGCTCATCCGCCGGATACTCCCATGCCAACAACGGGCCTTCAAATTGTGGGAGTTTTATCCGGCACGGCACCAAACTCTGAAAAGGCTCTTCGACACTACGTGCGAAGATGCCTCGAAGGTGCTGTTCAAGGGCGCCGAGGCTCCCATCCGCCTTCAAGATCGCGATTCAGCTCGCATGCGCCAAGCTACCGAGGTAAGCTATTTTGCCCTTCTGGGACTCTTGGTTTTCATAGTTTGACTCTATGTGGATCTAAACTCCCTTACCTTTGACAGACTGGCGTAACACGTCCGGCAGGTTAACTGTCCGCTCACTTGCCGAAGACCAGCGGACGCCCGCTGATTTGACGGGGCTGCTGGCTCCGGCACCTCACGTGGTGCCGGAGAAGAAGGCCAAGAAGGAGGCCACGGGGACTCGAAGGAGCACCCGACGCCAGGTGTTGTCGGACTCATTGTCCGACGACTCTGAGGCAGAATCCTCCCCTGAGGACGGGAGGAGGAAAAAAAAAGGAAGGCCGCCCGACCGGGAGGCGGTGGAATCAAGAAAGGAAGGACGCTTCCTCGGACTTCTCCACCAATGCCGACAACGACGAGGAGGAGGGCCACCAAGGCCAAGCCTGGCGAGATCGTAAGTGTCCGGACTCGGAATAGCTCATGACTTTTATTTGTCGCATAGTGTCTTCTAACACCCAATATAACCATGTAGCCCGCCCAAGGACGAGCTCGCCGTTTCGTCAAGCGGCTCCCTGGATTCGTCGGATGTGAATAGCACTTCACTTCCGACAAGCACCTCGTGACGCAGACGACACCGCGGTGGAGTCCCAAAAGGGGCCCAGCCAGGAGGAGGTGGTCCTGGAGGCGCCGCAAGGCGATCTCCCGGACTCTTGGCGCAAAGGGGGCGAGACCCCAGAGGGCTCTAAGTCCGGCCCTGTGCCGGACTCCATACCGAAACCTTCAGTGGTTCTGAAGTCCGGCGAGCGGCCCCTTTGTAAGAAGGGCAGGACTGTGACGCCGGTGACCTCCATCCATCCGGAGGCACCGGATAGCTTGCTGGAGGCGCTTAACGGCGCCTCCATCGACGAGGAGCACCGCACTGTTATGAGTGTGGTGATCCAGAAGGTTCAGTCCACCAAGAGCGGGCCAACTGAAGCTTGTACCAGCCTTCTAACAGGCTTTGAGGTAAGTTTAGAATATTTAAAAATATTACCGCGTAGACAGTAGCCCCTGATTCTCAGTTCGGTGTTCGGAAACAAAAGCCAGACTGAGGATCTAAAAAGATATATGCAGGATTCTAACATAAGTATGTCAATATGGGAATGCAGGCTGCGCTGCCGACCTCTGTCGCACTGACTGCGGAGGTCAATGCATTGAAGTAGAGCCTCGAGCGGTCCGAGAATGAGCTCGGCCTTGCCAAGAAGCAGCTCGAGGACAAGGAAGGTAAGTAATACCTTATTAAAGTATTACCTTATAGAAAGGATTTGGTTGCAAAAATGACAGGACTAACGTGGGTATTGTAGGGGCCACAAACGAGGTGGCGACCCTAAAGGAAGCGGTGTCCACGGCTGAAAGCAAAGCGGCCACGGAGCACACCGAGTGAGAGAAGCAGGAGGCGCGGGTGGTGGAGGTGCGGCAAGAGCTCCAGGCTCTCGTGGAAAAACACGAGTTTGGGCGTGACTCAAACTCGAGTCCGAGCTCGCCTCGGCTCTTGAGAGTGCCAAAGCCGCTAAGGCGAAGCCCAAAAAGCCCTCAGAAATTGAATCATTAAAGAAGATAGCGGCGGGTAAGGCATTCTTTATGCAAAGCAAGCATGTGAAAGTAAATTATCTATTACTTACCCGAATCCGGAGCTCTCCGGGGCATTCGCAGATCTGCCACGTAGTGTGTACGATGCTGCCGCGTTCTACCGCGCCAAGGAGGGCTCGGCGGAAAAGGTGTTCGGTCTCGATATCTTGAGGCGGACATCCGGTGCCCACGAGCGACCAGCTGAAGCAGCTGGTCGAGCTCCACAAGGTCGCCGAACAGGCCATGAAGGGCCTCATAATTGGTTGTGGCCATTGGAAGCCATGCACAGGAGCTACTTGGGCTAGTCTGGCGGCTGGTGGGCCTTTGTCCATGGATTGAAGTCATCAAGCGCTCGTCTGCATTGAAGGTGCCTGTCGGGCCTTGCCCGTGCTAAAGTGCCTTTGGGGCAAGCTGGATCTTGAAGCTTGTGACGGACGGGCCACCTAAGGGCAAGGAGCATCGCAAGCCGAAATGTACTATGAGGCGTCTGAAGGTGCCCGCCTTATAGCGGTGAATGCTCCAAAGATGTAATTTTTAATAGACTCGCATTTGTTATCATATGCGCTGAAAACTTGTTCATATCGCTAAGCAACGCTTGTGAATTTAAAATATTACCTTCATGCGGCCGTTTACCAAATTTGAGCGATGGCAAGTCGTTGGCTTCAGCCCCATGCCACGAGTCTTTGGGGTGTTTGGGATAAACTTGGCGCTCTTGTTCCCATTCTTGGGTCCTTGAGGAAGCGCTCAGCATAGCGAACAAGGCAACCAGACTTATAGTGCTTGAACACTCTCCTTAGCCATAGAATTCTATAATTTTAAATTTCGTGAAGCCCCTAGTATTCGGAAGACCGAGTTCGGGGCGCTATCCACGCCTTGGCCGGACAATGTCGACTCCTCGCTCTAAGCGGCATAAGTCTTTAGGGACCCGAAAAAACCTCTCGAACAGCGACCGGCTCTCGCCCTATCATGACGACCAGTTTAGCTTTCTCCTTTGAGGTGCTCAACCCAGCTCAACGGGCACAATCGCGAGTGGTTCTCCCAGCGCTACCTTAGCCGATATAGCGGGCGTAAGGTACCAAAACATGGGGCAGGCAAACCCAACTATTGACCCAAGACATGATTGAACCGATGCATATAATGCTATAAGTTGAGGTGCCGCACTTGTGAAAGTGTTCGGACTTATCACACCATACTTTTGGGGTACTTAAGCCCCAGGGTATTGGCCGTACCAAAGTGTACGGGTGCAACATGTCATGAATGAACATATATATAGGTAAAGAAAGGAGTGCAATAATAGGCAAAAGCTATGTATTGTTTATTCAAAAAGGTACAACAATGAAAGCAGAACGATACAAATAGTGCGATAAGCAAGGGATGGGAGTATTTAACATGTCCCCCTCCAGGGGTAAGCTGCGGGATGGTATGTAAAACAGGTATAATGCTCGTAGTAGAGACCACCTGGACACTCAACGTAGCTTTCTGCTTCCCTGGTTGTTGCATCGTGAGTTCGACAATTCTAGTGCCGGACAGGGACTTACGGAAAACGGAGTCCTGAAAGTAAGAGAAAGAAGAAAGAAAAAGAATGACACAATCGGGGCCCTGAGTGCGGTTGAGCGCGTGCAGGCGTCTGTGGTCGTGCCCTCCTTATGCCCATGGTATCTCGGGCGTAATTATGTACGCGTAATACTGGCTTCGCAATTTCGCGAGGGCTGGGGTTGGGGCGGATTGCTCTGCGATGCTCGGATAGTGCCAGGCGGTCTTGTTGTAGGTTATTCGGGCGCGCTTGACAATGTCCGGATGTTTAATAGCCGGACTCGAGAATTGCTGTGAGAGGCTGCTTTGCGCCTCCGCCGCGAGGGCCGCTATGTGCTCCTCCATTCGGAGAGAGCGTTCGGTGTTTCCATTGACCGTGATTACTCCTCGAGGGCCTGACATCTTGAGCTTGAGGTACGCGTAGTGCGGCACCGCATTGAACTTTGCAAATGCAGTTCGTCCAAGCAGTGCGTGATAGCCGCTGCGGAACGGGACTACGTCGAAGATTAACTCTTTGCTTCGGAAGTTATCCGGGGATCCGGAGACCACTTCGAGTGTAATTGAGCCTGTACAATTGGCCTCTACACCTGGTATGACGCCTTTGAAGGTCGTCTTTGTGGGTTTAATCCTTGAGGGGTCTATGCCCATTTTGCGCACTGTATCCTGATAGAGCAGGTTCAGGCTGCTACCGCCGTCCATCAGGACTCTAGTGAGGTGGAATCCGTCGATGATTGGGTCAAGAACCAATGCGGCGAATCCGCCGTGGCGGATGCTAGTGGGGTGGTCCCTTCGATCAAAGGTGATCGGGCAGGAGGACCATGGGTTGAACTTTGGGGCGAGTGGCTCCATCGCATATATGTCCCTTAGTGCACGCTTCCACTCCCTTTTGGGTATGTGGGTTGCGTATATCATGTTCACTATCTGCACTTGTCGGGGGAAGCCCTTCTGTCCTCTCTTGTTCGGCGGCCGGGGCTCCTCCTCGTCATCGCTATGCAGCCCCTTGTCATTGAGTTCGGCATTTAACTTGCACTGCTGTTTGAAGACCCAACAATCCCTGTTGGTGTGGTTGGCTGGTTTTTCGGGGTGCCATGTATTTGGCACGGCGATCGAGTATTCGGTCCAGATTGACGGGCCTGAGTATTTCTTTTGAACGGCTTTTTCCGCTGACCGGGTTTAGAGCCTCTAAATCCGGCATTGACTGCCGTATCTTCAGCATTATCACCGTTAATGCGGCGCTTGTGCTTGTTGCGACGCGACCTGCCATTGCTGTCGTTGGTATCCGAACTACCAGGGTTTTTGGTCAAGTTGTTACTACGAGCTAGCCAGCTATCCTCTCCCGCACAAAAGCGGGTCATGAGCGTTGTGAGGGCTGCCATGGATTTCGGCTTTTCCTGTCCTAGGTGCCGGGCAAGCCACTCGTCGTGGATTTTATGTTTGAAGGCTTCAAGGGCCTCTGCATCCGGGCAGTCAACGATTTGATTTTTCTAGGTTAGGAACCGTGTCCAGAATTTTCTGGCCGATTCTTCTGTCTGCTGAATTATGTGGCTGAGGTCATCGCCATCTGGTGGTCGCACGTATGTACCATGGAAGTTATCAAGGAATGCGGCTTCCAGGTTCTCCCAACAACCAATTGATTCTGCTGGCAAGCTGTTAAGCCAATGCCGAGCTGGTCCTTTAAGCTTGAGTGGGAGGTATTTGATGGCGTGTAGATCATCGCCGCGAGCCATGTGGATATGGAGGAGGTAGTCCTTGATCCAAACCGCAGGATCTGTTGTGCCATCGTATGATTCGATGTTTACGGGTTTGAAACCCTCGGGGATTTGATGATCCATCACTTCGTCTGTGAAGCATAGTGGGTGTGCGGCGCCTCTGTATTGAGCTATATCACGACGCAGCTCAAATGAGCTTTGTCTACTGTGTTCGGCCCGGCCGGAATTGCTGTATCCGGCGTGAGGTTATCATCACATGTCATGGGGCGCCCACGCGATCCGTAGATTGATCTATTTTGCCTTGCCTTGTCCTCCAATATGTCTCGCAGGTCTGGCGCGTTTCCCCATGCCTTGGTACTTTTCGAGCGACGCCGGAGTGCGGCTTGAATGGAGGGTCTAGAGGCCTCTCTATCGTGACCACGGGGTGGCCGGTCGACCGAATCATGCGCTGGTGATGTAGGTTTGGGTGCTGCTTCCTTTAATTGGGGTAGCAGCCTGCGTTTTGGGTATCTCTTGGAGGGGCGTTCGAGTTCATACTCTTCGACTGCAAGGACTTGATCCATCCGTCATTAGCAAGTCTTGGTCAGCTCTAAGCTGGTGCTGCTTTTCTTGAGGCTGCTTGCCGTGGCCATAAGCCTGCGTTTGAAAGCGCCTCCTGTTGGCGGGATCCTCGGGCACGACAAATTAAGTCGCCATCGAGGCTTGCCTCATCTTGGAGGGAGGTATATAATTATCGTCTTCCACCTCCCCATGCGCCGCTCTATCATGAGGGCTGGCTTCTCCCTCCTCTGTGCTGAATTCTCTTTGGGGGGTTGTCTTGACACCGTCCGGGGTGTTATTATCTCCGTGCGGAATCACAGATTTTGCTGTGGTAGGATTTAAATGGCGCCACCGACGCCGGGCGCTTGGGCTGTTTCTTGAGGGGTCATCCTCCGCTGTTCCATCGCCGTTCCCATCTTTTCAGATGTCCACCATGTATATGTCGTATGACGAGGTGGCCTTCCAAAGCCCTCTGTAGCGCAGGTTCTTGGTCGCTCTCAACATCGCCGTCCATATCGCCGATGTCTTGAGTCGAAGTCGAGCATTTCGGTTAAATCATCGGCGGTGGCTACAAAGTGGATGGTGGGTGGGCGTTGAATTTCTTCGTCGTCCGCATCCCAACCTTCCCGACCGTAGTCCGCCAGGGCTCTCGATATAGAGAGAGACTTTAGTGAATTCAGGATGTCGCCAAAGGCGAGTCTTTGAAAGATGTCATGATTGTGAACTCCATAACCGGCGCCCAATTGATTCGATTGGCGGCGCGGAGGTTGGTCCGGAGAGGAGTCCGGCACCTTGGAGTCACGGTCTTTGGAAAGGAAAGCGATGGAGTTCGGCTCAATCGCCGTAGAGATCATAGCCCCCGAGGCGGTGTCCAACCACTCGTCCTCGATCGGCGGAGTCGGCTCCGAGCTAAGGGTCGGGCGGACACTCGCTTGACCTCCGAGCCGCCGCTCGGGCGAGCTAGATCGTGCCCATCGAGACGGTCTGGGCGCTTTGGCTGTGGCTCGAATCCGTCGAAGATCAAGTCTCCGCGGATGTCGGCCGTGTAGTTCAAACTCCCAAATCTGACCGATGGCCAGGGCGTAGCTTCGATCTGCTCCAGATGGCCAAGTGAATTGGCCCGCAGTGCAAATCCGCGAATCTGAAGATCTGTCCGGGAGAAAAGTCTCACCTGGACGCGTCGTTGTTGATGATCGAAGGAGCCATCGGGCCTAAGGATGACGACACGAGGAACTCTCAATGAAATCACCAATGTCGGTGTCAAAACCGGTGGATCTCGGGTAGGGGTCCCGAGCTGTGCGTCTAGGCGGATGGTAACAGGAGACAAGGGACACGATGTTTTACCTAGGTTCGGGGCCCCTCGATGGAGGTAAAACCCTACTCCTGCTTGATTAATATTGATGATATGGGTAGTACAAGAGTGGATCTACCACGAGATCAAAGAGGCTAAACCCTAGAAGCTAGCCTATGGTATGATTGTTGTTCGTCCTACGGACTAAAACCCTCCGGTTTATATAGACACCGGATAGGGTTAGGGTTACACAGAGTCGGTTACAACGGTAGGAGATCTACATATCTGTATCGCCAAGCTTGCCTTCCACGCCAAGGAAAGTCCCATCCGGACACGGGACGAAGTCTTCAATCTTGTATCTTCATAGTCCAGGAGTCCGGCCAATGGTGATAGTTCGGCTATCCGGACACCCCCTAATCCAGGACTCCCTCAGTAATGTTGGTGTGAGTTTTGACCAGAGACGTCTCTTTTTGTCTGAAACACAATCGCAGTCTGTTGATGGTACAAAGGAAGTTACACAGGATTAGATGGTCTCGGAACAGCTTCGTGAATATGAGTTGAAGCAAAGGAAGAAGAAGTTGAGGTTTGAAAGTGACTCAAAAGAGTTTGCGGAGAAGGAGAAGCAGAGGAGAGCTGCAGATGGTGCCAAGGGTGCCAAATTTGCCAAGGTGAAGAAGCCTTCTTTGCAGAAGAAGAGGCTGAGTACTGTTGCTGAGGAAGGTGGTACACCTCGGCGGAGTCCATGTGTTGCTGGCATGAACAAGAATCTTGGCAAGAGAACTGCTGAAGCTTGTGGAAAGGATGATCCTCAGCGCAAGCGACTACATGTCACTTAAGGTCCCAACTCTGATGACGACGACTTTGTGCTTGCTGATTTTGTGAGGGATGTTCATTGTGGTAGATGCAAAGACTGTGGTTCATCTAAGAGTCTACCCAAGCATGCCCGTGATGATGTTGATGAAGATGATGGTGGTGACTCTGGCGAGGAGGTGAATGTTGTTCCAAAGGTTTGTTGAAGTGGACTGCATTTGTTTCCTTCATTTGTTATTCTTTCTGTGTTTTCTCTGTCTCTTTTTTTATGGCTAGTCTTCTATGTGGATTGCATTTCCCTTTACACAGAGGAAGAAGTCTAGTAAGAGAAATGCAGCTGAAGATGATGCTGAGGGAGATGATTCTCGATTTAACAAGATCGTACGTTTGTCGCTTCCCACTGTTTGCAAGGCTGCTGCTTTGTTGAATGTGGCACACTGTAGTCGTGTTCGGGATGCTGGATTTGGTGTTGTGTTTGAACTCACAGTAAAGAAAAATGTGTCGCGCATTCTTATGAGATATCTGATGGGAGTGATTGACCCTTCCACCATGATAATGGACTCTGGGAATGGCAGGGTTCTTCGAATCAATCGTGATGCAGTTCATCACATTTTTTATTTACCCATGGGACGTCACACTGCACCCATGCCTGCTACCAGCAGCCATAATGACTCGTTGACTGCCCTCAAGGATGATCTTGGCTTTGACCATTCAAAAAGTATAGGTGTCAAGTACTTGCTTGAGAAGTTGAAGGTGTTGGTGGAGGAAGATGATCATGTGACTGTTGACCTTGCTGAGAAGGTGTCCTTCCTGATAATTTACCAGAATTTGTTGTGCCCCGGGCCTGAAGTTCATTTGGGTAGAGTTGCTGCAATGGTAGAGAACATGGATTATGCGGCTATGGCTCATATGGACTTTTGCCAGCTTGTAGTTGATGAGCTGCAGTCAGCTGTGGTGAGGTGGCAAACAGAAGGCAGCAAGCAGAATTGTGCAGAGGGTTGTGCCTTTGTCCCACTGATTATGTATCTTGACTGCTTGAAGCTTCGCAAATTTTCAGTCATGCACACGTTGACGCCACTTGCGTCATACCTGACGACCAAGAACCTGATGAAGTTATACAATGAGGATGTGCTTGTGAAGGGAAATATTTACTTGGAAACTTACAAATTCGGGAAGCTGCCGGTTAGTGCATCTGATTTTTAATATCAGATTTAAAAAAAAAAGGTGCATCCATTATAAATCCGAACTTTTCTAGTACTCACATGTGTACTTCTCTTTGCCTCTTGTCTTTTTTTTGCAGTGGAAGGCATCAGGTGAAGTTGCATGCGGCTGCTCTGATGCGGGGCCTAGCACTCATGCTAGGTTTTACGAGCCTATCTATAGCCAGCTTCCTACCTGTGATGATGAGGTGCCGCATACTCGTTGTTTCATGGCTCGACAAATCTTTGATAATAGAAGCTCTTCTAAACAGACATTTGTTGGCGGCAAAAAACATGAGGAGATTGATGAGCTTCTTCTGAAGGTTTTGAAGTTGACTGAAGATTTGCCAACCTCTGGTGACAGGTTGAGGACAGTTGCTGGTTTTTTCCCTATTGGCCATGGCCCACGAGATGAAGATATTGTTGCTGCTCACAATTTTGATTGTGGCGTGATTGAAAGCCTGAAGATTGCAGTGACGAATGTTCGGTCTTCGTATGCTCAATTGAGACATTCACAGGAGGAAAAATGCGGTCGGTATGAGAAGAATGTTGGGCATATTTTGGATGAAATGAACCGTCAGGACGCTGGCGTTGGCGCTGATAATGTATCCTCACTATTTTTGTTTTTTGTGATCGGCTGGAGTGGAATCTTCTGGTGTCCATGGAACTAGGGACGATGGAATTGGTTAGGTACAAGTACTTCTGCCATGTCTGTTCTGCCATGCGTCCCTCTTTTTAACTTGCATTTGTTGCTTTCCATTTTATTGTATTTTTTGTGTACTTCATGGTTGTAAAGTGTGTACTGCTTGTGCATAGTTGAAGTTTTTTCTGGGTCGTTACCATCTTATTTTTGTTTTTGGTTTGTTCTATGCCCGTAGACTAGTGTTGCTGCTTGTGATGTGCACAAAGAGTCCTATGATGGCTCTGGGAAGGATGAGGTCTTGGCTGATGCATCGTCCCCTCCGGATATTGTAGCTGATAAGGTATAGTTGTATTATTTGTTCTGGTAGTGTGTTGTAATCTAATTTTTTGTTGTTATAAACTTGATGTACGCAGTTATGTTCACTCATATGTATTTTCATTTACATATGTTAGCTGCGATAGGTTTACATGTGTGAGCTTCCGTATTTGACAAAAGTGAACTGCAGTTCTTTTTTGCATGCGTGGTCCATAATGTTTTACATACGTAAGCTTCAGTATTTAACCTAACTGAACTGCAGCACTTGACAAAGTGAACTGCAGTTCTGTTTTACATATATGTGGGTTGAGTTGTAGTTGTTTTGACACACGTGGGTTGCAGTTGTTTTGCATATGTGGACTGCAGTTGTTCTGTGTATGTTGTCAGTAGTCCTTGACATAAGTGTCCTGTGTGTTGTTGTGTTAATTATCCCCACGCTCATTTTGTGTTATTGTGTGTTTTTTAAAATTTCCACAGCTTGGAGAATAAAACATGGAAGTTCACGTTGATCTGAATCAGGGCGGTTGTGCTGTTGATGGTGGTGGTAGTGTTGATGCTTCTGCATCGGTTGCCGTCGACTATGCAGACCCTTCTGTAGCTCAAGAATCCCATGATGCTGTTTCCCCTAGTCGGCATGAAGATTCTGATTTTGGCATTGAAAAGCCGCTGGAGAATGTTGTCCCTGCTGTTAGTGTTGTTGCTTCCCCTGTTTGTCTGGCGGCCAACGATGTTCCTGAAGTATCGAGAGTGGAGCCTCATGTAGCTGAAGTATCTAAGGACGTTGCGGTTGGCCAGACTGTTGTAAATCCAGAGAATGCTGATGTTGCTGCAGAAGGGCAGTCTAGTGAGGTTGTGGTGGATTCGTCGCAATCTATCCAAGAAAATGTTTTGGTCGGCTCTGAAGAACAACATCATGAAGACTCTGACACGGAAGGCAAGAGTTTTATTTCGAACAGTGCAGTTGAAATTTTTCTCATTTCATTTTGTTTAATTACTGTGGTATCTGTATTAGATGTTTAATGATAAGTGAAACTTGATCTTTTGTTTATGATTTTCAAAGTAGCTAGCAGAATTTCCTTATCTTAATATTTGAACTTCATTATTTGGATAAGTGAACTTCATATTTTTATTACAGAGGACGAACTTCCTGTTGTGACACCGTCAAGCATTTATCCAGCTCTTCTGAAAAGATACAGTGAGTTGTACGCTGCTGTTACGAGGGTTCGGAAGGACAAGAAGAAGAAGTATGGTTTTCTAGAAATTGTTTTGTTCATATGTATTTTCTAATTTTGGTATTTACCCATTTTCTTTGTTGTTATTTTTTTAGTATCTTATGTTTCAGTTTTTTCATGAAAAATTCAGGGACATGATTGCTTTTAAAACTGAGATGGCTGATATTACCATTGGCGAAGTTGGTCAATCCTTTTGGGATAGATTGATGCTCACTACAAGACTTGTAGAGCTTGGGGTTTCTTTGCTGGTAGATAAGTTTAAGGGATCTCCGACAATGGTTGTCCCGTACCATATTTGTGTAAGAATGCAGAAATTTTTGTTTTTTTATTTTCCTTTCTGATTTCATGGGACGACCTGTTTGCTTGAGCACTATTTGATTTTTGGTTTTTTTTGGGCAGACAAATATTTGGAATGGTTGTACTGTAGGCAGGAGTGTTAAAATGATGTTCTCTTCAAAAGCTGAGGAGCGTGTTGATAAAAAGGATATGATGAGTAATGTTTTTATGTGTCAAAAACTATATTGTGTGTGTTTGTTTTTATAGTGTTCTGTTTCTTCTTCTTATAATAATTTTATTTATTTTTCCGTGTTTCGAATAGGTCCTTTTTGCAACTTTTGATCCGCCAGAGATGAGGGATGGTGTTGGTCATTATTGTGTAGTTGCGTTAAATGTGAAAGAAAGGCGGTCTGAATTTCTTGACTTGCTCAATAAACCAGGCAGCCCTGATGCGATCAGGGTTTTTAGGAGGATGGTTAAAAATATCAAGCGTGCATGGAAAGAAGGAAGCTCAAGTTCTGATGAGCCGCTAAATCCTCCTACACTTGATGGATTTGTGTTGAAACATGTCATTGTCCCAATGTAGCCAAATGGGTGTGTTCCGTACAACCCCTCTCCACCATACTGCTCAAGTTTTTTTATTTCATTTTGTGAAACTAATGTTTTTTATTCTTTTATTGCAGGCATGATTGTGGATTCTACATGTTTCAATTCTTGCAGACTTGGGATGGTGTTCGAGTTGCTCAGTTTGGGGTGGAGCACATTGGCTACATCAGAAAGGCCATGCTCTATAGTTGGCTCACATCGAGAGAGTGTTGCCTTGATTTAACATCACTTTTAATTTTTGCAGATAAAAGTTGTTTTAGTGAACTTCTTTATCCTTCCTTTATTTATTTTTTGTCTACTGCTTGCTTCTGGTTCTTACGGGCTTTTTTTTACTAGTTTGTTTAGTTAAGTTCGTGATTCAGAATGGATGTGTATATTTGTTTGTTGTGTTAGTGAGATGCATTTTATTTTTTGGGCAAGTGAGCTGCATTGTTCTTTACAAGTGGGCTGCATTGTTGTATACAAGTGGGCTGCATTGTTGTATAGATTTTGATCTGCATTGCTGTAGGCAAGTGGACTGCATTGATGTAGACAATTGTGCTACATTCTATTCTTTAGTGAACTGCATTTTTTTATTTTAATGAGATGTATTACATGTTTTTTGGTTTGTATTTTGTGCTGAGTGTTTCCATGTTTTTTCTACACATTTTTAGGTTTTGATGGGGGGATTCATGAAGGTTGTACGTCACTGTTCGAGTCCCAGGGTTCTGAGGTGGTTATGGAGGATTGTGCCATTGAAATCTCTAGATAATTCTGGTTCTTTGGCTGGAGATGGTTTGAACACAGTTGTGGCGTGTGGACCTGATGGTGGAAGTGTTTCTCGACCTAGCTCTCCACGTGATGTATTTGATGTTGATGATGATGATTTTGTTACGCCGTGTCCTCGCGTCACTAGGACTAGGAGTGCAGCAATTAATCGTCCTCCTGTCGATGACGTTGAAATATTTTTGAACAAGAGGGCAGGTGAGAGGGCTTTTAAGTTGGGATGCTCTATATAGAAATTGAAGCCTCCGAGGTTCAAATATATTAATGAGGCGAGGAAAATAAAGGATCCTGTTCTCAGCAAAGATTTTGTAACCAAATACCACGAGTAAGTTTTATGTGTGTGCCCTTAATCCTTTTTGTGTGTTTTGTTTTTAATTTTAGTTTTATTGATCCCATCTCTGTATGTTTACTGCAGGAATGCGTTCTTTATGGTGAATAGTCCTTTTGGTGATCTTGATACTTACACTGTTGACTATATATATATAATACATTTCGCAAAGGAGCTTTAATGGATTCGTATCTCATGGATTTTGTCATCAAGTACTGGAAGCAAGACCCTGAAATGGGTTTAGTTTATCATTCTGGTGAATGTGTGCTACTTTCACCCTTATTTATCACGGTAAACGTGTGTTGTCATTTTTTTCTATTGTACTGGTTTTTTATGTCCATGCCTACATGCATTGTTTATTCTTTTTTTCATGTCCTTTTTTGTTCTTTTTTCTTTGCAGTATGTTCTTCAGATGGAAACCTTTGTGACGAGAGATGATGAAGGAAACCCTGTGTTGCCAGTTGTGCATAGCCCGTTTGTTTTACAAGATGCAGTTAACCAGTTCAAGGTTTTTGTGAGTGACGACATAAACCTGTTGGATGCAAAACTGGTAAGTTCATTGTTTCCCATCATTTATTTTTCTGGTTTATTGCATTTCTTTTTATAGATATTTTTTGGAACAGTGTTCCTAGTGCTACATGTCGAAATAACTTTTCATTTAATTTTTTGTTTTTTTGATGTGAACAGATTATGATGCCGTGCTCCAAGGATGGTCATTATTCCTTATAACGATGAACCAACAACGCCAGCCGTTTGATATCCATGACACTAGGAAGTACACTCGCCATCCTGATGTCACGACAAAGTGGCACATGACTGATCACCACTCAGATTGCACTGAAGTGGTATGTCATTTTTTCTTGCCAAGTGCAAAGCTTTTTTGTGTTTCTCCTACTGTATTTTTTTATAAACTGCACATGCAATGTGAGCACACATAGAACATCACTTGGTTTATGTAGTGCACTGCAACATATGAGTGACAGAACTACATTTTTCTCACACCCCCATAATCCTTGTAAATAAGGAGATAAAAGGAAATGCCCTCACGTGCATTTAAAAGAGGGATTGTCTAAGACGTTGAGAACAACTTTTATATTTTTTGGTTCGTCTGAATAGTAATTTGATCTGTGGTGTGTGTTATTTTTACATTGTGCTTCCTTTTTTTTGGCCAGATGATGAGGATGACTCAGTTGCTGAAGGCTATTTATGGTGAAAAAATGTATAAATCTAAGAACCACCCTGACTGGATTAAATTGGTAGAGAAGCCCTCTTACCTGGTCGTGCCAGCGCAGGGAGCAAACGAGTGCGGAATCTATGTTCTGAGGTTGACGCAGTTGTATGACGGTCAATGCCTAGTTGAGAAAATTATCAAAACCAACGTAACACCTTCTTTGTTTTCTTCTTTTTCTTGTTACTTCTTTTATTATTTTACTTTTTCACTTTTTATTCTTTATGAAACCTTTTATTTAATCACTGTCTACATGTTTTTAATTTTCTTTTTCAGCCTGCTGTTGAAGATTGGAAGGCGGAGTACATGTTCCAGCTACTGTTCAATCCTTCGAGCATGTTGCGTTATGAAGACATGCCGCTTGAGCTACGAGATCTGATTGCAGACCTCGGGCTTACTTCCCTGTCGCAATCGTAGACGCAGTAACAATCATTTTGGCATTGTTTCTAATTGGTAAAAAGCCTATGTATGGACAAGAACTAGGGTTCATGTTGTGTACTGTATGCTGCCTAAGGTATATAATGTATGAACAGACTTTTGTTTTCTGTTGTTGTGATTTTCGTCTGCTTTTTGCAGTAGTGTTTATGGACGAATTTTTATCTGGATGTGTATTTTATATAAATAACTCATACAATATATATGTGTATATTCTTATTTATGTTGACTTACACGTTCTGTGCGAACTGGCATTTTTTTCATTCTTATATGTATCTTATGTGTCCCATAAACTACATTGCATGTGATGCCGAACTTCTTCGTCCAACAAAAAGCACTGCATTTGTCTACAAGTTTGTGCTGCACCTGTTTTTTTGCTGCACTTTTGCCGCAGACCCTGCATTTCATGTTTGTATCCTGGAACTGCATTGCTTTGTGATACTGCACTGCTTTGCCTAACCAAGTGCACCGGTTTTGCCTAAAGATGCGTCCTGCAGTTGTTTTTTATTGTTTGTACTATAAGGTAGGGGGGTTGCCCCCCCCCATTTTTTTGGTTGTCTATAGATTTGTATTTGCTCTTTGTATTCCCTGTACTTCACGTACTGCGTGCGTTAGCGCGAGGCCGAGCAGGGGGTGGGAGGGGGTCGTGACCCCGCATCCCCACCCCCCTGCGAGGCCGAGCCTGGAACAAGCCGGAGCAGGCGGCGACGCGGCGTGCCACGGCGCCGCTTGCGCAGGCGAGTCCGTCACACCCCGTCGCCTCCGTGTCTATCTTAGGGGTGTAGCTCTGGGTTGCGTGCGTCCTATTGTTGGAAAAACAGAATGTCTGCACTGCGCCTGTCAACCAAGCGCACTGCATGCGTTAGCGCGAGGATGAGCAGAGTGGTGGGAGGGGGTCGTGACCCCCCTCCCCACCCCCCTACAAGGCCGAGCCTGGAATGAGCTGGAGCAGGCGGCGAAGCGGCGTGCCACAGTGCCGCATGCGCAGGCGAGTCCATCACACCCCTTCGCCTCCCTATCAATCTTAGGGGTGTGGCTCTAGGGTTGTGTGCGTCCTATTGTTGGAAAAACAGAATGTCCGCCTGCGCCTGTCAAGCACGCGCACTGCATGCGTTAGTGCGAGGCCGAGCAGGGGGGTGGGAGGGCGGGTCGTGATCCCCCTCCCCACCCCTCTACGAGGCCGAGCCTGGAACGAGGCGGAGCAGGCGGCGACCCGGCGTGCCACGGCGCCGCATGCGCAGGCGAGCCCGTCACACCCCGTCGCCTCCCTGTCTATCTTAGGGGTGTGGCTCTGGGGTTGCATGCGTCCTATTGTTGGAAAAACAGAATGTCCGCACTGCGACTATCAACCAAGCGCACTGCGTGCATTAGCGCGAGGCCGAGAAGGGGGTGGGAGGGGGAGGTCGTGACCCCCTCCCCACCATCCTGCGAGGCCGATCCTGGAACGAGCCGGAGCAGGCGGCGACGCAGCGTTCCGCGGCACCGCATCCGCAGGCGAGTCCGTCACACCCCGTCGCCTCCCTGTCTATCTTAGGGGTGTGGCTCTGGGGTTTCCTGCGTCCTATTGTTGGAAAAACAGAATGTCCGCACTGCGCTTGTCAACCAAGCGAACTGCATGCATTAGGTCGAGGCCGAGCAGGGGGGTGGGAAGGGGGTCGTGACCCCCCTCCCCACCCAATGCGAGGCCGAGCCTGGAACGAGTCGGAGCAGGCGGCAACACAGCGTGCCGCGGTGCCGCATGCACAGGCGAGTCTATCACACCCCGTCGCCTCCCTGTCTATCTTAGGGGTGTGGCTCTGGGGTTGCTTGCGTCCTATTGTTGGAAAAATAGAATGTCTGCACTGCGCCTGTCAACCAAGCGCACAGCGTGCGTTAGCTTGAGGCCGAGCAGGGGGGTGGGAGGGCGGGTCGTGACCCCCCTCCCCACCCCTCTACGAGGCTGAGCCTGGAACGAGCCGGAGCAGGCGGCGACCCGGCGTGCCACGGTGCCGCATGCGCAGGCGAGCCCGTCACACCCCGTTGCCTCCCTGTCTATCTTAGGGGTGTGGCTCTGGGGTTACATGTGTCCTATTGTTGGAAAAACAGAATGTCCGCACTGCGACTATGAACCAAGTGCACTGCGTGCGTTAGCGCGAGGCCGAGAAGGGCGGTGGGAGGGGGAGGTCTTGACCCCCTCCCCAACCCCCTGCGAGGCCGAGCCTGGAATGAACCAGAGCAGGCGGCGATGCGGCGTTCCGCGGCACCGCATGCGCAGGCGAGTCCGTCACACCCCGTCGCCTCCCTATCTATCTTAGGGGTGTGGCTCTGGGGTTTCCTGCGTTCTATTGTTGGAAAAACAGAATGTCCGCACTGCGCCTGGTCAACAAAGTGCATTATGTGCATTAGCACGAGGCCAAGCAGGGGGGTGGGAGGGGGGGTCGTGACCCCCCTCCCCACCCCCTGCGAGGCCGAGCCTGGAACGAGCCGGAGCAGGCGGCAACGCGGCGTGCCGCGGCACCGCATGCACAGGCGAGTCTATCACACCCCGTCTCCTCCCTGTCTATCTTAGGGGTGTGGCTCTAGGGTTGTGTCCGTCCTATTGTTGGAAAAACAGAATGTCCGCACTGCGCCGGTCAACCAAGCGCACAACGTGCGTTAGCGCGAGGCCGAGAAGGGGGTGGGAGGGGGAGGTCGTGACCCCCCTCCCCACCCCTCTGCGAGGCCGAGCCTGAAACGAGCCGGAGCAGGCGGCGACGCGCCTTTCGCGGCACCGCATGCGCAGGCGAGTCCGTCACACCCCGTTGCCTCCCTGTCTATCTTAGGTGTGTGGCTCTAGGGTTGCATGCGTCCTATTGTTGAAAAAACAGAATGTCCGCTCTGCGACTATGAACCAAGCGCACTGCGTTCGTTAGCGCGAGGCCGAGAAGGGGGGTGGGAGGGGGAGGTCGTGACCCCCCTCCCCACCCCCCTGCGAGGCCGAGCTTGGAACGAGCCGGAGCAGGTGGCGACGCGGTGTTCCGCGGCACCGCATGTGCAGGCGAGTCCGTCACACCCCGTCGCCTCCATGTCTATCTTAGGGGTGTGGCTCTGGAGTTGCCAGCGTCCTATTGTTGGAAAAACAGAATTCCGCACTGCGCCTGTCAACCAAGCGCACTACGGGCATTAGCGCGAGGCCGAGCAGGGGGGGTGGGAGGGGGGGTCGTGAACCCCCTCCCCACCCCCTGCGAGGCCGAGCCTGGAACGAGCCGGAGCAGGCGGCAACGCGGCGTGCCGCGGTGCCGCATGCACAGGCGAGTCTATCACACCCTGTCGCCTCCCTGTCTATCTTAGGGGTGTGGCTCTGGGGTTGCGTGCGTCCTATTGTTGGAAAAACAAAATGTCCGCACTGCGACTATCAACCAAGCACACAGCATGCATTAGTGCGAGGCCCAGCAGGGGGATGGGAGGGGAGTCGTGACCCCCTCCCCACCCCACTGTGAGGCCGATCCTGGAATGAGCCTGAGCAGGTGGCGACGCGGCATGCCGCGGCGCCGCATGCGCAGGCGAGTCCGTCACACCCCTCGCCTCCCTGTCACACCCCGTGCGCCTGTCTGCCCCGTCGCCGTTGTAGCCAAGTGAAAAGATTCTCCGTGGTAGTGTTTTTGATTGGCTGGAAAAAATATTCGTCTAAGCGAACTGCAATGCTTTGTTGACAGCACATCTAACGTCCCATACCGGACTTCACAGCGGACTGCAATTTTATTTAGGTGAGGGGGTACTGGAGTTACTTGCTAGTTGTGCGTCGTTGGGCTTTGTTTGTTTTTGGGCTGTGAGAACTTGTTGGGTCTGTTGGGGTGTAAGACGCATTGCGCCCAAGTCGTCCTGTGAGCACGGCTGGTTCCCGGTACGCTGTGTGTGCACTCTAATATTTAGTCCCACCTCGCCGGTGAAAGGCGCGCCCGACCTGTTTATAAGCATTGGCGAGGCATCTCTGTCGAACTCCTCTGGTTACTTGTTTGGGCGCTTATACACGGCGCTCGGTGCTATATGCTCTCTTGCCTGTGGGCCCAGGTGTGCCCGGCCCTATGCATTGTGGCTCAGAACGGCTCGCCTACGGTGGGTGTAGACCTATTACGGGACTGGATGGGGCATGGTTGCAGCTGGGTGGTTAATTTTTTTCCTTATCTGAAGCATTTTTCTTTTGGAGTATATATATTTCGTGGTAGTACAAATGCTGTCATTTCTACTGCTTGCACCAACGCTGAGTACTGCATTGCCCGTACCAAGTCCGTGTGTTGTGCACTGCACGAAAGCTGCCGCAGCCCCTCTCGTTCTGAATTTATGCATGTACTGCACTTCGTGTATACACTTTGCGAACTGCCTTATATTTGTTATGTGAGCTGTATTCATGTATGTTTATAATGGTATGCGGATTATATTTTTTATAAATATTAATATTAGTGTTCTTTTTCTATAATTACTTTTTGTGGACTGCATGTGTACAAATGTGTAATGCTTATTTTTTTACCATTGTGAACTGCATTAATCTTTCTTTTTAGGTATGAGTTGTTGTCAGATTACTTAATTTTTTTTAACGTTGTTTTTGAATATGTTTTGTATGTGAATAGTATTTTTTGCTATCAGACATTAAATTTTTCAAAGTTTTCTATATACTTGTTCTAACATAAACTAATTTTAGCGAAAGCTAAAACGACATTGTTTTTCCAAAAGAAATGTTCGATATGAAGCAACGGACATAATCAAAAGATTGGATCCATGAAACAAAGAACAACACAAAGACTAAAGTAAAGTGAAACTAAAACATAGCCCTAATTATTTCTAGTTGCTGTATTGGATTACAGCCTTGTTCTTCTTCTGCTTTGCTTGTTTGTCTCTTTTTCCCCTGTCCAGTCCCATTATGACATCGTAGATGATTCTCCATGACTCATATGTTGTGAATGCATATATTGCTGCATACTTGATAAGATTTTTTGGCAGTGGGAAAAATCCCCACAGAGTATGGTCCTCCTCGCGGTTAATTTTTTTCTTCATGTCATGGTAGTGAATGTCTAGCATCCTGTCAGCAACATCAGCCAATGAGTCAAACTTATTCTTATTGTATGGGTCTCTCCATTCCACCTGAATATCAATGTAGTTGTCAGAGTTGATCTCCAAACCAGATAGCTTCAGCTTGCTTTTGTCTCCTTCAATGGTGAATCCGACGAAGGTGTACTCACCATTCATGAGTAATTTGTCTAGTTCCATTGGCCTACAAGATGTTTGTATAGAGTAAATATAGTTTATTTTCTTAGAACTACCAATTTTTTTTGGTTTTTCTGAAATTGAACTGCAATATGAATATCTGAATCTGTTGCATTGATTAGTTGCTAATACTTTGTTCAGCATAACTAGTAAATCTGATAATATATCGCATAAACAATGCATGTCTTGTGCATGATTGTATTCTTGAACTGAATTTTATACATGTTTTGTATAGTAATGTTGCAGTTTTCTATTGTTCAGTCAAATACTTTGTATTTGCTAAAACAAAATAAAACTATGTGTATTGCTAGATCATATAATTCAAGAATTGAACCCTTGAGTGACATACATGGAACCAGATGAAAATTGTCAATGAATTCATATACCATGCTTTTCAAACATGAGAACCAAAGTTTAAATATTGGCAATTGCAGTGAAGAAAATTTAAAATCAATATTGACAAGCAATAGTATAGATTGATAGTTATTCTGACCTATCTTTAGCTGCAGAGATGTGGTAGACAAGGCATTCCTTTTCTACGCATAGCTAGAGCACTGCTGCCTGCTGTGGCTTCATGTAGTGCGTGTACTCGACATCAATGCCGACTAGTTTGACGGGCATTCCACCGACCTTCCTCCTGAGCATGGACAACATCTTGTCCACGTCTTCACCCTTGCTTGTGCAAATGATGTGGAGCTTGTGGTGGCCATGGAGGTCGACATCGTGGACCTCTGGTGTACCTACGGCGCTTCTTGTACAGAGGTGCATCCGCCATGACTCTGCTCTGCTCTCTCGTGTTTGTTCTAGAGAGAGAGAGAGAGGTTAGTGAAAGGAAGTGTGGATAACAAGATGCAATGGTGTTTTTTGGGGTACGAAGCAGTTGTGTTTTCTCCTCTTCTCTCCTCTGCTCTCCTTGACAGGACGTGGGAGAGGTGGAGCGGGGTGGTAGCATGGTGGGGCTCTGTTTTTAGTTACGTGGCAACTACAGAGAGGTTCTGCTATGAGGAGGCTCTGTTATTGCGTTGGAAATACGGAATGTCGTCGCCTCTTTTTTCGTGACTTGTTCAGGTATGCACACAACTGTCAGAAAATGTGATGATTCTGTTTTTGGTGAATTTTCCAAGTAAGTGCACTTGTTTGCTATCAGAACAGAACTGCGTACGTCCACATAGTGTACTGCATGGAAGTGAAGTTTATTCTTCGTGCACTGAATTATATGGATTAGGATTCATACAGATGTACGCACATTTAGTTTCTTGATGGAGTTCTTTCATGCAGTTCTTTATTTTATAACGGACTGCTTTGCTTAACTAATAGGGCTGCATTCTTCATTTTAGCAATACTGCAATGCAGTAGAAAGAGAACTGCATTTCAGAAAAATTAATACTTCGTGCTTCCATGTGGAGAACTGCATTGTTGGACGTCGCGGACTGCATTTGTACGTTGACTTCGGGCTTCCTGCGTTTATTTATTAATAGTGAATTGTAGTTTCTGGCAGTGCCCATGCACATTTTCTTTTGTTGTTGTTATTCATTTATAAAATGTTTCTCATTTTTCTTTGATGTTTTATTTTTGAAGTTATTGTTTTTTCTTAGTGGGCCTTGTTGGGCCTGTGATCGGGGACTGAAGACGCATTGAGCCCAAGTCGGCCTGTGAGCACGGCTGGTTCCTGATGTGTTGTGTGTGGCCTAATGTTTAGTCCCACCTCGCCCGCGGAAGGCGCGCCCAACTTGTTTATAAGCGTTGGCGAGGCAACCGTGTCGAATTCCTCTGGTTACTTATTTGGGCGCTTATACACAACGCTCGCTGCTCTATGCTCTCTGACCTGTGGGCCCATGTGCGCCCGGCCCCATGCATTGTGGCTCAGAACGGCTCACCTACGGTGGGCGCAGACCTACTACGAGACTAGCTGGGGACGGATGCACCTGTGTTGGTCAATTTTTTTCTTTGTATTTTCCATCTTAAGTATTTTTTTCAATGTAGGGGCGTGCACTACTTATCAAATCATCCGTGCACTGCATTGATCTGGGTTATGTACTGCATGTGCACGCATTCCGTACTACACATGTTTGCGCTACATTTTTGTGCACTACATGGGTAGCATTTATCTTTATTGTTTTTCCCTCTTACGTAGCATTTTTTCTAGTGTACGGGTGTGCACTGCTTTGTTGCCTCTATGTGCACTGCATTCGCCATGGTCCTGTACTGCAGGTGTACACATTTTGCACTGCGTGCATGCTTCTTTGTGCTAAAGTTGTGACTGGTTATGCCAACGCTGCGGACTGCATGGCTTACATTTACGTACTACATCAGGTGCACTAATTCTGCTTTTGTGCACTGCACGAAAGTGCTTTTCTTTGTGCTTCATTTTGAGCATGTACTGCACTTCATGCACACATATAGTGAACTTCCTGGTAAGACTTTGGAGAACTGAACACATAAAATGGTCTGTGGATTATAATTTTTTAGAGAATTATTATTTAATGATCTGCGGTTAGTTCATGGGAATTTCTGCAGTCAAAGTCTTTGTAGAACTTCCTGGTAAGACTTTTTCTTTGGTAACATAGACCTTTATTGATTGTCCTTCATTCTTGGTAACATAATTTTCATTAACTCCCCTTTAATTTTCAGTTTTGACCTTTTTGCATTCCTCTTCTATAAATGTAGGCCAACTTCTACCCGTCCTTTGCAGTTCATTTCTCCTCTAGCCGCAACTTCTCTCCTTTCTCTAGCCTCTCTTTATTTTTTTCCTTTTCTAGGTTTTTGTTGCGATGGCTGCAGGCCCCTGCGCGAATCTCTCCTGCTGCGGCCATGGTTGTGGTGTGCCGACGCACTGCGATTGCTCAGCTTGCTCGCAGGCCCGTCGTGCTCGTCATGGGGGGAAGTTATTGTGCCGAGCTGGGCGAGCGGAGCAGCTTGCATATGGCACAGTATTCACAGAAGGATTGGATATGGGCCACATAAACATTTCTGCGTTCTATTCCGCCCTACTTCGTCGTGGCCTTGGCCGCACAAGTCATTTTGTCCATCAGCTTACGCCAACAGATGTGGAGACTCACTACTAGATGGTATTTTTCGCTTCATCTGATTTTTTTCTTTGTGTTTTCTATTTTTTGTATAATTCCATACTAGTCTGAATTTCTAGTTTTTTAGGAATGCACTTATTTTTTTTATTGAAGTGTACTGCACTTTGTACTTATATATTTTTTTATTGTTTTGCTTGTGTGCATGGAGCTCGTGTTTCATTTTGCATGGTTACAATATGTGAACTGCTTAGATACTAGATGAGAAGTAATAGTTTACACAATTTTCCCCGCTTGTACGTTTTGTACTACATGTAGGTAGTCTCAAGAACTTCATAATAGTTATAAGCGTACTTCTTGTTTGCATGTTCCGCACTGCACATTAGATTGCGTTTAATCTGTACTGCTTTTTTGCAGAAAATTCCCCAACGAGCTGTTAGGTATCTCTGTCTCAAGAAGAAGGGAATTCTCCAAGTTGTTCTTGGTAATGGACACCTTAAACCAGCCAAGTACCGTGTAGGCATTGACGGGCAGCTGTGTCTTCAGAAAGGGTGGAAGGAATTTGTCATTGATAGTGGCCTGAAGTCTGAGCAAGTTGTTATCCTGAACTTCTTTGAACTCGAGGATCGTACGGTTAGAATCACGTTTGAGGTGATTGGTTAAGGTTATGAGGTTGATTTGTAATAAGTACTTTTGTGTGTCGAACGCTTCATCTTTTTGATGCATTTTGTAATAAGCACTTTTGTGATCTAATTCGCTTCAATTATTATTCTGAACTTCGTGCTGCCAGTGAACTAACTGTATTTTTTACATCATTTTTGGATCAAAATGTGTGAAAGTTTTACTCTAGACTGCTATATATATGGTATACTCTGTACACCATTTCTCTTTACATGGTTTAGTTGAATAACTCATAGTCAGCAGGAAATTTGTGTTTAGACAAAATTTAAACTGATACATGAGTCATACAGATAAGCAAACTGCTATGCATATGATTAATTTATTGAAGTTCATCTATTTGGCCGTTAACCTGTTGCTTCTCCGTGGTGACTAGAGCGTGTCTAAAGTCGCACTTTCTTTTGTTTTCTGTAGCGGTGTTGCTTGTTCTTGTCTCTACACCATTGTGTTTGTAGTCCCTCACATGCTGGTTGATGGCGGCTTTTGTTTTTCAGCGCTGTGAATTGTATCCTTCTTTGCTCCCCGCGTGCTGGTTGATGGCTGCTTTTGTTTTCCAGTGTTGTGAACTGCATCCTTCTTTGCTCCCCTCGTGCTGGTTGATTGCGGCTTTTGTTTTTGAGTTCTGTGAACTACATCCTTCCTTGCTTCTCGCTTGCTAGTTGATGATGGCTTTCGTTTTCTAGCGCTGTGAACTGCAACCTTTCATGCTCCTACCTTATTTTTTGAAAGTGGTGTCATTCTCGGTTGTTTCTGTACAACAACATTCCCTTGTGGTAGTCTTGTTGGCATTGTTTCTTCATGTTCTTCGTCCTCTTCACTCTCTTCTTCCTCTTCCTCATCTTCATCATCTGTTTCTTCATAAGCCACTGCTTCTTCAGTTTCTTCATGTTCTTCGTCCTCTTCACTCTCTTCTTCTTCCTCCTCTTCTTCATCTGCTTCTTCATAAGCCATTTCTTCTTTAGTTGTGTCACCATCTTCTTCTTTGATTTCATCTTCTTCGTCTTCCTCATTTTCTGATCTTGTTCTTTTGGGGCAGGTTCTTGAATTGTGTCTCTTCCTCTTTTTGCAGATTCTACAGTGTCTCGGTTTCGTCCATTTGTTAGTGTTGTGAGTGGAATTTCTGTTTGGTTGTGCATCGCTGTGCCCTCGGTTTTCTTGTTCATGTCTTTTTGTACATGTCCTAGAATTGTGGCCGCTGATTTCATTACATGTCTTGCACTTTCTTATTCCCAGTGGGTGACCATCACTGTCCAGCTCAGGCTGTGGCTTACTATTTTTTTCATCATTTTTCTCCTTGCATGCAACCTTTTTCTGGGTTGCGTCTCCCCCTTTCTTCCTTCCTCTTGTGTTTGAAACAGGAGGTGGAAGAATTGTTTCTTTTTTGATAGCACTAGTTCCGCTGTGTTTGGTATTTTCTAGTTGCTCGGCATTATTGTCATGTTGGGATTTCTCTGCTTGCTTTAGTTTTGCTTCTTCTTCTTCTTCTTCTTCTTCTTCTTCTTCTTCTTCTTCTTCTTCTTCTTCTTCTTCTTCTTCTTCTTCTTCTTCTTCTTCTTCTTCTTCTTTGCATAACACATGGACGCAAAAGAGCCCTGCAGACAACACATGATTTCTTTGTTTTGTAAGTGAACTCTATGAAATTAATAAACACATATTGTTTTTCATTATTTGTTCATTTTAAAGAAGTGAACTTCATTTGGTTTTGTGAATTAGTCATGCATGTGGACTTTTAAAGTTCAGTAAGTGAGTTTTCGTGCATGACTAGCAGAAACTAGAATATTTTGTGATTAGAGTCTCACCTGTGTGTGTCCAGAGTTTGCACTCACATTCGTAGACACCTTTCTGTTCATCGGCGACCACATGGAAATTATGCCTTGCCCAGTCAAATGCATCCGATCTGTTGTAGTGGTGTACCAGATACTTTGTCGGGTTCTCAGGGCACCGTTCTGCTCTGAATGCAGTGCTACGGTAGAGTGTTTCTTTGAAATCTGCAAACACTGCCCTTGTATACACTTTTGATAACTGAACTTCAAACCAAAACTGGGTTGTTGTTTCTACCTCTGACTGCATGATCAGAAATGCACTGTTACGAACCAGATAAATGAAAAAATTGTTTGTTTTTGTAGTTATATTTTTAGCAGTTTTTGATTGACATTTTGTTTACCTCATTTGCTACTGTCTCTGCATGCTCGACGACCTTCCTGGTCTGAATGCACTTGTCCACCTGCTGAGCAAACAAATGGAGATCATGCTTCTATTTGACAAATTTTTTCTTCAGTATGCGGTTCATGCTCTTGCTTCTCTGTGTGGAAGTCATCCGAGCATGGAAAATTTCCTTGTAGTAAGCCGAGATCGACTCGTGCCTGTCATCCCACAGCGAATTCATCACTTCATCGTCTTGCAAGTTGTATCTCTGAATGAGGTCTTTCTGTGCTCGTTCAAATTCTGACGGCATTAGTGGGTGGTTCAGCACCGCATTGAGTTCATCCTTGAGTTTCTTGTGCGCCTTATACAACAAGGCGAGGTGGTCTTTGTACTTCTTCATGATATGCCACCGACACAACTTATCCAGAGTATGTGGGAGGATAGTTTTTAATGTTGCCTTCATCGAAGAACACTGGTTTGACAAGGCACAAATAGTGTTTTTATTAAGTTGTTTGTGTGTGTGTAATATAGATGGAAGAAATATAAGTGCACCAAACAAATGTAAGTATGCAGGTGTTTTTTTGTACCTATGAGCATGCATACTGGCGGCTGGTTGTTCATACACCTCAGAAATATTTTGAAAACCCACTCGAACGACGGTATTGTTTCATCTCGCACGAGTGCAACAGCAAATATGGTGCTCTGTAGATGATGGTTCACTCCCACGAAGACTCCCAGTGGCATGTGGAATTTGTTAGTTTTATACGTCGTGTCAAATGTAACGCAGTCCCCAAAATCTTCATACAATCCTTTGCTACTTGTGTTGGCCCAAAAGATGTTTCTTACACGGTTATCTGCATCAACGTCATAATCATAGAAAAACTCTGGGTTTATCTCCTGCATATTCTCGAATAAATCCAGAAGTTTCTTGACGTTATCTTGGGACTCTTCTCTGGCAAACTTTTGTTTCCTGCATTTTCAAACGCAATGCAAACTCATCTCATCAAATGCAATGTAACACATGTTCTGTGATGTGCTTACTTGTTTACCCAGTCGCGGCTAGTATGTCCCATGTATTGCAGACCACCGAACATACGCGACAGCGTTGACATCATCTGAGCGTGTGTGTGGTTGTCCAGTTGCATGTCTTTTACTAACTGGTCTATCAAAGGATCGTCTTTTTTGTGCGATCACATGTGCAAAAGTATCCCAGGGCTTTCCAGCATCTTGTGATTGTGGTTGAGTTCAACCATTTCTATCACAAATTTTCCATCCTTCCTCTTTTTGACTCTAATCTTTGCCTTGCAGTCAATCCTTTTTGATGTCTTCTGACATTCATGGTGATAATCTGACTGCTTGTGCGTCCCTTCTCTTGAGCAGACAATGTAGGCATTTTTCCTATGTTTTGCCCTCTTGCGTATGCCAAACCCTGCACATCTTGCATAATTGTTGTAAAAGTCCCATGCCTTATCGTACGTGGTGAACTTCATTCCAGCGGCAGGTATGAGGTTCAGCGGCATGTTTTTATCCTGCATTAAGTGCAATGCTCTATGAGATAATTTGTTCTGTTCTATTTTTTAAATACTAGGAGTGCATACGAGTTTAATAAAGCATTGCAATGTTCGTAAGTTTTCAGAAGAATCCAATGTATTAGATGCTAGGCCAAACATCACAAGAAATATCAATGTGCACTGCAATGTTATCTGAATGGACTGCAACTATTATTATTATTTTTAGAACATAAACTTACATGTGTGTAGAGTCGTTCACCCGATGGTGTTTGTAGCTCGCCGGGTTGTATTGGACATGGCGGGGTTATAGCAGATCTGTGTAGTTGAGGATCTCGCGGCGGCAATAGTGTGGAGGATTTGTACCTGCTATTTACTTTTGACCGAGGCACCATTGGTGGTCGCAGTGTCGAAGTTGATGCAGCAGCTCTGCTTGTAGCTCTGTTTTTCGGTGCAGCAGTTGGACGCTGAGCTCTGTTTTGGGGTGCAGCAGGTGGACGTGGTGGTAATCCAGTGTTGTGATGATGTCTTAGTGGATTGGTTTGAAAATTTTGGAGCGGTGACACATCATCATAGTCATAATCATCATTTGTTGCAACATCGTGTTCACCTACATCATCATTGTCTGTTCGGACATGCTGTCCAAACGTAGTGAACTCATGCTTATACTCTGGATTGAGAACTGTTATTGGCTCATCTTCATCCTCCTGTCGGTGAGTGCCCTCCCACATGAATGTGACGTCGTTGTCATCCTTGACTATCTCTTCTCCCTGGGAAAAATCCTCTTCCGGAGAGTACTGCACCGTGTTTGTTGTCGTGAAGAATCCTCGAGGAATCTTAGGGGTAACCCAGCCAGTTTCTCTTTCAGAAGAAGCTTTACTCTTTTGAAAGTTGTTGTTCCCTAGGTTGTGAATTATGCGCGGCATTTTGTATCTGCTGAACGTCATTTCCTGCACACAAAATGACCGAGCTGCATTGTCTGGCAAAATGAAATAAATCATGCGAACTGCAATGTGTTTCATATGGTACTACAAACTAATGCACGCTGACTACATCACCCCGCAAGGTGAACTGAAGTAACAGCAATGCATGTTTGTCCGTAATGAACCTACACAAGCGTACTGCATAACCGAGCAAGTGCACTGCATTTTCCCCCACAATGAACCGAAGCAACCGCACTGCATCGTTTTTGTAGGCGTACTGGACTACGTGTACTGCTTTGTCTGGAATAACTAAACTGATATGGTTGAGGAAGTGTACTACTTACCTCGTGTTGTAGTGATTTCTTGCGTTTGCAGGAGGAAGTTCCCTTCTCGTCTGTCTGCACAACTTTCGCATTCGCCCGTGCAGTCCACTTGCCCTTTAGAGGTTCATGAGCGGTATGGACGTTGCTCTAGGTGAACGAAGATGGAGGATTTACTTTGAAGGTCGTTGTAGACTTAATCCAAGGAGCTTCCGTGAATGAAGGAACCTTGCGCACGGTCCTCCTCACTCGAATTGGTTTGATGTCGAGGCAGCACCAATCCACATCTGATGAAGTACAGGTAATTGCAGGCCCGGAGGAGTTCGGTGGCGGTGTTACCGAGCTGCTGCTGCGGAAGAAGGACGATATGATGGTGGGGGAGGTGTTGCTCGGTTGCTGCCGCGGAAGAAGGCCGAGAGGCGATGGGCGGCGTCGCTGCTTGGACGCCGCCGCGGAAGAACGCGGGGAGCGGAGGGGCGGTGTCGCTACCGGCCGCCACCGCGGAAGAAGGCCGGGAGGGGAGGGGAGGTGGCGCTCCCAGGCCGCCGCCACGGGAGAAAGCAGGGAGGGGAGGGGTGGCATCGCTCCAAGGCCGCCGCCGCAGAAGAAGGCTGGGAGGGAGGCGACGCTTCTGTGCCACTGTCATGGAAGAAGGCCGGGAGGAGGGGAGGCGGCTCTCCAAAGGCCTGCCATGTAGAAGGTCGGGAGGGGAGGGCGGCGGCGCTCCCAGGCCGCTGCCGCAGTAGAAGGTCGAGAGGGGAGGGGCGGCCGCGATCTGGTGGGGGATGTGCAGAATAAGGCTGGTGTTATTAGAATAAGACTCTTAAGGGGTGTGATCATAATAGACCCACCTATATATATATATATATATATATATATATATATATATATATATATATATATATATATATATATATATATATATATATATATATATATATATATATATATATATAACTACACGTGGGTGTTAGCAAGATCATTTGTGTGTCGCTTTGCGAGTTCTCATTCATTGTCTGAGAAACGGGGAAAAACATCAAACAGTTCGTCCGCACGGTGCGGCCAGAGGCGTAGGACTTGTTGGTATTTTAATTTCAGGAAATGCATATAGAGTCTGGAAAATAACGAAAATCATTGTGTCACTGCGGCGTGCTCTCACGATTGCATGGAAATTTTTTGGTAAAGTTAGGAACAAGTTATGGTGCTCACACCTTCCATACCAGAGCATCTCACAAGAAGGATCATTGTTTCCAAAAGGAGATGCAACACTTCGACTCCAAAACGTCAGTTGCTACATCGTTCCGCCTCGGAAAAAAATGATGGCAAACAATCGTGGATATACCCTTGGTTTGATTTTCCGGCCCATTTCAGGTCTCGTCTGCTATGTTTAAGTCATTCTTTGCACTTACCTTGCATTTTAGTGCATATAAAGTCAAAAAACCTACTACAACTACATGTGGTATTTTAGTTAGGCTACACTTAGGCTACTCATAGTGGAGAGTGTCATATACCAGTATCATGCATATATATATGTGAAGGAAATATGCCCTAGAGGCAATAATAAAGTTGTTATTTATATTTCCTTATATCATGATAATTTTTTCTAATTCATGCTAGAATTGTATTAACGGGAGACTTGATACATGTGTGGATACATAGACAAAACAAAGTGTCCCTAGTATGCCTCTACTTGACTAGCTCGTTAATCAAAGATGGTTAAGTTTCCTGACCATAGACATGTGTTGTCATTTGATGAACGGGATCACATCATTAGGGGAATGATGTGATGGACAAGACCCATCCGTTAGCATAGCACTATGATCGTTTAGTTTATTGCTATTGCTTTCTTCGTGACTTATACATGTTCCTATGACTATGAGATTATGCAACTCCCGAATACCAAAGGAACACTTAGTGTGCTATCAAACGTCACAACGTAACTGGGTGATTATAAAGATGCTCTACAGGTGTCTCCAATGGTGTTTGTTGAGTTGGCATAGATCGAGATTAGGATTTGTCACTCCGTGTATCGGAGAGGTATCTCTCGGCCCTCTCGATACTGATCATCACTATAAAGCCTTGAAAGCAATGTGACTAATGAGTTAGTTGCGGGATGATGCATTAAGGAATGAGTAAAGAGACTTGCCGGTAACAAGATTAAACTAGGTATGAGGATACCGACGGTCGAATCTCGAGCAAGTAACATACCAATGACAAAGGGAACAACGTATGTTGTTATGCGGTTTGACCGATAAAGATCTTTGTAGAATATGTAGGAGCCAATATGGGCATCCAGGTTCCTCTATTGGTTATTGACCAGAGAGATGTCTTGGTCATGTCTACATAGTTCTCGAACCCGTAGGGTCCGCACGCTTAAAGTTCGTTGACGATATAGTATTATATGAGTTTTGTATGTTGGTGACCGAATGTTGTTCGGAGTCCCGGATGAGGTCACAGACATGACGAGGAACTCCGGAATGGTTCGGAGATAAATATTAATATATGGGATAATAGTGTTTGGTCTCGGGAATTCACCGGAAGGGGTTCCGGATGTTTCCTGAAATGTTTGGGTACGAGAACACTTTATTTGGGCCAAAGGGGACTAGGTTTTTGGAAAGTACAAAAGGAAGTTTTGCGGAGTCTAGGGGCCAGACGCCAGGGTCCCTAGCGTCTGGGTCCAGATGCCGGGAACCCTGGTGTCTGGCCCTGGAGTCTGAGAAGGACTCTTGCCTTTCGGGTGAAACCGACTTTGTGGAGGCTTTTGCTGCAAGTTTCGACTCCAAGGATCAACATATAAATAGAGGGGCAGGGCTAGCACCCAAGACACATCAAGAAACACCAAGCCGTGTGCGGGCAACCCCATCCCCTCTAGTTTATCCTTCGTCATAGTTTTCGTAGTGCTTAGGCGAAGCCCTGCAGAGATTGTTCTTCGCGAACACCGTCACCATGTCGTCGTGCTGCCGGAAATCATCTACTACTTTGCCCGTTTTGGTGGATCAAGAAGGTGAGGACGTCATCGAGCTGAACGTGTTCTGAACGCGGAGGTGCCGTACATTTGGTACTTGATCGGGACGGATCGTGAAGGTGTACAACTACATCAACCGCATTGATAAACGCTTCCTCTTTGCGATCTTCAAGGTTATGAAGATGCTCTCCCCCTCTCGTTGCTATGCATCTCCTAGATAGATCTTGCGTGATCATAGGAAATTCTTTGAAATACTATGTTTTCCCCAACAGTGGCATCCGAGCCAGGTCTATGCGTAGATGTTATATGCACGAGTAGAACACAAATGAGTTGTGGGCGATAATAGTCATACTGCTGACCAGCAACGTCTTTCTTTGATTCGGCGGTATTGTTGGATGAAGCCGCCCAGATCGACATTACATGACCGCGTTCATGAGACTGGTTCTACCGATGTGCTTTGCACACAGGTGGCTAGCTGATGTCTGTTTCTCCAACTTTAGTTGAATCGAGTTCGACTACGCCCGGTCCTTGTTGAAGGTTAAAACATCACACTTGACGAAAAATCGTTGTGGTTTTGATGCGTAGGTAAGAACGGTTCTTGCTAGAAGCCCGTAGCAGCCACATAAAACTTGAAACAACAAAGTAGAGGACGTCTAATTTGTTTTTGCAGGGCTTGCTGTGATGTGATATGGTCAAGATGTGCTGATATATAAATTGTTGTATGAGATGATCATGTTTTGTAAACGTTACGGCAACTGGCAGGAGCCTTATGGTTGTCGTTTTATTGTATGAAATGCAATCGCCATGTAATTGTTTTACTTTATCATAAGTGGTAGTGATAGTCATAGAAGCAATAGTTGGCGAGGCGACAACCATGCTACGATGGAGATCAAGTTGTCAAGCCGGTGATGATGGTGATCATGACGGTGGTTTGGAGATGGAGATCAAAGGCACATGATTAAGATGGCCATATCATATCACTTATTTTGATTGCATGTGATGTTTATCCTTTATGCATCTTATTTTGCTTAGTATGGTGATGACCCAAAATTATAGGGGATCTATCGTAGTCCGTTTGATAAGTAAGAGTATCGAACCCAACGAGGAGCAGAAGGAAATGACAAGCAGTTTTTAGTAAGGTAATCTCTCCAAGCACTGAAATTATCGGTAACAAATAGTTTTATGATAAGGTAATTCGTAACGGGTAACAAGTAACAAAAGTAAACAAGGTGCAGCAAGGTGGCCCAATCCTTTTTGTAGCAAAGGACAAGCCTGGACAAACTCTTATATAAAGGAAAGCACTCCCGAGGGCACATGGGAATTATCGTCAAGCTAGTTTTCATCATGCTCATATGATTCGCGTTCGTTACTTTGATAATTTGATGGGTGGGTGTACCAGTGCTTGGGCATTGCCCTTCCTTGGACAAGCATCACACTTATGATTAAACCCCCTTGCAAGCATCCGCAATTACGAAAGAAGAATTGAGGTAAACCAAACAATAGCATGAAACATATGGATCCAAATCAGCCCCTTACGAAGCAACGCATAGACTAGGGTTGAAACTTCTGTCACTCTAGCAACCCATCATCTACTTATTACTTCCCAATGCCTTCCCCTAGGCCCAAACAATGGTGAAGTATCATGTAGTCGACGTTCACATAACACCACTAGAGGAAAGACAACATACATCTCATCAAAATATCGAACGAATACCAAATTCACATGGCTACTTATAACAAGACTTCTCCCATGTCCTCGGGGACAAATGTAACTACTCACAAATCATATTCATGTTCATAATCAGAGGGGTATTAATGTGCATAAAGGATCTGAATATATAATCTGCCACCAAATAAACCAACTAGCATCAACTACAAGGTGTAATCAACACTACTAGCAACCCACTGGTACCAATCTGAGGTTTTGAGACAAAGATCGGATACAAGAGATGAACTAGGGTTTGAGAGGAGATGGTGCTGGTGAAAGATGTTGATGGAGATTTACCCCCTCCCAATGAGAGGATCGATGGTGATGATGATGGTTACGATTTCCCTCTCCCGGAGGGATGTTTCCCCGGTAGAACAGCTCCGCCGGAGGCCTAAATTGGTTCCGCCCAGGTTCCGTCTCGAGACGGTGGTGCTTCGTCCCAAAAGCTTCCTTCTTATTTTTTCCAGGGCAAAAGACACCTTATATCAGAAGATGGGCATCGGGGGGCTTCCAGGTGGCTCACGAGGCAGGGGGCATGCCTAGGGGGTAGGGCGCGCCCTCCACCCTCGTGCACAGTGGGTGGCCCCCCTCTGGTGCTTTCTTCGCCCAATATTTTTAATATATTCCAAAACCGACTTTCGTGGAGTTTCAGGACTTTTGGAGTTGTGCAGAATAGGTCTCTAATATTTGCTCCTTTTCCGTGCGAAATTCCACCGCCGGCATTCTCCCTCTTCATGTAAACCTTGTAAAATAAGAGAGAAAAGGCACAAGTATTATGACATAATGTGTAATAACAGCCAATAGTGCAATAAATATCGATATAAAAGCATGATGCAAAATAGACGTATCAACTCCCCCAAGCTTAGACCTTGCTTGTCCTCAAGCGGAATCCGATATCGAAAAATATGTCCACATGTTTAGAGATAGAGGTGTAGATAGAATAAAATACGGACATGAGGGCATCATGATCACTCTTAAAATAGCAACATATATATATGGTCATATGATTTCTTATGCTAAAGTAACAATCTATTCACAATGTCAAGTATGAATAGGAAATTTCATTGAAAAACTGGTAAACTATAATCTCAGTCATTGAAGCAATTGCAATTTATCATAACATTGGAAAGAGTCAATATAAGAGCTTTTCAGCAAGTCCACATACTCAACTATCATTTAGTCTTTCACAATTGCTAACACTCACGCAATACTTATGGTTATGAAGTTTTAATCGGACATAGAGAAAGATAGGGGCTTATAGTTTTGCCTCCCAACCTTTTACCTCAAGGGTAACGTCAACAATAATGCTTTATGAAAACCCACATCCAATTGGATATATATATATATATATATATATATATATATATATATATATATATATATATATATATATATCCAATTAAAACTTTCCAACACATAACCATATATATCAGGATCTTTCCAACACATAGTGCTTGCCAAAGGATAAAGTGTAAAAGGAAAGGTGAAGATCACCATGACTCTTGTATAAGATATAAGACAAAAATAAAAGATAGGCCCTTCGCAGAAGGGAAGCAGAGGTTGTCATGTGCTTTTATGGTTGGATGCACAAAATATTAATGCAAAAGAACGCCACTTTATATTGCCACTTGTGATAGGGACCTTTATTATGCAGTCTGTCGTTTTTATTTCTTCCATATCACAAGCTCGCATAAAGCTTATTTTCTCCACACTAATAGATCATACATATTTAGAGAGCAATTTTTATTGCTTGCAGCAATGACAACTTACTTGAAGGATCTTACTCAATCCATAGGTAGATATGGTGGACTCTCATGGCAAAACCGGGTTTAAGGATATTTAGAAGGACACGTAGTATCTCTATTTGGTGCAACGAATTTGGTTAACATGAGGGGGAAATGCAAGATCAAAATGTTGGATGATCAATGACAATATAATTTATTTTGGATATAGGATAAACATAACCCATTACATTGTCTTCCTTGTCCAACATCAACTTTTAGCATGTCATATTTTAATGAGTGCTCAAAATCATAAAAGATTTCCAAGATAATATATTTATATGTGAAAACCTCTCTTTCTTTATTACTTTCTATTAATTGCAACGATGACCAAAACTATGATTGTCAACTCTCAACAACTTTTATTCATCATACTCTTTATATGTGAAGTCATTACTCTCCATAAGATCAATATGATCTCTTTATTTATTTTTATTCCTTCTTTTTTCTTTTATTCCCTCAATATCATAGCAAGATATCCAAGCCCTCGACTCAAGACTAATATTTATTATATATAGCTGACGGACTCGATTACATAGATAAGGATCAACACAAAAACTCAAAGCTAGATCATACTAAACTTTATTCTACTAGATCAAGATATAACCAAAAGGATCGAACTAATAAAAACGGTAAAGATAGAAGTGTGATGGTGATACGATACCGGGGCACCTCCCCCAAGCTTGGCAGTTTCCAAGGGGAGTGCCCATACCCATGTGTTTATGTCTCTTTCTTTAGAGGTGGTGATGAAGGAGTTGTTGATGAAGTCGTGTCACACATCGAGCGCAGGAGATTCTCCAATTTGTGAAGAATGCCCTTGAGTGCGGTGATGTATTCTTGCAACAAAATATTTTCACGAGTGAGATATTTGTTTTGCACCCGAACTATTTCAATCATCTTGAAAGCTTCTATTTCAGTAGGGCTAAGATGGTTATAGTAAGGTTGAAGGATGTCTTCTTCTTCTTCTGCTGCCGGAGCTTGATCCTCCGTGGCCTTGTTGATCCTATCAACCTTGTTTATCTCCCCAAGTTCTTCTCTTTTCATCTCTATCTTCATTAGCCAAGCATCGCCGCCCGCGTTGTTGGAGGAGGGGGACGACATGATGCCTGGCCTTGAAAACTCTGGCAGAAAGCAGCTCAGAACAAAAATAGAGATACTTGCGTGGTACGGTGGTCAAAACCTTTGGGAGATCATATAATGAATTTTTTCCGACTAAAAGAAGTATCGTGCAAGAAAACGGAGTTCGGAGGGCACACGAGGTGCCCAAAAGGCAGGGGGCGCGCCTAGGGCGGTAGGGCGCGCCCTCCACCCTCGTGGATGCCTCATGTCCATTTTGGACTACTTCTTATTTTCCTATTTTCTTAAATATTCCAAAACGGAGAAAAATTGCTATTATAACTGTTTTGGAGTTGGTTTACTTACCGTACCACATACCTATTCCTTTTCGGAGTCTGAAACGTTCTGGAAAGTGTCCCTTATGTACTCCTCCAGGGTTACAGTGTCAACAACATTGGTTTCAACATTTATGGGATTACCTGAGATATACTGTTTGATTCTTTGACCGTTCACCACCTTCGGATTTGTGCCTTCAAAGTTGTTGATTTTTTTGGCACCGGAACGATAGACCTCCACGATAACATAAGGACCTTCACATTTAGAGAGGAGTTTTCCTGCAGAAAATCTTAAACAAGAGTTGTATAATAGAACATAATCACCTACATTAAACTCACGCTTTTGTATCCTTTTGTCATGCAATCTTTTAACTTTTTTCTTTAAACAGTTTAGCATGCTCATAGGCCTGGGTTCTCCACTCATCAAGTGAGCTAATGTCAAATAGTCTCTTCTCGCTGGCAAGTTTGAAATCATAATTGAGCTCTTTAATGGCCCAATATTCCTTGTGTTCTAGTTCGAGAGGTAAGTGACATGCTTTTCCAGAAACCATTTTATATAGGGACATACCCATAGGATTTTTATATGCAGTTCTATTGGCCCATAATGCATCATCAAGTTTCTTGGACCAATTCTTTCTAGATCTATTAACAGTCTTTTGCAAAATTAATGTAATCTCTCTATTACTCAGTTCTACTTGACCACTAGACCGTGGGTGGTATGGAGATGCAATTCTATGATTAACATCATACATAGCAAGCATTTTTCAAAAAGCACGATGAATAAAATGTGAACCACCATCAGTCATTAAGTATCTAGGGACTCCAAACCTCGAAAAAATAACTTCTTAAAGCATCTTAATAGAGGTGTTATGATCAGCACTACTAGTTGGAATAGCTTCTACCCACTTAGTAACGTAATCAACAGCAACTAAAATATGTGTATACCCATTAGAGGAAGGAAACGGTCCCATATAATCAAAGCCCCAAACATCAAATGGTTCAATAACAAGTGAATAGTTCATAGGCATTTCTTGGCGTCTACTAATATTACCAATTCTTTGACATTCATCACAAGACAAGACAAACATACGAGCATCTTTGAAAAGAGTAGGCCAATAAAAGTCGGATTGCAGTACCTTATGTGCAGTTCTATCTCCAGTGTGGTGTCCTCCATAAGCCTCGGAGTGACACTTGTGTAGGATATGTTCCTGTTCATGATCAGGTACACAATGTCTAATAACGCCATCTACTCCTTCTTTATAAAGGTGTGGGTCAACCCAGAAGTAATGTCTTAAATCATAGAAAAACTTTTTCTTTTGCTGGTATGTGAAACTAGGTGGTATACATTTAGCAACAATGTAATTAGCATAATCAGCATACCATGGAGCAGTACGAGAAGCATTTATGACAGCTAATTGTTCATCAGGAAAGCTATCATCAATAGGTAGTGGGGCATCAAGAACATTCTCTAACCTAGATAAGTTGTCTGCAACGGGGTTCTCAGCTCCCTTTCTATCTATAATATGCAAATCAAATTCTTGTTGCAAGAGAACCCATCTAATAAGTCTAGGCTTAGCATCTTTCTATTCAATAAGGTATTTAATAGGAGAATGATCAGTGTGAACAGTTACTTTAGAATCAACAATATAAGGTCTGAACTTATCACAAGCAAATACAACTGCTAAAAATTCTTTTTCAGTAGTAGCATAATTTCTCTGGGCACTATCTAGAGTTTTCCTAGCATATTGGATAACATTTAATTTCTTATCAACTGTTTGTCCTAGAACAGCACCTACATCATAATCACTAGCATCACACATAATTTCAAACGGTAAATTCCAATTAGGTGGCTGAACAATAGGTGCAGAAATCAAGGCTTTCTTAAGTATTTAAAATGCTTCTACACAATCACAATCAAAGACAAAAGGAACATCTTTTTGTAAGAGATTAGTCAGAGGCCTAGAAATGTTTGAGAAGTCTTTAATGAACCTCCTAAATACTGGCATGACCAAGGAAACTTCTTATACCTTTAATGTCCTTAGAACACAACATCTTTTCAATAGCATCAACTTTAGCTTTATCAACTTCAATACCTCTTTCAGAAATTTTATGCCCCAAGACAATACCTTCATTAACCATAAAGTTGCACTCCTCCCAATTCAAGACAAGATTAGTTTCTTCACATCTCTACAAAACTCGATCAAGGTTGCTTAAGCAATCATCAAAAGAAGTTCCATACATGGAGAAATCAGCCATGAAAACCTCAACAATCTTTTCACAAAAGTCAGAGAATATAGCAGTCATACATCTTTGAAAGGTAGCAGGTGCATTACATAAACCAAAAGGCATACGTCTATAAGAAAAGGTACCGAAAGGGCAAGTAAAAGTGGTCTTTTCCTGATCCTCTTTTGACACAGGTATTTGAGAGAAACCAGAATAACCATCTAGAAAGCAGAAATGTGTATGTTTGGATAATCTTTCTAGAATTTGATCAATAAAAGGTAAAGGGTAATGATCCTTTCTATTAGCTTTATTTAATTTGCGTAAATCAATTACCATTCTATAACTGGTAACAATTCTTTGTGGGATCAATTCGTCTTTATCATTAGGAACAACAGTAATACCTCCCTTATTAGGGACACAATGGACAAGACTTTCCCACTGACTATCAGCAACGGGATAAATTATACCTAACTCCAGAAGCTTTAGTATTTCATTTCTTACCACTTCTTTCATCTTAGGATTTAGCCGTCGATGGTGATCAACAACCGGTTTAGCGTCTTTCTCCAATTTTATTTTGTGCTGGCATAGAGTGGGACTAATGCCCTTAAGATCATCAAGAGTATATCCAATAGCAACCACAAAGGTGCTTCTTGAGTTTTCAATAATTTCTCTTCTTCCTGCTCCGAAAGGTTAGCACTAATAATAACAGGATATATCTTCTTTTCATCGAGATAAGCATATTTAAGAGTATCAGGTAATGGTTTAAGCTCAAACGCGGGATCACCCTTGGGTGGAGGAGGATCCCCTAAAATTTCAGTAAGCAAGTTGTGTTTCAAAATAGGTCCCTGTATAAAGAATACTTCATTGATTTCCCTTCTTTCATTCATAAACATATCATTTTCATGGTCTAGCAAATATTTTTCTAAAGGATCATTAGGAGGCATGACAATAGAAGCAAGACCAACAATTTCATCTTTACTAGGCAATTATTTATCATGGGGTTGTCTACGAAATTTAGCAAAATTAAAATCATGAGACATATCCCCTAAACCAATAGTAACAATGTCCTTTTTGCAGTCTATCTTAGCATTAATAGTATTCAAGAAGGGTCTACCAAATATAATGGGATAAAAGTCATCTTGTGGGGAACCAAGAACAAGAAAATCAGTAGGATATTTTACTTTCTCACACAAGACTTCAACATCTCTAACAATCCCAATTGGTGAAATAGTATCTCTATTGGCAAGCATAATTGTAACATCAATATCTTCTATCTCAGTAGGTGCAATATCATGCATAATTTCTTCGTATAAGGAATGAGGTATTGCACTCGCACTAGCACCCATATAACATAAGCCGTGATAGCAATGATCTCCTATTTTAATAGAAACAACATGCATGCCTGCAACAGGTCTATGTTTATTTTTAGTATCGGGTCTAACAATTCTAGTAGCTTCTTCACAGAAGTAAATAACATGCCCATCAATATTATCGACCAAGAGATCTTTAACTATAGCAATACTAGATTCAACTTTAATTTGCTCAGGGGGTGTAGGTGTTCTAGCATTACTCTTACGAACCACAGTTGAAGTTTTAGCACGATCCTTTATTCTAACAGGAAAAGGTGGTTTCTAAATATAAGCGGTAGGAACAATAGGATCAACATTATAAGTGATAGTCTTTTGTTCAACTTTAATAGGTTCAACTATTTTTACTTCAATGGGAGGATGATATTTAAACCACTTCTCCTTAGGAAGATCAACATGAGTAGCAAATGATTCACAGAAAGAAGCTACTATCTCAGAGTCTAGTCCATACTTAGTGCTAAATTCATGAAAAGCATCGGTATCCATAAAAGATATAACACAATCAAACTTAGGTGTTATACCTGACTCCTTACCTTCATCGAGTTCCCAATCTTCAGAGTTGCATTTAATTCTTTCCAATAAATCCCATTTGAATTCAATAGTCCTCATCATAAAAGGACCAGTACAAGAAGTATCGAGCATGGAGCGATTATTGAGAGAAAGCCGAGCATAAAAAATTTGAATAATAATTTCTCTTGAGAGCTCATGATTGGGGCATGAATATAACATTGAATTAAGCCTCGCCCAAGCTTGAGCGATACTTTCTCCTTCGCAAGGCCAAAATTTTTATATATAATTACGATCACGATGAACCAGATGCATAGGATAAAACTTCTGATGAAATTCTAATTTCAATCGGTTGTAGTTCCATGATCCAATATCATCACATAGCCTGAACCCTATCAATGCCTTTCCATTCAAAGATAAAGGTAAGACCTTCTTCTTGATAACATCCTCGGGCATACCTGCAAGCTTAACTAATCCACAAACTTCATCCACATAGATTAGGTGCATATCGGGATGGAATGTTCCATCTCCTGTAAAAGGATTAGCTAGCAGTTTTTCTATCATACCCGAAGGAATTTCAAAGTAAACATTTTTAGTAGGTTCAGCAGGTTTAGGATCAACTCTTTACTCTACTGGTCGGGGTGAAGATACCCCGAACAAGCCCCTCAAAGGATTATTTTCGATAGTAACAAGTGACAGTAAATTTCAGCACACTATATAAATTTTTCCTTACCAAATTCCACCTACCAAAGGCGCTTCACTCCCCAGCAACGGCGCCAGAAAAGAATCTTGATGACCCAAAAGTATAGGGGATCTATCGTAGTCCTTTTGATAAGTAAGAGTGTCAAATCCAACGAGGAGCAGAAGGAAATGACAAGCAGTTTTCAGTAAGGTATTCTCTGCAAGCACTGAAATTATCGGTAACAGATAGTTTTATGATAAGGTAATTCGTAACGGGTAACAAGTAACAAAAGTAAACAAGGTGCAACAAGGTGGACCGATCCTTTTTGTAGCAAAGGACAAGCCTGGACAAACTCTTATATAAAGGAAAGCGCTCCCGAGGACACATGGGAATTATCGTCAAGCTAGTTTTCATCATGCTCATATGATTCGCGTTCGTTACATTGATAATTTGATATGTGGGTGGACCAGTGCTTGGGTACTTCCCTTCCTTGGACAAGCATCCCACTTATGATTAACCCCCCTCGCAAGCATCCGCAACTATGAAAGAAGAATTAAGGTAAACCTAACCATAGCATGAAACATATGGACCCAAATCAGCCCCTTACGAAGCAACACATAAACTAGGGTTTAAGCTTCTGTCACTCTAGCAACCCATCATCTACTTATTACTTCCCAATGCCTTCCCCTAGGCCCAAACAATGGTTAAGTGTCATGTAGTCAACATTCACATAACACCACTAGAGGAAAGACAACATACATCTCATCAAAATATCGAAAGAATACCAAATTCACATGACTACTTATAACAAGACTTCTCCCATGTCCTCAGGAACAAACGTAACTACTCACAAATCATATTCATGTTCATAATCAGAGGGGTATTAATGTGCATAAAGGATCTGAACATATAACCTTCCACCAAATAAACAAACTAGCATCAACTACAGGGAGTAATCAACACTACTAGCAACACACAGGTACTAAGATGAGGTTTTGAGACAAAGATTGGATACAAGAGATGAACTAGGGTTTGAGAGGAGATGGTGCTGGTGAAGATATTGATGGAGATTGACCCCCTCCCGATGAGAGGATCGATGGTGATGACGATGGTGACGATTTCCCCCTCCTGGAGGGATGTTTCCACGGCAGAATAGCTCCGCCGGAGCCCTAGATTGGTTCCGCCCAGGTTCCGCCTCGAGACGGTGGCGCTTCGTCCCGAAAGGTTCCTTCTTATTTTTTCCAGGGCAAAAGACACATTATATTAGAAGATGGGCATCGGGGGGCTTCCAGGTGGCCCATGAGGCAGGGGGGCGCGCCCAGGGGGGAGGGCGCGCCCTCCACCCTCGTGGACAGTGGGTGGCCACCCTCTCGTGCTTTCTTCGCCCAATATTTTTAATATATTCCAAAACTGACTTTCGTGGAGTTTCAAGACTTTTGGAGTTGTGCAGAATAGGTCTCTAATATTTGCTCCTTTTCCAGCCCAGTATTCCAGTTGCCGGCATTCTCCCTCTTCATGTAAACCTTGTAAAATAAGAGAGAAAAGGCATAAGTGTTGTGACATAATGTGTAATAACAGCCAATAGTGCAATAAATATCGATATAAAAGCATGATGCAAAATGGACGTATCATACGGCGGTAGCATTATAAGATGATCTCTCAATAAATTTCAAGGTAGAAGTGTTCTACCTGAATATGCACCGTTGCTACAGTTCGGCGTGCCGAGACACCACGTGATGATCGGGTGTGATAAGCTCTACGTTGACATACAATAGGTGCAACCCAGTTTTGCACACCCAGAATACTCGTGTTAAACTTGACGAGCCTAGCATATGCAGATATGGCCTCGGAACACTGAGACCGAATGGTCGAGCATGAATCATATAGTAGATATGATCAACATAGTGATGTTCACTGTTGAAAGCTACTCCATCTCACGTGATGATCATAATGGTTTAGTTGATATGGATCACGTGATCACTTAGATGACTAGAGGGATGTCTATCTAAGTGGGAGTTCTTACGTAATATGATTAATTGAACTTTAATTTATCATGAACTTAGTACCGGATAGTATTTGCAAATTATGTTGTAGATCAATAGCTCGCGATGTAGTTCCCCATTTATTTTTTGATATATTCCTAGAGAAAAATAAATTGAAACATGTTAGTAGCAATTATGCGGACTAGCTCCGTGATCTGAGGATTATCCTCATTGCTACACAGAAGTATTGTGTCCTTGATGCACCGCTAGGTGACAGACCTATTGCAGGAGCAGATACAGACATTATGAACGTTTGGCAAGATCAGTATGATGACTACTTGATAGTTTAGTGCACCATGCTTTACGGCTTAGAACCAGAACTTGAAAAACGTTTTGAATGACATGGAGCATATTAGATGTTCCAAGAGCTAAAATTGGTATTTCAGACTCATCCTGAGTCAATAGGTATGAGACCTCTGACAAGTACTTTGCCTACAAGATGGAGGAGAATAGCTCAATCAGTGAGCATGTGCTCAGAATGTCTAAGTACTACAATCGCTTGAATCAAGTGGGAGTTAATCTTCCAGACAAGATAGTGATTGAAAGAGCTCTCTAGTCACTATCACCAAGTTACTGGAACTCCGTGATGAACTATAATATGCAAGGGATGACGAAAACGATTCCCCGAGCTCTTCGCGATGCTGAAATTGGCGAAGGTAGAAATCAAGAAAAGCATCAAGCGTTGATAGTTGTCAAGATGACTAGTTTCAAGTAAAAGGGAAAGAAAGGGAACTTCAAGAAGAATGGCAAGCAAGTTTCCACTCACATGAAGAAGCCCAAAGCTAGACCCAAGCCTGAAACTGAGTGCTTCAACTGCAAAGGAAATGGTCACTGGAAGCGGAACTGCCCCAAATACTTGGCGGATAAGAAGGATGGCAAAGTGAACAAAAGTATATATGATATACATGTTATTGATGCGTACTTTACTAGTGTTCATAGTAGCCCCTGGGTATTTGATACTGGTTCAGTTGCTATGATTAGTAACTTGAAACAGGAGTTACAAAATGAACAGAGAATAGTTGAGGGAGAGGTGACGATATGTGTTGGAAGTGATTCCAAAAGTTGATAAGATCACCATCGCACACTCCCTTTACCTTCGGGATTAGTGCTGAACCTAAAATAAATGTTATTCGGTGTTTGCGTTGAGCATAATATGACTGGATCATGTTTATTGCAATACAATTATCCATTTAAGTCAAAGGATAATTGTTATTCTATTTACATGAATAAAACCTTTTGTGGTCATACACCCAAGGTGAATGGTTTATTGAATCTCGATCATAGTGATACACATATTCATAATATTGAAGCCAAAAGATGCAAGGTTAATAATGATATTGCAACTTATTTGTGGCACTGCCGTTTAGGTCATATTGGTGTAAAGCGCATGAAGAAACTTCATGCTGATGGGCTTTTGGAATCACTTGATTATGAATCACTTGATGCTTGCGAACCATGCCTCATGGGCAAGATGACTAAGACTCCGTTCTTCGGAACAATGGAGCGAGCAACAGACTTGTTGGAAGTAATACATACTGATGGATGCGGTTCGATGAGTGTTGAGGCTCGCGGAAGGTATCGTTATTTCCTGACCTTCACAGATGATTTGAGAAGATATGGGTATATCTACTTGATGAAACATAAGTCTGAAGCATTTGAAAAGTTCAAATAATTTTAGAGTGAATTGGAAAATCATCGTAACAAGAAAATAAAGTTTCTACGATCTGATCGCAGAGGCGAATATTTGAGTTATGAGTTAGGCCTTCATTTAAAACAATGTGGAATAGTTTCACAACTCACGCCACCTGGAACACCACAGTATAATGGTGTGTCCGATCATCGTGACTGCACTTTATTAGATATGGTGCGATCTATGATGTCTCTTACCGATTTACCACTATCATTTTGGGGTTATGCATTAGAGACAGCTGCATTCACGTTAAATAGGGCACAATCTAAATCCGTTGAGATGACACCGTATGAACTGTGGTTTGTCAAGAAACCTAAGCTGGCGTTGGGTACATCTTCTATCATAGATCCGAAGGCAAAAATCTTTGTTGCCAAGAATGGATCCTTTCTAGAGAAGAAGTTTCTCTCAAAAGAAGTGAGTGGGAGGAAAGTAGAACTTGATGACGTAATTGTACCTTCTCCCGAGTTGGAAAGTAGTACATCACCTAAATTAGTTCCAGTGATTCCTACACCAATTAGTGAGGAAGCTAATGATGATGATCATGAAACTTCAGATCAAGTTACTGCTGAACCTTGTAGGTCAACCAGAGTGGCACGGTAATCTTATTCTGGAGGTCATGTTACTTGACCATGACGAACCTACGAACTATAGGGAAGCGATGATGAGCGGAAACTCCGCAAAATGGCTTGAGGCCATGAAATCTGAGATATGATCCATGTATTAAGAACAAAGTGTGGACTTTTGTCGGTCCTAAAAAATGGTTGTTTACCCCTTTCCACGACGGCATTTGGAACCGTCGCCAAGTGAGTGTGGGCGATAGGGGGGGTCCTTCCCACACGACCCAAAAACCGTCGGGAATAGGGAGCCTTGATGCATATAGTTGTCCCTATATAAACGGTTCTGATATCTCAAATATCCCAAACGCTTCATCCTTGCTACTCGTTGGTGCTCGCATTGCCATAGCAGTCGGAGTTTTGTGGTTCTGCCTAAAACCAGGCAGATTCCAGTCATGGGAGTTTTCTAGGCAGATTCTAGGCACGGGAGTTTTACGATGCCTAGCACATCACAAATAGTTCATGATTATAAACCGTGTATGATGGGTAGACAATCACACACATTTAGTTTTCCCGCACCGTATGTGATAGCGTTTGCCATCACACACGCTTTGCAAACGGCAATTGTGTGCATGCTTGCAAACAATTCCTCTCCGTGAACCGTCTCGGATTATGGTGTATATCACAAACGTTTGTGTTTTACCAACCGTGTGTGCCGTAATGACCTGTACAACGTAATTTTGCCCTAATTTAATTGCTACTATTTAAAATAGTACCTAATTTAAACTTGAAAGTAGGCTATAGCTTTATTCATATCCATTAGGTTCAAACAACCAATGTTTTATTCGATTCACAGGTACATATGTTTAAGAATTACATAAGCACCAAATAAAGAATGATGTACCAAGGTTCTATACTTGTACTATTACATATGGTAAAGAAAGAGGCGACATACATTCCAGTTGCTGAACAAGGTGAAGCGGAATGGCCCTAATTTGCTCCCCTACATGCAGAAGGCATGCAGGACTCTACTCCAACCCCTTGTGATGGCCAGCCACCAATCATATAGTTTGAGAGGTAATCTTGAGTAAACTGCTTCAGGATCCACTGCAAAAGAAAAAAGATTCAGATATTGTCATCTAACACAACTCATTACGGGCAGTAAAAAGATGGCTACAGGGTTCTTACTTACCATCCTGTAGTTCACTATTGTCTTGCATAAAGTGTAAACAAATAGTTCGATTGAAGCCAAAAGATGCAAGGTTAATAATGATATTGCAACTTATTTGTGGCGCTGCCGTTTAGGTCATATTGGTGTAAAGCGCATGAAGAAACTTCATCCTGATGGGCTTTTGGAATCACTTGATTATGAATCACTTGATGCTTGTGAACCATGCCTCATGGGCAAGATGACTAAGACTCCATTCTCCGGAACAATGGAGCGAGCAACAGACTTGTTAGAAGTAATACATACGGATGGTTGTGGTTCGCTGAGTGTTGAGGCTTGCGGCAGGTATCGTTATTTTCTATCCTTCACAGATGATTTGAGAAGATATGGGTATATCTACTTGATGAAACATAAGTCTGAAACATTTGAAAAGTTCAAAGAATTTCAGAGTGAATTAGAAAATCATCGTAACAAGAAAATAAAGTTCCTACAATCTGATCGTAGAGGCGAATATTTGGGTTACGATTTAGGCCTTCATTTAAAACAATGTGGAATAGTTTCACAACTCACGCCACCTGGAACACCACAGTATAATGGTGTGTCTGATCATCGTGACTGCACTTTATTAGATATGGTGCGTTCTATGATGTCTCTTACCGATTTACCACTATCGTTTTGGGGTTATGCATTAGAGACAGCTGCATTCATGTTAAATAGAGAACAATCTAAATCCGTTGAGATGACACCATATGAACTGTGGTTTGGCAAGAAACCTTAGCTGTCTTTTCTTAAAGTTTGGGGGCGATGCTTATGTGAAAAAGCTTCAGCCTGATAATCTCAAACCCAAATCGGAGAAGTGCGTCTTCATAGAATACCCAAAAGAAACTGTTGGATACACCTTCTATCACAGATCCGAAGGCAAAAATCTTTGTTGCCAAGAATGGATCCTTTCTAGAGAAGAAGTTTCTCTCAAAAGAAGTGAGTGGGAGGAAAGTAGAACTTGATGACGTAATTGTACCTTCTCCCGAGTTGGAAAGTAGTACATCATAGAAATTAGTTCCAGTGATTCCTACACCAATTAGTGAGGAAGCTAATGATGATGATCATGAAACTTCAGATCAAGTTACTGCTGAACCTTGTAGGTCAACCAAAGTATGATCCACAACAAAGTGGTACGGTTATCTTATTCTGGAGGTCATGTTACTTGACCATGACGAACCTACGAACTATAAGAAAGCGATGATGAGCCCATATTCCGTAAAATGGCTTGAGGCCATGAAATCTGAGATAGGATCCATGTATTAAGAACAAAGTGTGGACTTTGGTCGGTCCTAAACAAATGGGTTTTTACCCCTTTCCGCGATGGCATTTGGAACCGTCGCCAAGTGAGTGTGGGCGATAGGGGGGTCCTTCCAACACGACCCAAAAACCGTCGGGGATAGGGAGCCTTGATGCATATAGTTGTCCCTATATAAACAGTTCCGATATCTCAAATATCCCAAATGCTTCATCCTTGCTACTCGTTTGTGCTCGCATTGCCATCGCAGTCGGAGTTTTGTGGTTCTGCCTAAAACCAGGCAGATTCCAGTCATGGGAGTTTTCTAGGCAGATTCTAGGCACGGGAGTTTTACGATGCCTAGCACATCACAAATAGTTCATGGTTATAAACCGTGTACCATGGGTAGACAATCACACACATTTAGTTTTCCCGCACCGTATGTGACAGCGTCTGACATCACACACGCTTTGCAAACGGCAACTATGTCCATGCTTGCACACGTTTCCTCTCTTTGAACCATCTCGGATTATGGTGTATATCACAAACGTTTGTGTTTTACCAACCGAGTGTGCCGTAATGACCTGTACAACGTAATTTTGCCCTAATATAATTGCTGCTCTTTAAAATAGTACCTAATTTAAACTTGAAAGTAGTCTATAGCTTTATTCATATCCATCAGGTTCAAACAACAAATGCATTATTCGATTCATAGGTACATATTTTAAGAATTACATAAGCACCGAATAAAGAATGATGTACCAGGGTTCTATACATGTACTATTACATATGGTAAAGAAAGAGGCGACATACATTCCAGTTGCTGAACAAGGTGAAGCGGAATGGCCCTATTGTGCTCTCTCGGATGCGTATATGCAGGACTCTAGTCCAACCCCTTGTGATGGCCAGCCGCCAATCATGTAGTTTAAGAGGTAATCTTGAGTAAACTTCTTCAGGATCCACTGCAAAAGGAAAAAGATTCAGATATTGTTATCTAACACAACTCATTACGGGCAGTAAAAAGATGGCTACAGGGTTCTTACTTACCATCCTGCAGTTCACTGTTGTCTTGCATAAAGTGTAAACAAATAGTTCGATTGAAGCCAAAAGATGCAAGGTTAATAATGATATTGCAACTTATTTGTGGCACTGCCGTTTAGGTCATATTGGTGTAAAGCGCATGAAGAAACTTCATGCTGATGGGCTTTTGGAATCACTTGATGCTTGCGAACCATGCTTCATGGGCAAGATGACTAAGCCTCCGTTCTCCAGAACAATGGAGCGAGCAACAGAATTGTTCGAAGTAATACATACTGATGGATGCGGTTCGATGAGTGTTGAGGCTCGCTACAGGTATCGTTATTTTTTGACCTTCACAGAGGATTTGAGAAGATATGGGTATATCTACTTGATGAAACATAAGTCTGAAACATTTGAAAAGTTCAAAGAATTTCAGAGTGAATTGGAAAATCATCGTAACAAGAAAATAAAGTTTCTACGATCTGATCGCAGCGGCGAATATTTGAGTTATGAGTTAGGCCTTCATTTAAAACAATGTGGAATAGTTTCACAACTCACGCCACCTGGAACACCACAGTATAATGGTGTGTCCGATCATCGTGACTGCACTTTATTAGATATGGTGCGATCTATGATGTCTCTTACCGATTTACCACTATCGTTTTGGGGTTATGCATTAGAGACAGCTGCATTCACGTTAAATAGGGCACAATCTAAATCCGTTGAGATGACACTGTATGAACTGTGGTTTGGCTAGAAACCTAAGCTGTCGTTTCTTAAAGTTTGGGGTTGCGATGCTTATGTGAAAAAGCTTCAGCCTGATAATCTCAAACTCAGATCGAGAAGTGCATCTTCATAGAATACCCGAAAGAAACTATTGGATACATCTTCTATCACAGATCCGAAGGCAAAAATCTTTGTTGCCAAGAATGGATCCTTTCTAGAGAAGAAGTGTCTCTCAAAAGAAGTGAGTGGGAGGAAAGTAGAACTTGATGACGTAATTGTACCTTCTCCCGAATTGGAAAGTAGTACATCACAGAAATTAGTTCTAGTGATTCCTACACCAATTAGTGAGGAAGCTAATGATGATCATGAAACTTCAGATCAAGTTACTGCTGAACCTTGTAGGTCAACCAGAGTATGATCCACACTAGAGTGGTACGGTAATCTTATTCTGGAGGTCATGTTACTTGACCATGACGAACCTACGAACTATAAGGAAGCGATGATGAGCCCAAATTCCGCAAAATGGCTTGAGGCCATGAAATCTGAGATAGGATTCATGTATTAAGAACAAAGTGTGGACTTTGGTCGGTCCTAAACAAATGGTTTTTTACCCCTTTCCGTGACGGCATTTGGAACCGTCGCCAAGTGAGTGTGGGCGATAGGGCACTACTAGGGAAAAGCCTAGCAGCAGACGGTTTTGGGCCTCTTAGTAGCGGGGACCGGCGCTACTAATAAGGCGCTTCTGACTAACGATATAGCAATGGCGCTGTCCCACGCCATCGCTATACATGAATAGTTGTAGCGCTCTATAGAAAAGGGCGCTGCTGATATTATCTGCAGTATTTTCTCGGGAAGCGCCATCGGTAAGGCGCGCCATCGCTAAATTTTCCCCCCTCGCTACTACTAGTTTTATTAGTTTTTTCCCTCCATATTTGTTTTTGTATTTGTTTTGTATTTGAATAGGCTTTATACAATAATCTTTAGCATATCATAAACATACAAATGTAATCATAGCATATACATAAAATTAGTCTCATCAAATCATGTCATCATCATAATCATCATCCAGCACAAAGTGTTCTCTCGTCATCATCTCGAATAAGCGATACAAGTATCGGTTACTTGCAAATACATTGTCATCCATCTAAACAATGATATACGCGAGAAGAGCTATCACTTTGAGTACATGAGTTTGTATCCCTCTCTCGCATTAGTGTGAACCTAAACTAACTACTGCCCGTCGCTCGGAAACCGGAAACCGGTACACTTGGGCCTGACACTCCGGCCACTTGTCATATATATACTCCTGGCGTAGCACTTATTCACCATCGATGATCTATGCACATGCATCGTCACATGAGTCGATGATATGCAACATATATAGTTGAGCAACAGAAAGAGACAGACTTGGCAAAAATAGAAACAACATATAATAAGCATAAATAACAAAGTTCATCATACCCCAAAATGCCCTAACTAGAGTGATTTTTGCTAGTCGAGGAGGAGGATGGTTTAATTACATCACAAATAAAGTTTCACCGTGCATAACTCAAAGTTTTGTCATACAGAAAGTATGGACTAAACGGACACATTTTCATATATCGACAATCACTCCAACATGTCGTTCCATCCATCCATGTCAGGGAGATAGTCCCCGAGCCTAGTGAAAGGCTTCAGGTCGAGACGCTGAGCGGCTACCCGTGTTCGGACGTCTTCCCGCGACATTTGTCCTTCTTCGTAGAACATCCCTATTTTTACGACGACCTCCTTCATGATTATTTGGGCAAGTTCGCGCTGGATGTGATAGAACTCGGCTCGAAGTCGATGATCCTCGATATCTCCTATGTTCTTTGCCCATTGCAGAATATGGGCATCGCCGGATCTAGGTGACATGCGAAGGTTCTGGTGATCCCATCTGTACTCCAGCATGTGTTGTAGGACATAGAATCCATCATTAAGAGAATCGTTCGGTTGCTGGATGCAGCAGAAGTCGGTCTTATGGACGAAGGCGACCCTGCCGCCCCTTCTCTTCTCGTCTCTGACCTCTCCACCCCTTGCTTGGTAGTAAAACATAGCACTGTCGAGAACATCCTTAATGTGGGTGTAATCCTTTTTGTGAATGTTCTTCGACGAGTCCAAGTAAAGAGCATGGGAGAATCGGGGGTATAGGATGATGAGGACGGCGCGCCCGCCATTGCATAAAAATAAGTACACCTCAAATTAATTAGCCTCCACCGTGCAAATGAATGATTGAAATCGAAGGAAGGATAGCAGCGCGGATGACTTACACGGGATGATAAGGCACGAGAATCGCCTCCTTGTCCTTATTGGCGAGCATGAAATTGATGATGTATTCCCTCGCGTATACACGATGCTCTGCGTAGACTCCCAAGAAGCCCTCGTGCATGTAGTACGGGTCAGCGACACAGATATGAGATATCTGCTCAACCCCGATGATGTAGTTCATGTGCAAGGCATAAAGGAGGACAAACGTAAAATCCAGCTTCTTCACGTGAAACATGTCGAATATGTAATCGAATCAGAGGAAGAACTTATCCGCGGGGAAGCTGTCGACGTACGACATTTGCCGTGGAACGTTAACCATGTAGAGTGGGTATCCTGGATCTTTCGAGGCAATGAGGCCTTTCTCTACCCGCAGCACATCATCATGAAGTCTCCTTAGATCGCCGAATCTAACCCCTAGCGCTGTTGCAGGTAGGATTGGTTGACCGGGGATATGCCATTTATCCGCATCGGGGATATTTATACGGTCCTGAAGCCGAGGCTGCTGAGGTGGCTGGATCATAGAATCAACTTTTTTGCCTTTCCTCGCTCTCTTCCTAGACTTCTTTACTACCGGAAGGTCGTCCATAATACGTTGAGATGGCAATTCAGGCACCGACTCATGACGCTCAAACCCTGAGGAGGCGCCAGTATAGACATACTGTTCAGCGCCACCGTCGTCCTCATCCTCATCCATGGCGACGTCATCAGCGACTAATGGAGCCTCCTCCTTACCCCGTCCGCTATCACCCAACCCGACACCCGACGCTAATTGGGTAGGTGGGGTGTTGATGTTCATACGTTGCTGAGGCTGCGTGCTCGTGGGTGTGCTCCCGACCGCCTCCAGACGAAGCATACTCTTTGGCCACAACAGGACCCACCCATTGCAACAATCACCAAGCCGCTGCGGTGTCTCCTCGTCATCCACCAGTACTATTGGAGGAGGCAAATTCTCGTGGCCCGGTTCGACACTGGCCACGGAAAACTTGAAGACGTTCGGGGGGATCGGCCAGCTGTGGAACAATGGTTCCTTCGGCTCCATTATCGTCGCCTTCCCCACGTCCACCTTCTGGTCACCGATGGTGTAAAATATGGTGCATGGGGTTTCATCGGCCTGCAAAGAAAAGTCTGTGACGTGAGACATCCGAAAGGCAACGAAAATGGGAGATTATACATTTATATTGAAGGGGCCCGGTGTGACAGATACCGTGAGGGCGTCGAGCTCAGCCAAAGATGAAGCACCGCCGAGCACGTCTGGTGCGGGAGCAGGTGCTCCCAAGAAGTCAGCAAGGGGAAAGTCCTCTGCATTTTTTTCTGGATTTTGCCTTGTCCAAGTGAAAACGGTCGGAACCAAGGAAGTAGACAAATCTGCAACCACCTGTTTTGCGGCAGCTACCGCTGTTTTGACTGTCTGAGATGATTTCTTCTCAACCGCAATCTCAACCTTCTTGTCGATGTTTTCTTGAGTTAACCTCCGTCTTTCCTTTCTCTCCTTCGTGGTCTCACGGTAGTACTTCTTCCACGTGGTGCCGTCTCCGACACCGTGCACGCCTCCATACGACGGTCGAGTATCCACTGGTTGTCGTTTCAATATGTTCAACGCCCGGTTGAATGGAGTGTCCCACTTGGGCCTCGCTAATGCCTTAGACGGCGAGTCGCTTTCGGCCGCAATCCGGCGCTGCTCTCTCTGCAAAAGGTACAAGGATCGTTTACAAATATGACTAACGTATGCAGTCGAATTGATCAGAAACTAAAATTACTAGTAGTCTCATGAACTCCGTAATGACCGGTGTTATCTCATAAACCTTCTTCACTGGGTCCCAATGGTGCCGGGCCCTCAGGACGTCACGCTCCTGCGGGACGGTGAAATCCACCAAGGGGTCTGGGATGCCCAGACTCGCGGCTTCCGCATCCTCCTTGGCCCATTTGGACCTCTTTCCGCCGTAACCACGGCTTCCGAGGTGGTGGCTCCCAATGTTCCTCTCTTGAAGCCCCTTCATGTACTTAGACTTTTTTTGGCAGCTTCGGCCTCGCAAGCCTCCTTGAATATTTCAAACTACTCTTCTGTGATTGTCGGATTATCCTTTACAATCTCGGAGTAGGGTTCCTTCTTGTCGATGATCCTTGCTTTCACTCGAGTTTTCCAGGCGGCCAACGCGTCGCTAAACTTGGTCATGGAGTGTTTGTTTATCTTCTTCATTGTCGGGTCCTCGTCTGGATCTTCATAATCCTTCTCAGTCCGGCCCGGGAACAAGAATATCTGGTGAAACTTCTTTAGGAGGGAGCTCCTCATATTTTCTATCTTCTGTAGTTTCTCATTGTTGATGGTGGCGGTTGTCCGTATAATGCAGCCTATTTGATTGCCGTAGCATCGACGCACTTCCTCGGGCGCCTTTGGCTCAAAAATGCCATCGTCCACCTCCGTGACCACCAGTCTAGTAGTCCTGAGTTTGTTAGGAAAATGTTGCCTCTTTGCTTTCGGTTCTACACCGGCTCCGCTCCCCGAGGCAGCACCGGTCTCAGTCTCAGCACCGGTCTCCGTGTCGGTCTCAGTTTCCGATGCCACCGGTGGGCCCAGAAACAACATCGGTTGATTGTCGGTAAGGCTAAAAAATTCGTCTGCCGCTCGGTAGACGTCGTCGCAATCACCAGAAGCCTGTCCTTCATCGTTGCTTGCCATGTTTCCTATGATTAAATCTAGTCAATTAATTCTAGACCTAATAAAATTAATAATGACATAAAAAAGGCCTATTGTTTAGCAGGAATGTTGACTTCTTCCTAGTGCGGCAAATCCCGGGCACTCGATATGTCCTAGTTTGTAGCATAAGTCATGCTGAAATTCATGGAAAATTTCGGCATGACCTTTGCTAAAAAGTGGACAAATCGAGAACCTGAAATTTGCCGGAACAAAAATGAATCAACATTCCGGCAAAACATAGGCCACTCAGCATCATTCCCTGGAAACAATGTTCAAATATCCCTCTTCGACACCGCAACACATGTCCAAATATACACGAGCAACCACATGTCCAAATTTCACAAGCTAATTCAAAAACAAAGTGTAGAAGAAAATTGATTTAACTACTAATAGAACAAAATTCGGTTAACTTTAGTGCTCTATAATGATGAAAGGAAAAAATTCAGTTAACTACTAATTTCATTCATTTAGGTTATTCATTTAACATCACCTAATTAACCTACTGTACCACTACTACTAGCAGCACTACTAACCTAATTAACCTAGCAAAACTCTAGTGCCCTAACTGAAAAACATCTAATTAACATCTACTAGTACCGCTATTGCCCTAACCTAATTAACATCTACTAGTATCACTATATACTATACAAGCAGCATCTACCCTAATTAAACCCTACTGCCCTAACTAACTTTTGTTGTAAACCAAATTTTTTGCTCTAATCTAATTTTTGCTCTAACATCTACTACTTAACATCCTTTGCTCTAAACTAAATTTTTTGCTATAAACTGACTTTTGCTCTACTAATTTTTTATCTAAAATGCAGAGAGGGAGGAGTGGGAGGAGGGGTGGGGGACTTACAGAGAGGGGAGAGACAGTGGTGGGGAGGTGCTCGGTGACGGAGGCAGGGGCGGAGAGGGCGGCTCGGCACGGGCAACAGGCGGTCCCGGGTGGGCTCGGGCAGCGGTGAGGTGGAGGGCGCCGACAGTGATCGCCGAGGCGGCCTCGGGCGGCGGCGGTGAGGTGAGGCGGCCTCGGGCGGCGGTGAGGATGACGGCGGCCTCGGGGAGACGGTGAGGTTATGGGCGTCCACGCCACAGGAGATGGCGGGAAGTGGGGCGGCTAATTGGGGAGATGGCGGCGAGGGCGAGGGATTTGGGGAAGAAGTGTGGTGGCCGGGGGGCGGGGGGGGGGGGGACCGCTGTTTAAGTGAAATGTAACGGTAGCGTGTTTCCGAAAATGCGCTATAGCTAAGTTAGCTACAACACGTTTCCTGAAACCCGCTACTGCTATTCCTTTCTCCTTTTCTCCCTTTTTTCTTTTATTTTTCTTTACATTTTATTTTGTTTCCTTTCTACTTTTTCTATTTCTTTCATTTTCATTTACTTTTCTACTTGTTTTTCCTGTAACATCCCAAATTTCCCATTTGGAATGTTTTACAATTATAGCTAAGCATCTATGCATATTGTTTGAAATTGAGTGGCATTTGAAGTTTCAGAAGTTTTTGAGTTGTTGGAATTTGAATTCAAATTGGCAGTTGAAAATTATTTCAAAACTATGCCTGACAAATACTTGAGAAAAAGTATGAGAGGAGTAACATGACACTCCAAATATGTCAGAAGAAAACTTTGCCAAAAAAATTTGAATTCAAAATCTGATTTTATTTGGGATTTATAGAAAATGATTTTTTTTAAAAGTTTGAGTTTTGCCCCTGGAAAAATGTTTAAATTGTAGGGAATATTCCCCTGATCATTTTGATATATATATATGTCCTATATAAAATATATATATTTAATATATTTTCTCTCTCTATCCCTAATTCAAAAACAAAATGGAAAATAGAAAAAAGGAAAAAGAAACCCCAGCGCCACCAGCTAACTGCCCACCAATGCCGAGGCGGCGGCCAGCCAATGGGCAGAATAACCCAGCCCAGCCAGCGCCCGAGCCGGCCGACCGAGCCGCCACACCAAGCCCTTCCTCGGCCAACCGACCGGCGCCCCCTCCTCTCCGCGGCGACGCCTGACCCACCCTTCTTCTTCCTTGCCCAAGCCAAACCACGCCGCCCGCCGTCGCGGGATCCCGAAAATCCGGGATCCTCCCCGATCCGCCCCTCGCCAAAGTCGACGCCCCATATATACCGACCCCTCGACCCGTTCCCCACTTCCCCTCGCCTCCTCTCCCTCGCCGCAATCGCTCGCTTGAGCCAGCGCAGCCATGCCATTGCATTGCCCTGCCCCGCCGCCTCAAAACCCCGAGCTCCACCGACACCACCACCGACCTCGCTCGCTCCGCACCACGCGGACATCTCCCGTCGCCTGACCGCCCGTAGCCACCGCGCCGTCGCCTCGATCCTGCCGTCGCCATCGACCACCGCGGTGAGTCACCGGAGATCCCCGCCACCGTTAGATCTAAATCTAGGGTGTAGATTAGATTAGCGAAGGGGTATGTTTTTTTTAATAGACCCGGTTTTAGTTACGGTTTATTTTGGTTAGTTAGCGGGTTAGTTGGACCGGCCCGACTCGGTTTGTTTTCTGTTAACCGCGTGCACGTTTTAGTTATTTAACGCCTGAGCGTTAGATAGGCCCATTAGCACCAGTTTTTTTCTTTTTAATTATATTTTCGTTTCTGTTTTTTTTACAGAATAGTTTCAGTTTTGTAAAATCCATATCTTTTAATCTACTTAATATTTTTAATTGATTCTTTTTTTGTTAGTTTGCAAATTTGTTGTAGTTTCTGTAGAAAATATGTTTAGTCATGTTAAAATTATTATAAATTGTTTTATTTTAGATTTAGACAGATTAGTAATTCTCCTATAAAATGAGTTAGGATTATTTTATTTTAGTGATTCTTTTGTCACTACTTTGTTTTGACCTTGCCTAACCGTCATTTAATTTATTTGGGCATTTTAGATTTAACAAAAAATAGTTTTAATCAAAATCATGTGGTTCTTATTTATTTAACTAGCTACTGTTTTCCTATTGTTTTATTTAGCAAATAATTTTATTTTTCCTATGTGATAGTTTATTTTAGGTTAGTTTCTGTAACTTTAGAACAGGAACTTTTATTTACAATAAATAAAATTTTTATTTTATTTTTCTTGCTAGGATTGTTATAGGCATAATAGGAGTTCTATAATAGCTTTTGATGTGATTCTTTTTGCTCCTAGTTGCATGATGTTTTCTCTTCTCGTTAGTTAGCAAAACCCATGCTTAGGTTCTGTTAAGAAAAATTTGGTTGTGCAAAACTATTTCTTGGTTGTTGTTTGATATGGTGAAAACATTGATTTGGATTTCTTCGAGTTTTCTTTGGGTTTTGGTTCAATTGTTTCATGTGTTATATTAGTATGCTGTTATGTTAAGTGATCATATGTTTGTATGCTTATATGATTGTTGTTTGCCTCGGTAGAATTTCCGATTGGGAAGCTTGCTACCACGAGTCCCTAGCTTCAAGATCGTCAACAAGGCAAGTCATTGATCATATTTTCTTTTACTATGCCTATGATTTTATTGCATTAGAATTATACCTCCCCACCATGCATGCAGTAGGAGAATTTGAAGTTATGTTCTTGAGTAGTATCATGAGGTAGGATGAACCCAATTCCCCTTGTTACCATTGCCCGGGACGAAGTAGTTTATTTTGCTATGCTCATAGACGGGGTTGGTTGAGTGATTCATAAGGGAGATGTGAGAGTCAAGATGATGACAACCCCATGACTTCAAGCTCAAGATGGACTTCAAAATTCACTCTTTGGGTGAAGGATTTGGTTGACGGGCACCTGGAGAAAACCAAGGTTGGCGGGATGCATGGAGAAGCGCTGTTGGGGAACGTAGTAATTTCAAAATTTTCCCACGCACACGCAAGATCATGGTGATGGCATAGCAACGAGAGGGAGAGTGTATGTCCACGTACCCTCGTGAGACCGTGGCGAAGCGTTATGACAATCACGGTTGATGTAGTCGTCGTCTTCACAATCCGACCGATCCAAGTATCGAGCGACGGCACCTCCGAGTTCAGCACACGTTCAGCTCGATGGCGATCCCGGACTCCGATCCAGCAAAGTGTCGGGATGAGTTCCACAAGACGACGGCGTGGTACGATGATGATGCTTCACCGCGCGCGGGCTTCGCCTAAGCTCCACGATGATATGACCGAGGTGGAATATGGTGGAGGGGGGCACCGCACACGGCTAAGGAACGATCACGTAGATCAACTTGTGTGTCATGGAGTGCCCCCCTGCCCCCGTATATAAAGGAGCAAGGGGGAGGTGGCAGCCGGCCTAGGAGGAGGCGTGCCAAGGGGAGTCCTACTCCCACCGGGAGTAAGACTCCCTCCTTCCTTGTTGGAGGGGGAAAGAGGGGGAGAGGAGGAAGAAAAAGGGGGCCGCACCCCTTGTCCAATTCGGACCAGAGGGGGGCTGCACGCCCCCTTCCTTCCGGCCTTTCTCCTCTATTCCCGTATGGCCCAATAAGGCCCATATACTCCCCGGCGAATTCCCGTAACTCTCCGGTACTCCGAAAAATACCCGAATCACTCGGAACCTTTCCAACTCCGAATATAGTCGTCCAATATATCGATCTTTACGTCTCGACCGTTTGAGACTCCTCGTCATGTCCCGGTCTCATCCGGGACTCCGAACTCCTTCGGTACATCAAAACTCATAAACTCATAATAAAACTGCCGCCGTAACCTTAAGCATGCGGACCCTACGGGTTCGAGAACTATGTAGACATGACCTAGAACTATTCTTGGTCAATAACCAATAGCGGAACCTGGATGCCCATATTGGCTCCTACATATTCTACGAAGATCTTTATCGGTCAAACCGCATAACAACATACGTTGTTCCCTTTGTCATCGGTATGTTACTTGCCCGAGATTTGATCGTCGGTATCCAATACCTAGTTCCATCTCACATCTTGGCAAGTCTCCTTACTCGTTACGTAATGCATCATTCCGTAACTAACTCATTAGCTACATTGCTTGCAAGGCTTATAGTGATGTGCATTACCGAGAGGGCCCAGAGATACCTCTCCGACAATCAAGTGACAAAACCTAATCTCGAAATCGCCAACCCAACATGTACCTTTGGAGACACCTGTAGTACTCCTTTATAATCACCCGATTCGCCAGGACGTTTGGTAGCACCAAAGTGTTCCTCCGTAAACGGAGTTGCATAATCTCATAGTTACGAGGAACATGTATAAGTCATGAAGAAAGCAATAGCAATATACTAAACGATCAAGTGCTAGGCTAACAGAATGGGTCATGTCAATCACATCATTCTCCTAATGATGTGATCCCGTTAATCAAATGACAACTCATGTCTATGGCCAGGAAACTTAACCATCTTTGATTCAACGAGCTAGTCAAGTAGAGGCATACTAGTGACACTGTATTTGTCTATCTATTCACACATGTATTATGTTTCCGGTTAATACAATTCTAGCATGAATAATAAACATTTATCATGAAATAAGGAAATAAATAATAACTTTATTATTACCTCTAGGGCATATTTCCTTCAGTCTCCCACTTGCACTAGAGTCAGTAATCTAGTTCACATCATCATGTGATTCAACACTAATATTTACATCTGTATGTGATTAACACCCATAGTTCACATCGTCATGTGACCAACACCCAAAGGGTTTACTAGAGTCAATAATCTAGTTCACATCGCTATGTGATTAATACCCAAAGAGTACTAAGGTATGATCATGTTTTGCTCGTGAGAGAAGCTTAGTCAACGGGTCTCATACATTCGAGCCGTATGTATTTTGCAAATATTCTATGTCTACAATGCTCGCACGGAGCTACTCTAGCTAATTGCTCCCACTTTCAATATGTATCCAGATTGAGACTTAGAGTCATCTGGATCGGTGTAAAAAGCTTGCATCGATGTAACTCTTTACGACGGGCTCTTTTATTACCTCCATAATCGAGAAATATTTCCTTAGTCCTCACTAAGGATGTTCTTGACCAATGTCCAGTGATCTACTCCTAGATCACTATTGTACTCCCTTGCCAAATTCAGAGCAAGGTATACAATAGGTCTGGTATATAGCATAGCATACTTTATAGAACCTATGACTGAGGCATAGGGAATGACTTTCATTCTCTTTTCTATTTTCTGCCTTGGTCGGGATTTGAGTCTTACTCAATTTCACACGTTTGCAACACAGGCAAGAACTTTTCTTTGACTGTTCCATTTTGAACTATTTCAAAATCTTGACAAGGTATGTACTTATTGAAAAACTTATCAAGTGTCTTGATCTGTCTTAATAGATCTTGATGCTCAATATGTAAGCAGCTTCACCGAGGTCCTTCTTTGAAAAACTCCTTCCAAATACTCCTTTATGCTTTGCAGAATAATTCTACATTATTTCCGATCAACAATGTGTCACTCACATATACTTATCAGAAATGCTGTAGTGCTCCCACTCACTTTCTTGTAAATACAGGCTTCTCCAAAAGACTGTATAAAACCATATGCTTTGATCACACTGTCAAAACGTTTATTCCAATTCCGAGAGTCTTGCACCAGTCCATAAATGGATCGCTGGAGCTTGCACACTTTGTTAGCTCCTTTTGGATTGACAAAACCTTCTGGTTGCATCATATACAACTCTTCTTCCAGAAATCCATTCAGGAATGCAGTTTTGACATCCATCTGCCAAATTTCATAATCATAAAATGCGGCAATTGCTAACATGATTCGGACAGACTTAAGCATCGCTACGGGTGAGAAACTCTCATCGTAGTGAACACCTTGAATTTGTCGAAAACCTTTTGCGACAATTCTAGCTTTGTAGATAGTAACACTATCAGCGTCCGTCTTCCTCTTGAAGATCCATTTATTTGACATGGCTTGCTGATCATCGAGCAAGTCAATCAAAGTCCATACTTTGTTCTCATACATGGATCCTATCTCAGATTTCATGGCCTCAAGCCATTTCGCGGAATCTGGGCTCATCATCGCTTCCTCATAGTTCGTAGGTTCATCATGGTCTAGTAACATGACTTCTAGAATAGGATTACCGTACCACATTGGTGCAGATCTTATTTTGGAAGACCTACGAGGTTTGGTAGTAACTTGATCTGAAGCTTCATGATTATCATCATTAGCTTCCTCACTGATTGGTGTATGAATCACAGGAACTGATTTATGTGATGAACTACTTTCCAATTCAGGAGAAGGTACAATTACCTTATCAAGCTCTACTTTCCTCCCACTCACTTCATTCGAGAGAAACTTCTTCTCTAGAAAGGATCCATTCTTGGCAACGAATGTTTTTGCCTTCAGATCAGTGATAGAAGGTGTACCCAATAGTTACCTTTGGGTATTCTATGAAGACGCACCTTTCCGATTTGGGTTTGAGCTTATCAGGTTGAAACCTTTTCATATAAGCATCGCAACTCCAAGCTTTAAGAAATGACAGCTTAGGTTTACTGCTAAACCATAGTTCATATGGTGTCATCTCAACGGATTTAGATGGTGCCCTATTAAACGTGAATGCAGCTGTCTCTAATGCATAACCCCAAACCGATAGTGGTAAACCGATAAGAGACATCATAGATTGCACCATATCTAGTAAAGTATGATTACGATGTTCGGACACACCATTACATTGTGGTGTTCTAGGTGGCGTGAGTTGCGAAACTATTTCACATTGTTTCAAATGAAGACCAAACTCGTAACTCAAAATTTCATCTCCATGATCAGATCGTAGAAACTTTTTATTTTTCTTGTTACGATGATTTTCCACTTCACTCTGAAATTCTTTGAACTTTTCAAATGTTTCAGACTTATGTTTCATCAAGTAGATATACCCATATCTGCTCAAATCATCTGTGAAGGTCAGAAAATAACGATACACGCCGCGAGCCTTAACACTCATTGGATTGCATACATCGGTATGTATTATTTCCAATAAGTCAGCAGCTCGTTCCATTGTTCCGGGGAACGGAGTTTTAGTCATATTGCCCAAAAGGCACGGTTCGCAAGCATCAAATGATTCATAATCAAGTGATTCCGAAAATCCATCTTTTATGGAGTTTCTTCATGCGCTTTACAATCGATATGACCAAACGGCAAGTGCCACAAATAATTTGCACTATCATTATTAAATTTGCATCTTTTGGCATCAATATTATGAATATGTGTATCACTACGATCGAGATCCAACAAACTATTTTCATTGGGTGTATGACCATTTGAAGGTTTTATTCACGTAAGCAGAATAACAATTATTCTCGACTTTAAATGAATAACCGTATTGCAATAAACATGATCAAATCATATTCATGCTCAGCATAAGCGCCAAATAACATTTATTTAGGTTTAACACTAATCCCGAAAGTATAGGGTGTGTGATGACGATCATATCAATCTTGGAACTATTTCCAACACTCATCGTCACTTCCCTTCAACTAGTCTCTGTTATTCTACGAACTCCTGTTTGAGTTACTAATCTTAGCAACCGAACAAGTATCAAATACTCAGGGCTACTATAAACACTAGTAAAGCACACATCAATAACCTGTATATCAAATATACCCTTGTTCACTTTGCCATCCTTCTTATCCACCAAATATTTGGGGTATTTCCGTTTCGAAAGACCATTTCCTATGCAGTGTAAGCACTCGGTTTCAGGCTTTGGTTCAGCTTTGGGTTTCTTCGTGGGAGTGACAACTTGCTTGTCATTCTACTTGAAGTTCCCTTTCTTTCCTTTGCCCTTTTCTTGAAACTAGTGGTCTTGTCAATCATCAACACTTGATGCTCTTTTCTTGATTTCTACCTTCGTCGATTTCAGCATCACGAAGAGCTTGGGAATTACTTTTGTCATCCCTTGCATATTATAGTTCATCACGAAGTTCTACTAACTTGGTGATGGTGACTAGAGAATTCTGTCAATCACTATCTTATCTGGAAGATTAACTCCCACTTGATTCAAGTGATTGAAGTACCCAGACAATCTGAGCACATGCCCACTAGTTGAGCGATTCTCCTCCATCTTTTAGCTATAGAACTTGTTGGAGACTTCATATCTCTCAACTCGGGTATTTTCTTGAAATATTAACTTCAATTCCTGTAACATCTCATATGGTCCATGACGTTCAAAACGTCTTTGAAGTCCCGATTCTAAGCCGTTAAGTATGGTGCACTAAACTATCAAGTAGTCATCATATTGAGCTAGCCAAACGTTCATAACGTCTGCATTTGCTCCTACAATAGGTCTGTCACCTAGCGGTGCATTAAGGACATAATTCTTCTGTGCAGCAATGAGGATAAACCTCAGATCACGGATCCAATCCGCATCATTGCTACTAACATTTTTCAATACAATATTCTCTAGGAACATATTAAAATAAACATATGAAAGCAACAAACATAGGGAAGTAACAACACGAGCTATTGATCTACAACATAATTTGCAAAATACTACCAGGACTAAGTTCATGATAAATTAAAGTTCAATTAATCATATTACTTAAGAACTCCCACTTAGATAGACATCCCTCTAATCTTCTATGTGATTACGTGATCCATATCAACTAAACCATGTCCGACCATCACGTGAGATGGAGTAGTTTCAATGGTGAACATCACTATGTTGATCATATCTACTATATGATTCACGTTCGACCTTCGGTCTCCGTGTTCCGAGGCCATATCTGTTATATGCTAGGCTCGTCAAGTTTAACTTTGAGTATTCGCGTGCAACTGTTTTGCACCCGTTGTATTTGAGCGTAGAGCCTATCACACCCGATCATCACGTGGTGTCTCACTCGAAGAACTTTCATAGCGGTGCATACTCGGGAGAACACTTCTTGATATTTAGTGAGAGATCATCTTATAATGCTACCGTCAATCAAAGCAAGATAAGATGCATAAAGGATAAACATCACATGCAATCAATATAAGTGATATGATATGGCCATCATCATCTTGTGCTTGTGATTTCCATCTCCGAAGCATCGTCATGATCACCATCGCCACCGGCGCGACACCTTGATCTCCATCGTAGCATCGTTGTCGTCTCGCCAACTATTGCTTCTCGACTATCGCTACCGCTTAGTGATAAAGTAAAGCAATTACATGGCTTTGCATTTCATACAATAAGCGACAACCATATGGCTCTTGCCGATTGCGATAACTTGGTTACAAAACATGATCATCTCATACAATAAAATATAGCATCACGTCTTGACCATATCACATCACAACATGCCCTGCAAAAACAAGTTAGGCGTCCTCTACTTTGTTGTTGCAAGTTTTACGTGGCTGCTACGGGCTGAGCAAGAACCGTTCTTACCTCGCATCAAAACCACAGCGATAGTTTGTCAAGTTGGTGCTGTTTTAACCTTCGCAAGGACCGGCGTATGCCACACTCGGTTCAACTAAAGTGAGAGAGACAGACACCCGCGGTCACCTTTAAGCAACGAAGCTCAAAGCGGTGAAACCAGTCTCGCGTAAGCGTCTGGCGTAATGTCGGTCCGGCCGCTTCATCTCACAATACCGCCGAACCAAAGTATGACATGCTGGTAACAGTATGACTTATATCGCCCACAATTCACTTGTGTTCTACTCGTGCATATGACATCAACGCATAAAACCTGGCTCGGATGCCACTGTTGGGGAACGTAGTAATTTCAAAATTTTCCTACGCACACGCAAGATCATGGTGATGGCATAGCAACGAGAGGGGAGAGTGTATGTCCATGTACCCTCGTGAGACCGTGGCGAAGCGTTATGACAACACGGTTGATGTAGTCGACGCGTCTTCACGATCCGACCGATCCAAGTACCGAACGTCGGCACCTCCGAGTTCAGCACACGTTCAGCTCGATGACGATCCCCGGACTCCGATCCAGCAAAGTGTCGGGGATGAGTTCCGTCAGCACGACGGCGTGGTGACGATGATGATGCTTCACCGGCGCGGGGCTTCGCCTAAGCTCCGCGACGATATGACCGAGGTGGAATATGGTGGAGGGGGGCACCGCACACGGCTAAGGAACGATCACGTAGATCAACTTGTGTGTCATGGGGTGCCCCCTGCCCCGTATATAAAGGAGCAAGGGGAGGGGGCCGGCCTAGGAGGCGGCGCCAAGGGAGTCCTACTCCCACCGGAGTAGGACTCCCTCCTTCCTTGTTGGAGGGGAAAGAGGGGAGAGGAGGAAGGAAAGGGGCCGCACCCCTTGTCCAATTCGGACCAGAGGGGGGCTGCGCGCCTCCTTCCTTTCGGCCTTTCTCCTCTATTCCCGTATGGCCCAATAAGGCCCATATACTCCCCGGCGAATTCCCGTAACTCTCCGGTACTCCGAAAAATACCCGTATCACTCGGAACCTTTCCGAACTCCGAATATAGTCGTCCAATATATCGATCTTTACATCTCGACCATTTCGAGACTCCTCGTCATGTCCCCGATCTCATCCGAGACTCCGAACTCCTTCGGTACATCAAAACTCATAAACTCATAATAAAACTGTCATCGTAACCTTAAGCGTGCGGACCCTACGGGTTCGAGAACTATGTAGACATGACCTAGAACTATTCTTGGTCAATAACCAATAGCGGAACCTGGATGCCCATATTGGCTCCTACATATTCTACGAAGATCTTTAACGGTCAAACCGCATAACAACATACGTTGTTCCCTTTGTCATCGGTATGTTACTTGCCCGAGATTTGATCGTCGGTATCCAATACCTAGTTCAATCTCGCATCTTGGCAAGTCTCTTTACTCGTTACGTAATGCATCTTTCCGTAACTAACTCATTAGCTACATTGCTTGCAAGGCTTATAGTGATGTTTATTACCGAGAGGCCCCAGAGATACCTCTCCGACAATCGGAGTGACAAAACCTAATCTCGAAATACGCCAACCCAACATGTACCTTTGGAGGCACCTGTAGTACTCCTTTATAATCACCCAGTTACGTTGTGACGTTTGGTAACACCAAAGTGTTCCTCCGTAAACGGAGTTGCATAATCTCATAGTTACAGAACATGTATAAGTCATGAAGAAAGTAATAGCAATATACTAAACGATCAAGTGCTAGGCTAACAGAATGGGTCATGTCAATCACATCATTCTCCTAATGATGTGATCCCGTTAATCAAATGAAAACTCATGTCTATGGCCAGGAAACTTAACCATCTTTGATTCAACGAGCTAGTCAAGTAGAGGCATACTAGTGACACTATATTTGTCTATCTATTCACACATTTATTATGTTTCCGGTTAATACAATTCTAGCATGAATAATAAACATTTATCATGAAATAAAGAAATAAATAATAACTTTATTATTGCCTCTAGGGCATATTTCCTTCAGCGCCATGACATCTTGCGGAAAGCTTCACCCAACCACGAAGAGACGGATGGATACCCCATTGACGGAAGCTTACATGCAGCCGCAAGCCATTATGGGCTCGGCTTGGTCAACCCTAGGTGTGACTCTGGCGGACGGTGCTACGAGATGTAGAAGAACGGTAGGATTGGATGGGTGCCGCGGTGGCTAGAGGAACTCTTGGAAGACCCTGTTTGCGTTCGTCCGTCTTCAAACACCATGAAGTGCGAAGACTTAAAGGAGGAACGATTCTTGCGGTAAAGTCATAAACCTCTCAGAGTGAAGATCTAATCGGTTAGCCGTGCCCCGATTCTGGACAATTTGAGCCTCTGGAACTTGGAGTATTTGGATATCTCAACACCAAAATTAATAAATTAATAGAGGGGTTATTTAATAATTGGGAATGAGACATTGGTTGGCGGAACAATCTCAATAATTACCAACATTTCGTAGTAATTGCAAACAAGTCCTTAGTGTAGGGAAAAACTGGCTTTTTCAAAAAAACAATGAAACTTAGAGCCCACAGCCAAATTGCATATAGTGTTAGTAATTTTATTGTTATTCTCTCTTCATGACTTGCGGCATATTCAAAATGCTGACCTACACGGCTGCAACGTCTTATGTTGCGAGAGGAGTATTCGATCGAGTGAGGCTACGATCCACGCCAGGTGATTGCCCTATGGAGTCGGATGGACTCCTATTAAATCTACACTTCCGCAGCTTATTTAGTTTATTTCTCATGAGTTGGCCTTGGCGAATTTATTCTATTGTAATAAAGACTCGATATGAGAATCGTGTAATAAATTCAGGTGTGATTGAACTTTGATTATTTCATCAATGTCTTGTGTGTGCAAGATGATCTTGGGATGGTACAGCTACGTAGACTTGACCGTTTTGGTCGGGTCGCTACATTTTCACTTTATTTTATTTCCGTTAGCGATGGCGCCTTACACATAAGCGGCGCTACAGCTAAGGAGAGTAGCAATAGCGCTGGGCGATATCTGGCGCTATCGCTAGGTTGGGCTAGCCATGTGCGCCCATTCAAACATAGCAGCGGCGCTTTTGCTAATCGCGCTCTTGCTAAAGTCATAGCAGATGCGCGGTTTATTCTGTGCGCTGCTACTAAGTAGCAGTAGCGTATGATTTTGTATAGCGCTACTGGTAACATTCTGTGTATAAGGTTTTCCGTAGTAGTGGGGGGGTCCTTCCCACACGACCCAAAAACCGTCGGGGATAGGGAGCCTTGATGCATATAGTTGTCCCTATATAAACGGTTCCGATATCTCAAATATCCCAAACACTTCATCCTTGCTACTCGTTTGTGCTCGCATTTTCATCGCAGTTGGAGTTTTGTGGTTCTGCCTAAAACCAGGCAGATTCCAGTCATGGGTGTTTTCTTGGCAGATTCTAGGCATGGGAGTTTTACGATGCCTAGCACATCACAAATATTTCATGATTATAGACCGTGTCGATGGGTAGACAATCACACAAATTTAGTTTTCTCGCACCATATGTGATAGCGTCTGACATCACACACACTTTGCAAACGACAACTATTTGCATGCTTGCACACGTTTCCTCTCTGTGAACCGTCTCGGATTATGGTGTATATCACAAACGTTTGTGTTTTACCAACCGTGTGTGCCGTAATGACCTGTACAACGTAATTTCTCCCTAATTTAATTGCTGCTATTTAAAATAGTACCTAATTTAAACTTGAAAGTAGACTATAGCTTTATTCATATCCATCAGGTTCAAACAACCAATGCATTATTCGATTCACAAGTACATATGTTTAAGAACTACATAAGCACCGAATAAAGAATGATGTACCAGGGTTCTATACTTGTACTATTACATATGGTAAAGAAAGAGGCGACAGACATTCCAGTTGCTGAACAAGGTGAAGCGGAATGGCCCTATTGTGCTCTCCTGGATGCAGAAGGCATGCAGGACTCTACTCCAACCCCTTGTGATGGCCAGTCGCCAATCATGTAGTTTGAGAGGTAATCTTGAGTAAACTGCTTTAGGATCCACTGCAAAAGAAAAAAGATTCAGATATTGTCATCTAACACAACTCATTACGGGCAGTAAAAAGATGGCTACAGGATTCTTACTTACCATCCTGCAGTTCACTGTTGTCTTGCATAAAGTGTAAACAAATAGTTCGATTGACATGTTTTGACCCATTTTAATAACAATCTTTATCAATTTCCTCACTTTGTGCTAGTTCATGAATATCTCATTGCCCCATACGCAGAAAGGGTCGAAGTGTGGATCTTTGGCAATGATATATGTACCTAAAAGGACCAAGTAATATTAGAAGCTAAACAACAATTGAAAAATGATGTAGTACAACACTCCATCCATCCCATTATATAAGATTTTATTACAAATATATCTAGACATCATCAGAACATTAAGGTAACACTCTTCCTTGTTGCTATGTTGCCTGGGATTGCATATTTAGTCATTTAGTACAATGCATGTTGCTAAACAACAATTGAAAAATGAAAAGGCATCTCAACTGCAATATCCTTAACAGCAACCAAATATCTTAATTCATAGTGGTATTGTTGAAACTGTTATTGATGAAATTGAACTGCATGGCAAATAGTTGCACATATAGAGCATCACATTGTGAAGAACTGAAATAAACAAGTCATCAGGACATCTCTAGGCGATCCTTAAAAAGTTAAAAGACTAAAACCCTTAGTGGATATATATATACTCCAACACTTTTTGGCCTTTTCTAGTCGATCCCCTAAACTTAAGGTTGTAAACTTCAATTTGATCAAGTTCAAAGCAGGTTCAACCAAAAGTAGCATGCATTCAAACATAAACATAGATAGTTTGCATAACTGAACATAAAACATAAATTAAACTAAGCTAAACTACTTTCGGTCGAAGTAGAGGTCGAGCCAATCCTTCCTTGTCATGTAAGGTGTGCCGCGAGCCGGGTCCGGGCAAGTACCTTCGTCGGGGTCATTGGGGGAGGCACTCCTCCACTCATCGACATCGATCTCCTCATCCTCAGGGCCAACCTCGACGCCCTCCATGCCGCCATCGCCGCCGCCTTCGAACTCGTCATCAGAGGAGAGCGCAATAACCTCGCTGCCCTCCGCACCGCCGTCCTCGCCGCCTTCGACCTCGTCATCGGAGGAGAGCGCGATAACCTCGCCGCCCACTGGGCCGGCAAAGGTCACCCGCTCCACCTCCACGACCTCTGGGTGCTGCCGGCGGAGCTCTTGCATGTAGGCCTCATCGGCGGCCTCGGCCTCGAGGCGCTCCCACGCCTCGCGGTCCTCCCGCGCCATAGCCGAGCTCACCACCCCTGGCTCCGGCGGAACGAGGTGGACCGGACACGTGCCAAAGGGGAAATTGAGCCTAGCTGCCATGCCGTGGTAGCGGACCTGCCAGCGGTCGTACTCCATGGCCACGAGCTCGGCCGTGTGGAAGCTACCGAGCTACCGGCGGGTGTGGGTCTCTCGATCTATAATCTCGGCAACCCACATCCCCCACCGCCGCTGCCGGACCCAGAGGTAGGACTTCGTCGGCTGTCGGGTCCGAGGGAGGATGGGGAAGTCCTCGAGCCGGCATAGGGGCGCGGCGGCGGGCGGATCGGGGGACCGACGATGGCGTATAGGGCCCGCAGAGGACGACGGGGACACCTCGGCGGCCACCTCGCCGGCGTCGGGCAAAAAGGCTGCGATAAACCTCTTTTTGGCCATTGGCTCCTGGAGCTCCCCACCACACGGGTAGAGGTTGAGGATGGAGGCGCCGGCAATGGCGGCGACCTAGCAATGGTTTCGAGGGTTCTATGTGTCTGTGTGAGCGGAGGTTTTGGGGTGTGTGTGGAGGGGGGCAAGGTTGTGTTTGAGGAAATACTGCGCCAACTGAAAATTTTACTAAGCGGGAGTAACAAGGCGGGGCTACTGAAAATTTGGATCAAGGGCGAGCAGATATTTTTGAGATTGCGAGGGATGCAGAGGCGGGAGCAAAATGCCGGGGCTACTGAAAATTTGAATCAAGGGACTGAAGCAAAGCGGGAGTAACAGACATTGCACACGGTCCGCACATACTAATCGTGTGCTATCAATTATTAAAACCTTCCAGGCGGTAGATATTTTCAAGATTGTGAGGGATGTAGAGGTGGGAGTTTTGGGGGAGTGAGCTAGTGTGCTTGACACGCCGACTGTGGACTGTAGCCGATGCACCTTCTCGCGTAAGCCATATGCGTACTATACACCGACGGTGCTCCAAGATATTTTGTACTAAATCTCACACGGTTGGTGACAATAAACTGTGTGGGATCTACTTGATTGTGTCCTACCTCTGGACGCTGTTTGAATTGCTAGACCTTTTATCTGTAGTGAACATGCAACTATATGTGTGTCGTAAAAGAATTGGAATTATTCAGGGTTTGTTTGGAATTTTCTTACAATAAATTGGTTTTCTAGCCATTTCACGTGCACAATTCAAAATTAAACTACATGCACATGCTCTAGTGTATACAAATTGTTTGAAAAATCAAATCTGTGTCCCTTAGTGCATGCTTAGGTCCCATGCAAGAATTGGGAATGAAGTCTTCATGGTTTGTTTGGCCTTTTTATACATTAAATGAGTTTTCTAGGCATTTTATGTGCATATTTCAAATTTGAACTACAAGCACATGCTCCAATGCACCAATGTTGGTTGAAACATGTGTGTCCTTGGGTGAATTTCTAGGTCCCATGCAAGAGATGGGAATGAATTTCAAACACCATGGCACTGTTGATTGCCGGCAAAACATTGAGATACATGGTTTTTAAATTCTAGTAAATCCAAAACTCGTCTGAAATTCATGAAACTTGGCATGCTATCTTGGAGCGGCACCAACATGCCGTGGTGAAAATTTGGCCCATTTGGGGCAGGTTTGTGTATAAGCTTCTCACAAACCAGAGCTTCTCACAACAAGCATGATGGTTTCGATAGGGAGCGTACCACCTTTGGGGACGGGATGATATCTGTTGCCTCTTATTACTTTAAAAAAATTCTAGTGTCAGCATAGAACAACAGGATTGTTGTGTTTAATCTTGGAATTTTTGGGGTTTGTTTGGCCTTTTTTATATGTTAACTGGGTTTTGTAGGCATTTTATGTGCATAATTCAAATTTGAACTACAAGCACATGCTCCAATGCACTAAAGTTGGTTGAAAAATCACATGTGTGTCCTAGGGTGAATTTCTAGGTCCCATGCAAGAGATTGGAACGAAATTCAAACACCAGGGCACTGTTGATTGTCGGAAAAACGTTGAGATGCCTGGTTTTTAAATTCTAGTAAATCCAAAACTCGTCTGAAATTCATGAAACTTGGCACGCTATCATGGAGCGGCATCAACATGTCGTGGTAAAAATTTGTCCCATTTGGGGCAGGTTTGAGTATATGCTTCTCACAAACCAGAGCTTCTCACAATAAGCATGATTGTTTCGATAGGGAACGTCCCACCTTTGGGGACGAAACGATATCCATTGCCTCTTATTGCTTTCAAAAAAATTCTCGTGTCAACATAGAACAACAGGAGTGTTGTGTCAATTTTTGGGATTTTTCGGGGTTCGTTTGGACATTTTTATGCATTAACTGAGTTTTCAATGCATTTATGTGCATAATTCAAATTTGAACTACATGCACATGCTCCAGTGCATATAAATTGGTTGAAAAATCAAATATGTGTCCTTGGGTGCATGCTTAGGTCCCATGCAAGAAATGGGAATGCATTTCAAACACCACGCACCGTTGATTGTCGGCAAAACATTGAGATGCCTGGTTTTTAAATTCTAGTAAATCCAAAACTCATCTGAAATTCATGAAACTTGGCATGCTATCATGGAGCGGCATAAACATGCCGTGGTAAAAAAAATTGTCCCATTTGGGGCAGGTTTGGGTATATGGCTCTCACAAACCAGAGCTTCTCACAACAAGCATGATGGTTTCGGTAGGGAACGTACGTCCCACCTTTGGGGACGAAACGATATCCATTGCCTATTATTGCTTTAAAAATATTCGCGTGTCAACATAGAACAACAGGAGTGTTGTGTCAATTTTTGGGATTTTCGGGGTTCGTTTGGGCATTTTTATGCATTAACTGAGTTTTCTAGGCATTTTATGTGCATAATTCAAAATTGAACTACGTGCACATGCTCTAGTGCATATAAATTGGTTGAAAAATCACATGTGTGTCCTTGGGTGCATGCTTAGGTCCCATGCAAGAGACGTGGGATGAATCTCAAACACCACAGCACTGTTGATTGCCGGCAAAATGTTGAGATACCTGGTTTTTAAATTCTGGTAATTCCAAAACTCGTGTGAAATTCACGAAACTTGGCATGCTATCATGGAGCGGCATCAACATGCCGTGGTGAAAATTTTGTCCCATTTGGGACAGGTTTGGGTATCAGCTTCTCACAAACCATATCTTCTCACAACAAGCATGATGGTTTTGATAGGGAACGTACCACCTTTGGGGACGGGACGACATCCATTGCCCCTTGTTGTTTTCAAAAAAATTCTAGTGTCAACATAGAACAAGAGGAGTGTTGTGTTTAATCTTGGAATTTTTGGGGGTTTGTTTGGCCTTTTTTATAAATTCACTGGGTTTTGTAGGCATTTTATGTGCATATTTCAAATTTGAACTACAAGCACAATCTCGAATGCACCAAAGTTGGTTGAAAAATCACATGTGTGTCCTAGGGTGAATTTCTAGGTCCCATGCAAGAGATTGGAATGAAATTCAAACACCAGGGCACTGTTGATTGCCAGCAAAACACTGAGATGCCTGGTTTTTAAATTCTAGTAAATCCAAAACTCGTCTGAAATTCATGAAACTTGGAATGCTATCATGGAGCGGCATCAACATGTCATGGTAAAAAAATTGTCACATTGTGGCAGGTTCGGGTATAAGCTTCTCACAAACCAGAGCTTCTCACAACAAGCATGATGGTTTCGATAGGGAACATCCCACCTTTGGGGACGAAACGATAGCCATTGCCTCTTATTGCTTTCAATATTTTTCTAGTGTCAACATAGAACAATAGGAGTGTTGTGTCATTTTTGTGATTTTTTGGGGTTCGTTTGGACATTTTTTTGAATTAACTGGATTTTCTAGGCATTTTATGTGCATAATTTAAATTTGAACTACAAGCACATGCTCCAATGCACTAAATTTGGTTGAAAAATCTAATATGTGTCCTTGGGTGAATTTCTAGATCCCATGCAAGAGATGAGAATGAAATTCGAACACATGGGCACTATTGATTGCCGGCAAAACGTTGAGTTTCCTAGTTTTAAAATTCTAGTAATCCAAAACTCGTCTGAAATTCATGAAACTTGGCATGCTATCATGGAGCGGCATCAACATGCCGTGGTAAAAAAATTGTCCCATTTGGGGCAGGTTCGGGTATACGCTTCTCACAGAAGGCATGATGGTTTCGGTAGGGAACGTCCCAGCTTTGGGTATGAAATGATATCCATTGCCTCTTATTGCTTTCAAAAAATTTCTCGTGTCAAGATAGAACAACAGGAGTGTTGTGGCAAATTTTGTGTTTTTTCGTGGTTCGTTTGGATATTTTTATGCATTAACTGAGTTTTCAATGCATTTATGGGCATAATTCAAATTTGAACTACATGCACATGCTCCAGTGTATATAAATTTGTTGAAAAATCAAATATGTGTCCTTGGGTGCATGCTTAGGTCCCATGCAAGAAATGGGAATAAGTTTCAAACACTAGGGCATCGTTGATTGCCGGCAAAACATTGAGATGCCTGGTTTTCAAATTCTAGTAAATCCAAAACTCGTCTGAAATTCATGAAACTTGGCATGCTATCATGGAATGGCACCTAAGGGAGTCCCGGACTAGGGGGTGTCCGGATAGCCGGACTATCGTCACGGTCGGACTCCAAGACTATGAAGATACAAAATTGAAGACTTCGTCCCGTGTCCGGATGGGACTTTCCTTGGCGTGGAAGGCAAGCTTGGCGTCTGGATATGTAGATCTCCTACCATTGTAACCGACTCGTGTAACCCTAACCTATCCGGTGTCTATATAAACCGGAGGGTTTTAGTCCGTGGGGCGAACAACAATCATACCATAGGCTAGCTTCTAGGGTTTAGCCTCCTTGATCTCGTGGTAGATCCACTCTTGTACTACCCATATCATCAATATTAATCAAGCGGAGTAGGGTATTACCTCCATCGAGAGGGCCGAACCTGGGTAAAACATCGTGTCCCTTGTCTCCTGTTACCATCCGCCTAGACGCACGATTCGGGACCCCCTACCGAGATCCGCGGTTTGACACCGACATTGGTGCTTTCATTGAGAGTTCCTCGTGTCGTCACCGATAGGCCCGATGGCTCCTTCGATCATCAACAACGACACGGTCGGGGTGAGACTTTTCTCCCAGACAGATCTTCGTGTTTGGCGGCTTTGCATGCGGGCAATTAAGCAGCCATCCGGAGCAGATCGAAGCTACGCCCCGCCATCGTGTCAGATTTGGAAGTTTGAACTATACGGCCGATATCCGCGGAGACTTGATCTTCGACGGATTCGAGCCGCAGCCAAGCGTGCCGCATTGTCTCGATGGGCATGATCTAGCTCTGCAGCCGAACAGTGCCCTGGATGCCGCACCAGTATCCGCTCCGACCCTTAATCCGGAGCCGAATTCCCTGATCGAGAGGACGAGTGGTTGGACACCGCCTCGGGGGCTACAATCTCTACGGCGATCGAGCCGAACTCCATCCATGTCCTTTGCGAAGACCTCGACTCCAGGGTGTAGGACTCCTCTCCGGACTCCGAACCCTCCGCGCCCCTGCCAATCGAATCCGATTGGGTGGCGGTCATGGAGTTCACTGCCGCGGACATCTTTCAGCACTCGCCCTTTGGCGACATCCGGAATTCACTAAAGTCTCTCTCTTTATCCGGAGAGCCCTGGCCTGACTACGGACAGGAAGGTTGGGATGCGGACGACGAAGAAATTCAACGCCCACCCACCACCCACTTTGTAGCCACTGTCGATGATTTAACCAACATGCTAGACTTCGACTCCGAAGACATCGACGGTATGGACGACGATGCCGGAGACGACCAAGACCTAGCGCCTACAGGGCACTGGAAGGCCACCTTGTCATATGACATATATATGGTGGACATCCCAAAAGATGGGAACGGCGATGGAACAACGCAGGATGACCCCTCTAAGAAATAGCCGAAGCGCCGACGTCAGCGGCGCCGCTCTAAATCCCGCCACAATAAAAACGGTGATTCCGGCACGGGAGATAATAACACCCCCGACCGTGCGAAGAGAACCCCCTCCACAGCAGGATTCAGCGCAGGAGGAGGGAGAAGCAAGTCTGCACGACGGTCGATGTAAAGAGAGGTCAAGGCGATAATTATCGCCTCCTTGAAGATGAGGCAAGCCTCGACGACGATTTAATTTGTCGTGCGTGAGGATCCCGCGAACAGGGCGTTTCAAACGCAGGCTTATAGCCACGGCAAGCAGCCTCAAGAAAAAGCAGCACCAGCATAGAGCTGATCAAGACCTGCTAGCTGACAGATGGACTGAAGTCCTTGCAGCCGAAGAGTATGAACTCGAACGCCCCTCCAAAAGCTACCCCAAACGCAGGCCGTTGCCTCGACAAGAGGAGGAAGCACCCAAGTCACCAGCGCACGACATGGCAGACCTGCCACCCCGTGGCCGCGACAGAGAAGCCTCTCGGCCCTCCGCTCAAGCCACACCCCGACGCCGCTCAAAAAGTACCAAGGCACGGGAAAACGCGCCGGACTTGCGATATATATTGGAGGATAAGGCAAAACATACAAGATCGATCTACGGATCGCGTGGGCGTAATGGCGGGATGATTACCGTCGCGCGGATACAAAGAAACCCGGCCGGGCCGAACATAGTAGACAAAGCTCATATGAGCTACGTCGTGATATAGCCCAATATCTGAGGCGCCAAGACACCCACTATGCTTCGCAGATGAAGTAATGGATCATCAAATCCCCGAGGGCTTCAAGCCCGTAAACATCGAATCATACGATGGTACCACAGATCCTGCGGTCTGGATCGAGGATTATCTCCTCCATATCCACATGGCCCGCGGTGATGGTCTACATGCCATCAAATACCTCCCACTCAAGCTTAAAGAACCAGCTCGGCACTGGCTCAACAGCTTGCCAGCAGAATCAATTGGTTGTAGGGAGGACCTGGAAGCCGCATTCCTTGATAACTTCTAGGGCACATATGTGCGACCACCAGAAGCCGATGACCTTAGCCACATAATCCAGCAGCCAGAAGAATCGGCCAGACAATTCTGGACACGGTTCCTAACAAAGAAAAATCAAATCGTTGACTGTCCGGATGCAGAGGCCCTTGCAGCCTTCAAACATAACATCCGCGACGAGTGGCTTGCCCGCACCTAGGACAGGAAAAGCCAAAATCCATGGCAGCCCTCACAACACTCATGACCCGCTTTTGTGCGGAAGAGGACAGCTGGCTAGCTTGAAGCAACAACTTGGCCAAACATCACGATAGTTCGGATACCAAGGACAGCAATGACAGGTCGCGTCGCAACAAGAACAAAGCGCCGCGTGCTGGCGATAACATCAAGATCGGCCGTCAATGCGGATTCAGAGCTCTAAACCGGTCGATGGAAGAAGCCATTCAAAAGAAATACCCAGGGCCCGTCCCAACTTGGACCGAATACTCGATCGCTTGTGCGGATACATGGCACCCCGGAAAAACCAGCCAATCACACCAACAGGGACTGTTGGGTGTTCAAGCAAGCAGGCAAGTAAAGTGCCAAACTAAATGACAAGGGGCTGCATAGCGATGACGAGGAAGAGCCCCGGCCGCCGAACAATAGAGGGCAGAAGGGTTTTCCTACACAAGTGCGGACGATGAACATGATATACGTAACCCACATACACAAAAGGGAGCGAGCGTGCACTAAGGGCGTATATGCGATGGAGCGATCGCCCAAGTTCAACCCATGGTCTTCCTTCCCGATCACCTTCGATCGAAGGACCACCCACTAGCATCCGTCCGGCGGTTTCGCGCATTGGTTCTGACCCAATTATCAGCGGATTTCACCTCACGAACCACGATGGATTTGGCGGTAGCAGCTGAACCTGCTTTATCGGGATACGGTCGCAATATGGGCATAGACCCTCAAGGATTAAACCTACAAAGACGACCTTTAAAGGTGTCATACCGGTGTAGAGGCCAGTTATGCGGGCTCGGTTACACTCGAAGTGGTCTTCGGATCCCGGATAACTTCGAAGCGAAGAGTTAATCTTCGACGTGGTCCCATTCCGCAGCGGCTATCATGCACTGCTCGGACGAACCGCATTTGCAAAGTTCAATGTGGTGCCGCACTACGCATACCTCAAGCTCAAGATGCCAGGCCCTCGAGGAGTAATCACGGTCAACGGAAACACCGAACGCTCTCTCCGAACGGAGGAGCACACGGCGGCCCTCGCGGCGGAGGTACAAAGCAGCCTCTCACAACAATTCTTGAGTCCGGCCACTAAGCGTCCGGACACTGTCAAGCGCGCCCGGAGTAACCTACAACAAGACCGCCTGGCACGATTCAAGCACGCGTAGCAATCCGGCCCCAACCCCCGCCCTCGCGAAATTGCGAAGCTAGTATTACGCGTACATAATTACGCTCTGGAGATACCATGGGCATATGGGGAGGGGCAAGACCACGAGACGCCAAGAATGCGGCTAGACTGCACCAGGGGCTCCCGATTGTGTCATTCTTTTTCTTTTTTTTCCTTTTTTCTTCCTTTTTCTTACTTTCAGGACTTCGTCTTTCATCAGTCCTGTTCGGCACTAGAATCGCCGAACTCACGATGCAACAGCCAGGGAAGCAGAAAGCCACGTCAAGTGTTCAGGTGGTCTTTATTACGAGCATTATACCTGTTTTACATACCATCCCACAGCTTACCCCTGGAGGGGGACATGTTAGATAGTCACATCCCTTGCTTATCGCACTATTTGTATCGTTCTGCTTCCATCGCAGTACCTTTTTGAATAAACAATACATAGCTTTTGCTTATTATTGCTCTACTTCCTTTATATATACATATGTTCATTTCACGAGATGTTGCAACCGTACACTTTGGTATGGCCAATACACCAGGGGCTTAAGTATCCCAAAATTATGGTGTGATAAGTCCGAACACTTTCACAAGTGCGGCACCCCGAACTTATAGCATTATATGAATTGTCTCCGAATCATGTCTTCGGTCAATAGTTGGGTTTGCCCGGCTCCCGTGTTTTGGTACCTTACGTTCCGCTATATCGGCTAAGGTAGAACCGGGAGAACCATTGCGATTGTGCCCCAGTTGAGCTGGGTCGAGCACCTCAGTGGAGAAAGCTAAAACTGACCGTCATGATAGGGCGAGAGTGGGTCGCTGTTCGAGAGGTTTGTTCGGGTCCCTAAAGAATTATGCCCCTTAGAGCGAGGAACCGGAATTGTCCGGCCAAGGCGTGGATAGCGCCACGAACTCGGTCTTCCGAATACTAGGGGCTTCGCCGAAATTTAAAATTATAGAATTCTATGGCTAAGTGAGAGTGTTCAAGCATTATAAGTCTGGTTGCCTTGTTACGTTGTGTTGGCGCCTCCTAGATGGACCCAAGAATGGGAACAAGAGTGCTCAAGTTTATCCCGAACACCCCACACTGTGTGGCATGGGGGCTGAAGCCAACGACTTGCCATCTCTCAAATTTGATAAGCGGCCGCATAGAAGGTAATATTTTAAATTAATAAGTGTTGCTTAGCGCATATGAACAAGTTTTCAGCGTACAGGATAATAGATGCGAGCCTATTCAAAAATTACATCCTTGGAGCACTCATCCTCTATTCGGCGGGCACCCTTCAGGAGGCCCTCATAGTACATCTCGGGCGTGCGATGCTCATGGCCCTTCAGTGGCCCGTCCATCACAAGCTTCTCCGCATCCAGCTTGCCCCAGTGCACTTTAGCACGGGCAAGGGCCCGACGGACACCTTCAATGCAGACGGAGCGTTTGATGACTTCAATCCGTGGACAGGCATCCACCAGCCGCTGCACCAAGCCGAAGTAGCTCCCGGGCATGGCCTCCAATGGCCACAGCCGTGCTATAAGGCCCTTCATGGCCTGTTCGACGACCTTGTGGAGCTCGACCAGCTGCTTCAGCTGGTCGCTCAGGGGCACCGAAAGTTCGACCTCAGCATACTGAGACCAGAACACCTTTTCCGTCGAGCTCCCCTCCTTGGCGCGGTAGAATGCGGCAGCATCAGACACACTACGGGGCAAATCTGTGAATGCTCCCGGAGAGCTCCGAATCCGGGTAAGTAATAGGTAATTCACTTTCACATGCTTGCTTTGCATAAAGAATGCCTTACCGCCGCTATCTTCTTCAACGACTCAATTTCTTGGAGGCTTTTGGGCCTCGGCCTTAGCAGCTTTGGCACTCTCAAGAGCCGAGGCAAGCTCGGACTCTCGAGTCTTGAGTCATGCTCCAAACTCTCGTATTTTTCCACGAGAGCTTGGAGCTCTTGCCGCTCTGTAGCCAGCTCGCCTCCCCTTCTCTCGCTCGGTGCGTTCATAGCCGCTTTGTTTTCGACCACGGACACCGCTTCCTTGAGGTCGCCACCTCGTTCATGGCCCTGCGGTACCCAAGTTATTCCTATTATTTTTGCAACCAAAACCTTTTCTATAAGGTATTTCTTTAATAAGGTATTACTTACCTTCCTTGTCCTCGAGCTGCTTCTTGGCTTGTCCGAGCTCGTTCTCGGACCGCCGAGGTTCTGCTTCAATGCATTGACCTCCATGATCGGTCTGGCAGAGGTCGGCAGCGTAGCTCTGCATTCCCATATTGACATACTTATGTTAGACTCATGCGTGTATCTTTTTAGATCCTTAGTCCGGCTTTTCTTTCCGAACACCGAACTAAGCATCAGGGGCTACTATCTATGCGGTAATATTTTTACATATTCTAAATTTACCTCAAAGCATTTTAGAAGGCTGGTACATGCTTCGGTCAGTCCGCTCTTGGCAGACTGAACTGTCCGGATCACCGCACTCATCGCAGTGCGGTGCTCCTCCTCGATGGAAGCGCTCTTAAGCGCCTCCAGTAAGCTATCCGGTGCCTCGGTTGGGCGGAGGACACCGGCGTCTTCCTTCTTGCGAAGGATCCGCTGGCGGACTTGAACCGCTGATGGTTCTGGCATGGAGTCCGGACGAGGGTCGGGCCTAGAGCCCCTGGGGGTCTTGCCCCCCGCGCGCCTGGAGTCCGGGAGGTTGCCTTGCGGCACCTCCTGCGCCACCTCCTCTTGACCAAGCCCCTATTGGGGCCCCACCGCGGCGTCGTCCGCAGCGTGAGGCGAGGAGGCGGTCGGAAGTGAGGTACTCTCCATTTCGGACGAGCCCAGGGACCCGCTCAATGAATCGGCGAACTCGCCCTTGGGCGGGCTGCATGGTTATTCGACATTAGAGAACACTCTGCAATAATAAAAAGCCATGGGTATCCGAACACTTACGATCTCGCCAGGGGCTTGGCCCTTGTGGGCCAATCCTCCTCGTCGTCGTCGACGTTGGTGGAGAAGTCCGGAGGAAGGGTTCTTCCCTTCTTGGACCCTCCGGCCTCCCGAGTTGGGGCGGCCTTCCTTTTCTTCCCCGGGGAGGAGCTTCTTCTTCTTCCTCCTCGTCCTCAGGAGAAGATTACGCATCAGAATCGACAAACACTGCATCGGGAGCTCCTTGAGTTCCGTGGCCTCCTTCTTGGCCTTCTTCTCCGGCACCACATGGGGCGCCGGAGCCAGCAGCCCCGTCAATCGGGCGTCCTCCGGGTCTTCCAGCAAAGGAGCCGGATAGTTAATCTGTCCGGACGTCTTCAGCCAGTCCTGTCAAAGATTATGAAGTTTTAGATCCCACATAGAGTCAATCTATGAAAAAAGAGTCCCGTAAAGGGTAAAATAACTTACCTCGCCGGCTGGACGCTGCGAGCTGTATCCGCGATCTTTGGTAGCGGATGCTGGGGCTTCAGCGCCCTTGAACAACACCTTACAAGCATCTTCGTACGAAGTGTCGAAGAGCCGGCTCAAGGTTCGGTGCTGTGCCGGATCGAACTCCCACAAATTGAAGGCCCGTTGTTGGCACGGGAGATTCCGGCGGATGAGCATGACCTGGATTACGTCGACAAGCCTGAGATTCTTGTCCACCAGGTTTCGGACGCATGTCTGGAGTCCGGATAGCTCTTCCGAATTCCCCCACGTCAGGACCGTCTCTTTCCATGACGAGAGCCGTGTGGGGAAGCCAGATCTGAATTCGGGGGCCGCCGCCCATTCGGGGTCGCGTGGCTCGGTGATGTAGAACCACCCCGATTGCCACCCCTTTATTGTCTCCACAAAGGCGCCCTCGAGCCATAGGACCTTGGCCATCTTTCCAACCATGGCGCCTCCGCACTCCGCTTGACGGCAGCCCACTACCTTCGGCCGGACGTTGAAGATCTTCAGCCATAAGCCGAAGTGGGGCTAGATGTCGAGGAAGGCCTAGCACACGACGATAAACGCCGAGATGTTGAGGATGAAATTCGGGGCCAGGTCGTGGAAGTCCAGGCCGTAGTAGAACATGAGCCCCCGAACAAATGGGTGAAGTGGAAAACCTAGTCCGCGGAGGAAGTGGGGGAGAAACACCACCCTCTCATCGGGCCCGGGGGTTGGAATAAGCTGCCCCGCATCGGCCAGCCTGTGCGCGATGTCGCCGGACAAGTATCCGGCCTCCCGCAGTCTTGTGATATGCCCCTCCGTGACGGAGGAGGCCATCCACCTGCCTCCCGATCCTGACATGGTTAGAGAAGGTTGAGGTGGGATGTGCGGACTTGGGCGCTGGAGCTCGAGTGCGCGGAAATGGATAAGCAAAGGAGGAAGGAGGGTAGGTGAAAGGGTAGATCCTTATCCCCTTATATGGACGGACGAAGCTATGCGTCCGCCACCAGCCTGGTAAAAATCGCTTATTTCCCAAGCGTCGTAATCAATGGCGCTGATGGGTTACCCACGTCCGTATTGATGAGAATCCCGGAATAAGGGGGCACGATCTATGCTTTGATAAGATGTGCCAAGGAAACTGCCTCGCTAAACGCGCTACGGCGGAATGGTAAAAAACGATTCATAAAAAGGCCTGGCCGTGGTGTGATGTCACGCCGCGGAATACGTCAGCAGATCTGTGCAAAAATATTCTCTCTCGGTGTTATGTGGAACTTTTTTGCGAGCGGACACTATCCTTGTGTTCAAAACCTTCTATGAAGTATTCGGAGGAGGAACCCGCCTCATAAGGCGAAGACAATCAACGCGCCGAATCGCCGTCATTGAAGCCTGGTTCGAGGAGCTCTTGAGGAGTCCGGACTAGGGGTGTCCGGATAGCGGACTATCGTCACGGCCGGACTCCAAGACTATGAAGATACAAGATTGAAGACTTCGTCCGTGTCCGGATGGGACTTTCCTTGGCGTGGAAGGCAAGCTTGGCGATCTGGATATGTAGATCTCCTACCATTGTAACCGACTACTGTGTAACCCTAACCTATCCGGTGTCTATATAAACGGAGGGTTTTAGTCCGTGGGACGAACAACAATCATACCATAGGCTAGCTTCTAGGGTTTAGCCTCCTTGATCTCGTGGTAGATCCACTCTTGTACTACCCATATCATCAATATTAATCAAGCGGGAGTAGGGTATTACCTCCATCGAGAGGGCCCAACCTGGGTAAAAACATCATGTCCCTTGCCTCCTGTTACCATCCGCCTAGAGGCACAGATTCGGGACCCCCTACCGAGATCCGCGGTTTGACACGACATTGGTGCTTTCATTGAGAGTTCCTCGTGTCGTCACCGATAGGCCCGATGGCTCCTTCGATCATCAACAACGACACGGTCCGGTGAGACTTTTCTCCCGACAGATCTTCGTGTTTGGCGGCTTTGCATGCGGGCCAATTAAGCAGCCATCCGGAGCAGATCGAAGCTACGCCCGCCATCAGGTCAGATTTGGAGTTTGAACTATCGGCCGATATCCGCGGAGACTTGATCTTGACGGATTCGAGCCGCAATAGCGTGCGCATTGTCTCGATGGGCATGATCTAGCTCTGCAGCGAGCAAAGCCACAGAGGCCGCACGATATCGCTCCGACCCTTAATCCGGGCGGATTCCCGATCGAGAGGGCGAGTGGTTGAACACCGCCTCGGGGCTACAATCTCTACGGCGATCGGGCGAACTCCATCCATGTCCTTTGTGAAGACTTCGACTCCGGTGCGGACTCCTCTCCGGACTCCGAACCCTCCGCGCCCCTGCCAATCGAATCCGATTGGGCGCCGGTCATGGAGTTCACTGCGCGACATCTTTCAGCACTCGCCCTTTGGCGACATCCTGAATTCACTAAAGTCTCTCTCTTTATCCGGAGAGCCCTGGCGGTCTCACGGACAGAAGGTTGCGATGCGACGGCGGCGAAGAAATTCAACGCCCACCCACCACCCACTTTGTAGCCACTGCCGATGATTTAACCGACATGGTAGACTTCGACTCAAGACATCGGCGGTATGGACGGCGATGCGAGACGACCAAGACCTAGCGCCTACGAGGCACCGGAAGGCCACCTCGTCATATGACATATATATGGTGGACATCCCAAAAGATGGGAACGGCGATGGAACAACGGAGGATGACCCCTCAAGAAATAGCGAAGCGCCCGGCGTCGTGGCGCCGCTCTAAATCCCGCCACAATAAAAATGGTGATTCCGGCACGGAGATAATAACACCCCGACAAAGGCGAAGAGAACCCCTCGATGAGGACTCAGCGCAGGAGGAGGAGAAGCAAGTCCGCACGACGGTCTGCAGCAGAAAGAGAGGTCGAGGGCGATAATTATCGCCTCCCTCCAAGATGAGGCAAGCCTCGACGACGATGAATTTGTCGTGCGTGAGGATCCCGCCGAACAGGAGCGTTTCAAACGCAGGCTTATAGCCATGGCAAGCAGCCTCAAGCAAAAGCAGCAACAGCTTAGAGCTGATCAAGACACTGCTAGGCGACGGATGGACTGAAGTCCTTGCAGCGAAGAGTATGAACTCGAGCGCCCTCAAAAGCTACCCCAAACGCAGGCCGTTGCCTCGACTAGAGGAGGAAGCACCCAAGTCACCAGCGCACGACATGGCAGACCGGCCACCCCGTGGCCACGACAGAGAAGCCTCTCGGCCCTCCGCTCAAGCCACACCCCGACGCCGCTCAAAAACTACCGAGGCACAGGAAAACGTGCCGGACTTGCGATATATATTGGAGGATAAGGCAAAACATACAAGATCGATCTACGGATCGCGTGGGCGCCCAACGAAGTGGGATGACTACCATCGCGCCGGATACAGCAAACCCGGCGGGCGAACACGATGAACAAAGCTCATATGAGCTACGTCGTGATATAGCCCAATCTGAGGCGCCAAGACACCCACTATGCTTCATAGATGAAGTAATGGTTCATCAAATCCCGAGGGCTTCAAGCCCGTAAACATCGAATCATACGATGGTACCATAGATCCTGCGGATGCGGATCGAGGATTATCTCCTCCATATCCACATGGCCCGCGTGATGGTCTACATGCCATCAAATACCTCCCACTCAAGCTTAAAGGACCAGCTCGGCATTGGCTCAACAGCTTGCCGGCAGAATCAATTGGTTGTTGGGAGGACACGGAAGCCGCATTCCTTGATAACTTCCAGGCACATATGTGCGACCACCGACGCCGATGACCTTAGCCACATAATCCAGCAGCGGAAGAATCGGCGGACAATTACGGACACGGTTCCTAACAAAGAAAAATCAAATCATTGATCGTCCGGATCAGAGGCCCTTGCAGCCTTCAAACTTAACATCCGCGACGAGTGGCTTGCCCGGCACCTAGGACAGGAAAAGCCAAAATCCATGGCAGCCCTCACAACACTCATGACCGCTTTTGTGCGGAAGAGGACAGCTAGCTAGCTCGAAGCAACAACTTGGCCAAACATCCCGATAGTTCGGATACCAAGGACAGCAATGGCAGTCGCGTCGCAACAAGAACAAAGCGCTGCATTAACGGCGATAACATCAAGATCGGCCGTCAATGCCAGATTCGAGGCTCTAAGCCGGTCAGCGGAAGAAGCCATTCAAAAGAAATACCGGGCCCGTCCCAACTTGGACCGAATACTCGATCGCTTGTGCCAGATACATGGCACCCCCGAAAAACCAGCCAATCACACCAACAGGGACTGTTGGGTGTTCAAGCAAGCAGGCAAGTAAAGTGCCGAACTATATGACAAGGGGCTGCATAGCGATGACGAGGAAGATCCCTGGCCGCCGAACAATAGAGGACAGAAGGGTTTTCCTACACAAGTGCGGACGGTGAACGTGATATCGCAACCCACATACCCAAAAGGGAGCGGAGCGTGCACTAAGGGGCGTATATGCGATGGAGCGATCCGCCCAAGTTCAACCCATGGTCTTCCTTCCCGATCACCTTCGATCGAAGGACCACCCACTAGCATCCGTCCACGGCGGTTTCGCGCATTGGTTCTTGACCCAATTATCAACGGATTTCACCTCACCAGAGTCCTGATGGACGGCGGTAGCAGCCTGAACCTGCTTTATCAGGATATAGTGCGCAATATGGGCATAGACCCCTCAAGGATTAAACCTACAAAGACGACCTTTAAAGGTGTCATACCGGGTGTAGAGGCCAGTTGTACGGGCTCAGTTACACTCGAAGTGGTCTTCGGATCCACGGATAACTTCCGAAGCGAAGAGTTAATCTTCGACGTCGTCCCATTCCGTAGTGGCTATCATGCACTGCTCGGACGAACCGCATTTGCAAAGTTCAATGCGGTGCCGCACTATGCATACCTCAAGCTCAAGATGCCAGGCCCTCGAGGAGTAATCACGGTCAATGGAAACACCGAACGCTCTCTCCGAACGGAGGAGCACACGGCGGCCCTCGCGGCGGAGGTACAAAGCAGCCTCTCACAACAATTCTTGAGTCCGGCCACTAAGCATCCGGACACTGTCAAGCGCGCCCGGAATAACCTACAACAAGACCGCCTGGCACGATTCAAGCACGCGTAGCAATCCGGCCCCAACCCCCGCCCTCGCGAAATTGCGAAGCTAGTATTACGCGTACATAATTACGCTCTGGTGATACCATGGGCATATGGGAAGGGCAAGACCACGACACGCCAAGAATGCGGCTCGACCGCACCAGGGGCTCCCGATTGTGTCATTCTTTTTCTTTTTTTTCCTTTTTTCTTCCTTTTTCTTACTTTCAGGACTTCGTCTTTCATCAGTCCTGTTCGGCACTAGAATCGCCGAATCGACGATGCAACAGCCGAAGCGAAAGCCACGTCAAGTGTTCGTGGTCTCTATTACGAGCATTATACCTGTTTTACATACCATCCCACAGCTTACCCACGGAGGGGACATGTTAGATAGTCCCATCCCTTGCTTATCGCACTATTTGTATCGTTCGCTTCCATCGCAGTACCTTTTGAATTAACAATACATAGCTTTTGCTTATTATTGCTCTACTTCCTTTATATATACATATGTTCATTTCACGACATGTTGCAACCGTACACTTTGGTACGGCCAATACACGAGGGGCTTAAGTATCCCAAAATTATGGTGTGATAAGTCCGAACACTTTCACAAGTGCGTCACCCCGAACTTATAGCATTATATGAACTGTCTCCGAATCATGTCTTCAGTCAATAGTTGGGTTTGCCCGGCTCCCGTGTTTTGGTACCTTACGTTTCGCTATATCGGCTAAGGTAGCACCGGGAGAACCACTGCGATTGTGCCCCAGTTGAGCAGGGTCGAGCACCTCAGTGGAGAAAGATAAAACTGACCGTCATGATAGGGCGAGAGCCGGTCGCTGTTCGAGAGGTTTGTTCGGGTCCCTAAAGAATTATGCCGCTTAGAGCGAAGAACCGGAATTGTCCGGCCAAGGCGTGGATAGCGCCACGAACTCGGTCTTCCGAATACTAGGGGCTTCGCCGAAATTTAAAATTATAGAATTATATGGCTAAGTGAGAGTGTTCAAGCATTATAAGTCCGGTTGCCTTGTTCGTTGTGTTGAGCGCCTCCCTAGATGGACCCAAGAATGGGAACAAGAGTGCTCAAGTTTATCCCGAACACCCCAGCACTCGTGGCATGGGGGCTGAAGCCAACGACTTGCCATCTCTCAAATTTGATAAAAAGCCGCACTGAAGGTAATATTTTAAATTAATAAGCATTGCTTAGCGCATATGAACAAGTTTTCAGCGTACAGGATAACATATGTGAGCCTATTCAAAAATTACATCCTTGGAGCACTCATCCGCTATTCGGCGGGCACCCTTCAGGAGGCCCTCATAGTACATTTCGGGCATGCGATGCTCATGGCCCTTCGGTGGCCCGTCCGTCACAAGCTTCTCCACATCCAGCTTGCCCCAGTGCACTTTAGCACGGGCAAGGGCCCGACGGACACCTTCAATGCAGACGGAGCGCTTGATGAATTCAATCCATGGACAGGCATCCACCAGCCGCTGCACCAAGCCGAAGTAGCTCCCGGGCATGGCCTCCGATGGCCACAGCCGCGCTATAAGGCCCTTCATGGCCTGTTCGGCGACCTTGTGGAGCTCGACCAGCTGCTTCAGCTGGTCGCTCGAGCACACGAATGTTCGGCCTCGAAGATCTGAGACCGAACACCTTTTCGTCGAGCTCCCCTCCTTGGCGCGGTAGAATGCGGCAGCATCAGACACACTACGGGGCAAATCTGTGAATGCTCCCGGAGAGCTCCGAATCCGGGTAAGTAATAGGTAATTCACTTTCACATGCTTGCTTTGCATAAAGAATGCCTTACCCGCCGCTATCATCTTCAACGACTCAATTTCTTGGAGGGCTTTTTGGGCCTCGGCCTTAGCAGCTTTGGCACTCTCAAGAGCCGAGGCAAGCTCGAACTCTCGAGTCTTCAAGTCACGCTCCAAAATCTCGTGGTTTTCCACGAGAGCTTGGAGCTCTTGCCGTACCTTGGCCAGCTGCGCCTCCCCCTTCTCTCGCTCGGTGCGTTCCGCAGCCGCTTTGTTTTCGACCACGGACACCGCTTCCTTGAGGTCGCCACCTCGCTCGTGGCCCTGCACTACCAAGTTATTCCTGTTATTTTTGCAACCAAAACCTTTTCTATAAGGTATTTCTTTAATAAGGTATTACTTACCTTCCTTGTCCTCGAGCTGCTTCTTGGCTTGTCCGAGCTCGTTCTCGGACCGCCGAGGTTACTGCTCATGCATTGACCTCCATGATCGGTCTGGCAGAGGTCAGCAGGTAGCTGCATTCCCATATTGACATACTTATGTTAGACTCCTGCGTATATCTTTTAGATCCTTAGTCCGGCTTTTCTTTCCGAACACCGAACTAAGCATCGAGAACTACTGTCTATCTGGTAATAATTTTACATATTCTAAACTTACCTCAAAGCCCGTTAGAAGGCTGGTACATGCTTCGGTCGATCGGCTCTTGGCGGACTGAACTGTCCGGATCACCACACTCATCACAAAGTCGGTGCTCCTCCTCGATGGAAGCTCTTAAGCGCCTCCGATAGCTATCCGGTGCCTCGGTTGGGCGGAGGACACCGGCGTCTTACCCTTCTTGTGAAGGATCCGCTGGCCGGACTTCGGAACCGCTGATGGTTCTGGCATGGAGTCCGGACGAGGGTCGGGCCTAGAGCCCCTGGGGGTCTTGCCCCCCGCGCGCTTGGAGTCCGGGAGGTTGCCTTGCGGCACCTCCTGCGCCACCTCCTCTTGACCAAGCCCCTCTTGGGGCCCCACCACGGCATCATCCGCAGCGTGAGGCGAGGCGGCGGTCGGAAGTGAGGTACTCTCCATTTCCGACGAGCCCAGGGACCCGCTCGATGAATCTGCGAACTCGCCCTTGGGCGGGCTGCACGATTATTCGACATTAGAGAACACTCTGCAATAATAAAAAGCCATGGGTATCCGGACACTTACGATCTCGCCAGGGGCTTGGCCCTTGTGGGCCAATCCTCCTCGTCGTCGTCGACGTTGGTGGAGAAGTCCAGAGGAAGGGTTCTTCCCCTCATGGACCCTCCGGCCTCCCCAGTTGGGGCGGCCTTCCTTTTCTTCTCCTCCCCCGCTAGGGAAGGAGCTTCTTCTTCTTCCTCCTCATCCTCAGGAGAAGATTCTGCATCAGAATCTGACAACACCTGGCGTCGGGAGCTCCTTCGAGTTCCCGTGGCCTCCTTCTTGGCCTTCTTCTCCGGCACCACATGGGCGCGGAGCGATAGCCCGTCAATCAGGCGTCCTCCGGGTCTTCCGGCAAAGGAGCGGACAGTTAATCTGTCGGGGCGTCTTGATCGATCTGTCAAAGATTAGGGAGTTTTAGATCCCACATAGAGTCAATCTATGAAAAAGAGTCCCGTAAAGGTAAAATAACTTACCTCGCCGGCTGGGCGCGCGAGCTATATCCGCGATCTTTGGTAGCGGATGCTGGGGCTTCAGCGCCCTTGAACAACACCTTCCAGGCATCTTCGTACGTAGTGTCGAAGAGCCGGCTCAAGGTTTGGTGCTGTGCCGGATCGAACTCCCACAAATTGAAGGCCCGTTGTAGGCACGGGAGATTCCGGCGGATGAGCATCACCTGGATTACGTCGACAAGCCTGAGATTCTTGTCCACCAGGTTTCGGACGCATGTCTGGAGTCCGGATAGCTCTTCCGAATTCCCCCACGTCAGGACTGTCTCTTTCCATGACGAGAGCCGTGTGGGGAAGCCAGATCTGAATTCGGGGGCCGCCGCCCATTCGGGGTCGCATGGCTCGGTGATGTAGAACCACCCCGATTGCCACCCCTTTATTGTCTCCACAAAGGCACCCTCGAGCAATAGGACCTTGGCCATCTTTCCAACCATTGCGCCTCCGCACTCCGCTTGACGGCCGCCCACTACCTTCGGCCGGACGTTGAAGATCTTCAGCCATAAGCCGAAGTGGGGCTAGATGCAGAGGAAGGCCTCGCACATGACGATAAACGCCGAGATGTTGAGGATGAAATTCGGGGCCAGGTCGTGGAAGTCCAGGCCGTAGTAGAACATGAGCCCCCGAACAAATGGGTGAAGTGGAAAACCTAGTCCGCGGAGGAAGTGGGGGAGAAACACCACCCTCTGATCGGGCCCGGAGGTTGGAATAAGCTGCCCCGCATCGGCCAGCCTGTGCGCGATGTCGCCGGACAAGTATCCGGCCTCCCGCAGTCTTGTGATGTGCCCCTCCGTGACGGAGGAGGCCATTCACCTGGCTCCCGCTCCTGACATGGTTGGAGAAGGTTGAGGTGGGATGTGCGGACTTGGGCGCTGGAGCTCGAGTGCGCGGAAATGGATAAGCAAAGGAGGAAGGAGGCGTAGGTGAAAGGGTAGATCCTTATCCCCTTATATGGACGGACGAAGCTATGCGTCCCCCACCAGCCAGGTAAAACTCGCTTATTTCCCAAGCGCCGTAATCAATGGCGCTGATGGGTTACCCACGTCCGTATTGATGAGAATCCCGGAATAAGGGGGCACGATCTATGCTTTGATAAGACGTGCCAAGGAAACTGCCTTGCTAAACGCGCTAAGGCGGAATGGTAAAAAACGATTCATAAAAAGGCCTGGCCGTGGTGTGATGTCACGCCGCAGAATACGTCAGCAGATCTGTGCAAAAATTATTCTGTCTACGGTGTTATGTGGAACTTGTTTTGCAGAGTCGGACACTATCCTTGTGTTCAAAACCTTCTATGAAGTATTCAGAGGAGGAACCCGCCTCTCAATGCCGAAGACAATCAACGCGTCGGACTCGTCGTCATTGAAGCCTGGTTCAGGGGCTACTGAGGGAGTCCCGGACTAGGGGGTGTCCGGATAGCCAGACTATCATCACGGCCGGACTCCAAGACTATGAAGATACAAGATTGAAGACTTCGTCCCGTGTCCGGATGGGACTTTCCTTGGCGTGGAAGGCAAGCTTGGCGATACGGATATGTAGATCTCTTACCATTGTAACCGACTCTATGTAACCCTAACCTATCCGGTGTCTATATAAACCGGAGGGTTTTAGTCCGTAGGACGAAGAACAATCATACCATAGGCTAGCTTCTAGGGTTTAGCCTCCTTGATCTCGTGGTAGATCCGCTCTTGTACTACCCATATCATCAATATTAATCAAGCAGGAGTAGGGTATTACCTCCATCGAGAGGGCCCGAACCTGGGTAAAAACATCGTGTCCCTTGTCTCCTGTTACCATCCGCCTAGATGCACAGTTCGGGACCCCCTACCCGAGACGCCGGTTTTGACACCGACAGCACCCGACATGTTGTAGCATTTTTTGTGTCCATTTTGAGAGAAATCGCACTCGAATTATGACAACCAACAAAGGCATTTTGAAAAAATAGTTGCCACTTTAATATCTCGAACGTTTGTAGAATTCAAACTGTATGCGTTCTTTCACGTGACGCCACGTGTCTTGGTTTTAATGGTTGTAGGAGGTGCCGTGTGGACAGCTACTTGACCTTGACTGAACGAGAGGCGTGCGAGCGTAGTCCGTTGTGCAGGTTGATCGAGAGGCGCGCAAACCGTCCTCCAATGCGCAGGCTCACCTGGAAGCGTGCGAGCTGTACACTACGCAGGCTCACTGGAAAGCGAGCCCTTTGACTTCCATGGCCGCCCGCCTTCCTCTCCATTAATGGCGCCCGAGCCGCTGTTTAATACGGGCGGCCTTACTGTTCGCCTCCCATTACCCTCCCTCCCGCAGACCTCCACCAATGCCATGGTGGAGAACGATCATCTGCCACTAGTCTTGAAGTTTGGTGAAGTCGACTCCAAGCTAGAGGAGATAGAAAATAAGGAGGAATGGGGCCTCATGGACATGGCCTAGAACGAGCTGGCCGCGGCGGTTGCTGCGCCCGCTACCGTCCTAGCTCCCATCCCCGCGCCCGCGCCAGCGACCATCCCCATAGCATTGACGGGCTGGTCACCGAGCACTATCGCAGAGCTAGAAGCCGCGGGCGTCAGCCAGGTCTCCGCGGACCCACGTGAGCTCGTGTACATGCCAGCACCAGCGCCCATGCCTGTGCCCGTGCGTGCCCCTCCACCCATCGTGGCAGCGGGCCCCGTGCGTTTGGCAGCACCTGCCACACCCGTGCTCGTGCCCGTGCGCACGCTCCCCTCGGCGGCATGGGACGCTGTAGTTGACCGCTACCTCTCAGCGGCTCCAATTGTCGTCCTCCCACGCCCCGCCCGTCGATCACGCGACGACATGATGTTTGATTTACACGTGAAGAACATTTTGTGCTGCCTTGAAGACTTCAACAACGGCGTCCCGGAGGACGACAATGACAACGATGGCGCGGCAAGCCGCCTCCGCCACCGCCGGAAATAGTTTTTTTGGGGTTTAATACTGTATCTTGAATTTCGATCATATGAATATAAATTCGCAGTGTGGCTGAATGAAAGATATGGTTTGAACGAACTTGCGTTTTTCTCTCTTAATGTACAGACTTATCAAACGATTTTCTTTTGAAAAAAGCGTCAATGGTTTTTAAATATAAAACGCTCATCGCAAACGTTTTAGTTAGAACACCCGGATGCAAACCAACAGCTTCCCCAGGAAGCCAAGGGAAAATGTCCCGAGCAGGATTTCCGCATTACTTCAATGCAAACGGTTATTTTGCATGACCCGTGTGCAACCACATACAAACGATTGGGTAAGATTTGCATATCTGTCATTTTGGGTATTTTGACATTTGTCAAACAGGAAAGATTGACATTTTTTTTATCTAGTAACATTGCCATTTGTCAACCTTGTAACACTGTGATTTGTCAAAATATGCAGCTAAAAATCACTAACACTATCTAATTTTTGCAACTAAAATCACTAGCACTGTTCATATGGACACCACTAGCAGGCGTGAGTTGATGGACGCATATGCAAATGTACCATTGATTACATACAACAAGTCATCAGCCAACAACGACAACGAGGATACACGTTGGATTATAGATCATTTCCAACAAAACATTCTAGTAAAGTTTTTCTCACACAACAAATAACAAATCGATGAAATGAACTTCAACTCAACCACTCGTCAGCGTTGGAAACACTTGCTTTGAACTAGAAGTGATTCTCTGGGAAGGGTCAGCTACTGTCAATCTCGAGCCCAACGCAGGACTGGTCATCCAGGCTGAAGCGGCCTATGTCAGGACCCATATTGGGATGGTAGGGAAGCATAGCAATGTCCGAGGTATAGATACAATTGCTTCTCATAAATGGTAGTAACATTGTGACAATAGCAGCTGGATCCCTTTCCACCATCATTGGATAGTTTTTTCCAAGGAAGAGCGAGTTTCCTCCAAGACTTTCAGTACTGAACTAGGGAGAAGGTGTTGGCACTAGTACACTAGTATCCATCCCGAATACCCTGCAACAGATGTTGGAATAGGTCCGGAGAGTGCGACCATGCGAGACAACACCTTCTTCCTTAGTAACATCGGCAATGCCTTGTATACAGACAAGAAGAGGTGATCCATCGAAATATGTTGCCAGGCGCCACTGAGTATATGGGTCCAGCTCGTCCTCATGCTTGTGATCATTAGCATCGTCATCTCCCCCCCTTGGTTATAAAAATTTAAAAGTATAGGTGGTGGAATGTTCACAGGACCTTGTAAACACACGAAGGTTAATTAATTAGTAAAGGGAAACTAGCTAACCCGCATGCATGTGGATGAAACAATTATAATTACGGTGGAAGACAAACATACCGAAAGTATGATGATTCCATGCAAAAACAATGCCACGAGTGGTGGCAGAAAACACAAGACCCTCGTATTGAATTGCATCACAGTACTCATCCGTGTATAGAAATTGATTTTTGAGCAATATCCATCGAGGCGTGGAAGTAAGGAAGGAAACAAGCTTGTCGAAGATAGCAAGAACTTCGTAGTTTGTGTAATACCAAGAGAGGTTGGGAACTCGACAAATTGCTATCTTCCATAGACGACAGTCACCATGATCGTATTTGAACTCACATAGAATACCGGTGTACTCAACCTCTGGGCAGTCGTCTGAGATTTTTGGAAATGGAACCCGGTGACGAGTGTACACATTCGCAAGTTCCCACTCGCATTTATACCCAGTATAAACAACCCAATCTCAATTTGCGCCTGCCCAAGACTTGCCCTCAAGCGACGACATCTTAAAATCATACGTATCATTATCAAGCGGCATCAACTAGCAAAAGGTGAGGCTTCCCTCATCCCCGCGTCAGTCAGCAGGGTCACGGTGAAGAATATAGGGGAGATCAAACCGCTCCTGGACCCTTGGGTTCCTTGTAATGATGTTATTAGTTGAGTCGAGAATGGTCTTGAACAAACCTGCCATGCTAGCCAAGGTGATGGCGTCGCACCGATCAATGAGTTCCTCCACCATGACATCTCTCAGATTGGGGCAAGAATAACAGGGTCGTTTCTGGCCTGTTCCCTCCATGGAGAAGATGATTGAACAATGGCAGAAGGAAGGGTGAAGGAAAATGGAGGGAGGAAGAGCGTGTTACAGCAGTTCCAAATTGAGAGGGAAAGGCGAAGCGGCGGTGGAAGGTTGACAAGGTACACGAAGAGGCGCCTGTGGAGTGAATGGTTGCCACCGAGGTCACACACTAACGACAAGGGCCAAATGAACCGCATGCGTATATCGCACACACCTTGATCTAGCTGACCGTTTCTTTTGTGTTGCCTAATCACAAATAGTTCATCCGAGTGAATCATATGTTGTATATCGCACACACCTTCATCTAGCTTCCCGTTTCTTTTGTGTTGCCTAATCACAAACAGTTCATCCGAGTGAACCGTCTGATGTGTATCACACACGCCTTCATCTGGCTGCCCGTTTCTTTTTTTTCCTCCTCATCACAAACAGTTAATTGAACTAAACTGTACGCCCTTCATCACACAGGCAACTAAAACCTGAACCGTGTTTGATGCATCCATCATCGCAAACATTTTATACATTTATAACGGTTTTCATATAGCGCCGTTTGCGATTATTGCATCTCACACAGTTTCTCGAAGGGTCTCTGATCGGAGTGTCGCGTTAGCAGCATCCTGTAGTAGTGACAACTGCTAAAAATTATTTTTCAGTAGTAGCTTAATTTCTCTGGGCACTGTCTAGATTTTTAATAGCATATTGGATAACATATAATTTCTTATCAACTCTTTTTCCTAGAACAACACCTACAACATAATCTCTAACATCACACATAATTTCAAAGGGTAAATGACAATCAGGTGGCTGAACAATAGGTGCAGAAATCAAGGCTTTCTTAAGTATTTCAAATGCTTCTACACAATCATCATCAAAGACAAAAGGAACATCTTTTTGTAAGAGATTAGTGAGAGCCCTAGAAATTTTTGAGAAGTCTTTAATGAACCTCCTATAAAAACCGTCATGACCAAGAAAACTTCTTATACCTTTAATATCCTTAGGACACGACATCTTTTCAGTAGCATCAAGACAATACCTTCATTAACCATAAAGTGGCACTTCTCCCAATTCAAGAAAATATTAGTTTCTTCACATCTCTGCAAAAATGGATCAAGGTTGCTTAAGCAATCATCAAAAGAAGTTCCATACACGGAGAAATCATCCATGAAAACCTCAACAATCTTTTCACGAAAGTTAGAGAATATAGCAGTCATACATCTTTGAAAGGTAGGAGGTGCATTACATAAACCAAAAGGCATACGTCCATAAGCAAAGGTACCGAAAGGGCAAGTAAAAGTGGTCTTTTCCTGATCCTCTTTTGACACAGGTATTTGAGAGAAACCAGAATAACCGTCTAGAAAGCAGAAATGTGTATGTTTGGATAATCTTTCTAGCATTTGATCAATAAAAGGTAAAGGGTAATGATCCTTTCTAGTAGCTTTATTTAATTTGCATAAATCAATTACCATTCTATAACCTGTAACAATTCTTTGTGGGATCAATTCGTCTTTATCATTAGGAACAATAGTAATACCTCCCTTCTTAGGGACACAATGGACAGGACTTTCCCACTGACTATCAGCAACGGGATAAATTATACCTACCTCCAGAAACTTTAGTATTTCATTTCTTACCACTTCTTTCATCTTAGGATTTAGCCGTCGTTGGTGATCAACAACCGGTTTAGCGTCTTTCTCCAATTTTAGTTTGTGCTGGCATTGAGTGGGACTAATGCCCTTAAGATCATCAAGAGTATATCCAATAGCAGCATGGTGCTTCTTCAGAGCTTTCAATAATTTCTCTTCTTCCTGCTCTGAAAGGTTAGCACTAATAATAAGAGGATATATCTTCTTTTCATAAAGATAAGCATATTTAAGAGTATGAGGTAATGGTTTAATCTCAAACACAGGATCACCCTTGGGTGGAGGAGGATCCCCTAAAATTCAACAGGCAAGTTGTGTTTCAATATAGGTCCCTCTTTAAAGAATACTTCATTGATTTCCCTTCTTTCATTCATAAACATATCATTTTCATGGTCTAGCAAATATTGTTCTAAAGGATCTTTAGGAGGCACGTCAATAGAAGCAAGACCAATAATTTCATCTTTACTAGGCAATTCTTTGTCATGGGGTTGTGTATGAAATTTAGCAAAATTAAAATCATGAGAGATATCCCCTAAACCAACAGTAACAATATCCTTTTTGCAGTTTATCTTAGCATTATCATTATTCAAGAAGGGTCTACCAAATCTAATGTGAAAAAAGTCATCTTGTGGGGAACCAAGAACAAGAAAATCAGTAGGATATTTAACTTTCCCACACAAGACTTCGACATCTCTAACAATCCCAATTGGTGAAATAGTATCTCTATTGGCAAGCTTAATTGTAACATCAATATCTTCTATCTCAGTAGGTGCAATATCATGCATAATTTCTTCGTATAAGGAATGAGGTATTGCACTCGCACTAGCACCCATATCACATAAGCCATGCATATGATACTACGTACGTACCTTCATAGTGCATAGTATCATAGAGTAGTATCATAGATGACCGTATTTATGGCCATGCATGACACAAAGTAGTATAGCATATTTATTATGTTACGGTATCTACCTATGTTACTTCTTTTCCACATCATCATATTTGCTAATCCCGAGGCATGATACCGGTTGTGATACCCCCACTATGGCCACCCTAAGGCTGGTCGTAATGGGAGTATCATAAGTGGTATCATGCATGCCAACTACTAGACTTTTTGGATGATGTAGTGGCACACATTTAAATGAGGAAAGAGACGGTGTGGTATCATATCATGATACCCGTATCATATTAAATGGTTTACTACTTTGTGCCATGCATGGAAATTAATAAGGCAACCTAAGATACTAACTTATGATACTACGCGCGCATTACGGAGGTAGTATCATATACTATAGTATCATATGCATGATACTAGTATATTATAAAGCTGGTTGTAAGGCCCCTCCAATGCTCCACCTTCTACAGGTGCTAAGGCTGCCATGTAGGCAAGGCAAGGTAATTATGAGGAGAGAGATGAGTGTGTTGACCCAGGAAGAAACAATGCCAAGCGCGAGAACCTATGCAAAACACTTAAATGGAAGAATCCCACCAATGCATGAAGAACTTTAGTTGCAAAATCATTAAATGAAGGATACTTAGCACCAACAAGTTAAAGCACCTATGCATTGGGGTCTTTAGTTGCTAAAGTATTTAATATGCTTATTACCTCATGTAAGCACCAATGCATTGGAAGCAGCCTAATGGGGAGTATCATATACTAGTATCATGCATATGATACTAGCTAGTATATGATACTACCTCTGTAATGCGCGCATAGTATCATAAGTTAGTATCATGTAGTATTTTATTTATTGTCATGCATGACACATAGTAGCATAGCATTTATTATGATACGGTATCATGATATGATACTTAACCCTCTCTTTATTCATTTAATTCTATGACAGCTCATCAAAATTGCCTAGTTGGCATGCATGATACTAGCTATGATACTCCCATTACGATCAACCTAGCAAAGAAGGTGTACAAATCATTTGTGCATCGCTTTGTGAGTTTTGTTGGAAATATGCCCTAGAGGCAATGATAAATTAGTTATTATTATATTTCCTTGTTCATGATAATCGTTTATTATCCATGCTATAATTGTATTGATAGGAAACTCAGATACATGTGTGGATACATAGACAACACCATGTCCCTAGTAAGCCTCTAGTTGACTAGCTCGTTGATCAATAGATGGTTACGGTTTCCTGACCATGGACATTGGATGTCATTGATAACGGGATCACATCATTAGGAGAATGATGTGATGGACAAGACCCAATCCTAAGCCTAGCACGTAGATCGTAGTTCAGATGCTAAAGCTTTTCTAATGTCAAGTATCTTTTCCTTAGACCATGAGATTGTGCAACTCCGGATACCGTAGGAATGCTTTGGGTGTACCAAACGTCCACAACGTAATGGGTGGCTATAAAGGTGCACTACAGGTATCTCCGAAAGTGTCTGCTGGGTTGGCACGAATCGAGACTGGATTTGTCACTCCGTAAACGGAGAGGTATCTCTGGGCCCACTCGGTAGGACATCATCATAATGTGCACAATGTGACCAAGGGGTTGATCACGGGATGATGTGTTACGGAACGAGTAAAGAGACTTGCCGGTAACAAGATTGAACAAGGTATCGGGATACCGACGATCGAATCTCGGGCAAGTACAATACCGCTAGACAAAGGGAATTGTATACGGGATCGATTGAGTCCTTGACATCGTGGTTCATCCGATGAGATCATCGTGGAACATGTGGGAGCCAACATGGGTATCCAGATCCCGCTGTTGGTTATTGACCGGAGAACGTCTCGGTCATGTCTACATGTCTCCCGAACCCGTAGGGTCTACACACTTAAGGTTCGATGACGCTAGGGTTATAAAGGAAGTTTGTATGTGGTTACCGAATGTTGTTCGGAGTCCCGGATGAGATCCCGGACTTCACGAGGAGTTCCGGAATGGTCCGGAGGTAAAGATTTATATATGGAAAGTTGTTGTTGGGTTCCGAAAAGTTCGGGTTTTTCGGTATTGTACCGGAAGCTTCGAAGGTTCCGGAGGATTCGGAGGGTCCGGAGGTCCGGAAATTGTTCCACCACGTCCAATACAGTAGCATGGGCTGTAGGGGGGCGCCCTAGCCTTAATGGGCCAGGGGCACCAACCCCCCCAAGGCCCATGCGCATGGGAAGGGGGAAACCCTAAGGGGGAGGGCCTCCACTTGACTTGGGAGGCACTCCCCCCCCCCCTTGGCCGCCCCCCTAGATGGGATCTAGGGCTGGCCGCACCCTTGGGGTGGGAAAACCATAAAGGGGCGCAGCCCCTTCCCCTATATATACTTGAGGTTTGGGCTGCCCCAACACACGAGAACCTCTCCTCTTGGTGCAGCCCCTCCTCCTCCTCCTCCTCTCCCTTGGTGCTTGGCGAAGCCTGCGGGATTGCCACGCCTCCATCACCACCATGCCGTTGTGCTGCTGCTGGATGGAGTCTTCCTCAACCTCTCCCTCTCTCCTTGCTGGATCAAGGTGTGGGACGCCACCGGCTGTACGTGTGTTGAACGCGGAGGTGCCGTCCGCTCGCACTAGGATCTCCAGCTATTTGGATCACGATGAGTACGACTCCTTCAACCCCGTTCTCGAGCGCTTCCGCTTAGCGATCTACAAGGGTATGTAGATGCACTCTCCTTCCCTCGTTGCTAGTTTCTCCATAGATAGATCTTGGTGACACGTGGGAAAATTTTGAATTTCTGCTCGTTCCCCTACAAAGGCATCATGAGCTAGGTCTATTGCGTAGATTCTTTGCACGAGTAGAACACAAAGTAGTTGTGGGCGTTGATGTTGTTCAATATGCTTACCTTTACTAGTCCAATCTTGTTTCGACGGTATTGTGGGATGAAGCGGCCGGACCGACCTTACACGCATTTTCGTGAGACAGGTTCCACCGACCGACATGCACTTGGTGCATAAGGTGGCTAGCGGTGCCGCCTCTCCACTTTAGTCGGAACGGATTCGATGAAAAGGGTCCTTATGAAGGGTAAATAGCAATTGACATATCACGTTGTGGTTTTGCGTAGGTAAGAAACGTTCTTGCTAGAAACCCATAGCAGCCACGTAAAACATGCAAACAACAATTAGAGGACGCCTAACTTGTTTTTGCAGGTATGCTATGTGATGTGATATGGCCAAGAAGAATGTGATGAATGATATGTGATGTATGAGATTGATCATGTTCTTGTAATAGGATTCACGACTTGCATGTCGATGAGTATGACAACCGGCAGGAGCCATAGGAGTTGTCTTTATTTATTGTATGACCTGCGTGTCATTAAACAACGCCATGTAATTACTTTACTTTATTGCTAACCGTAGACATAGTAGTAGAAGTAATAGTTGGCGAGACAACTTCATGAAGACACGATGATGGAGATCATGATGATGGAGATCATGGTGTCATGCCGGTGACGATGATGATCATGGAGCCCCGAAGATGGAGATCAATGGAGCTATATGATATTGGCCATATCATGTCACTACTATATAATTGCATGTGATGTTTATTATGTTTATGCATCTTGTTTACTTAGAACGACGGTAGTAAATAAGATGATCCCTTACAACAATTTCAAGAAGTGTTCTCCCCTAACTGTGCACCGCTGCTAAAGTTCGTCGCTTCTAAGCACCACGTGATGATCGGGTGTGATGGATTCTTACGTTCACATACAACGGTGTTGACGAGCCTAGCATGTACAGACATGGCCTCGGAACACACGCAATACACTTAGGGTTAACTTGACGAGCCTAGCATGTACGGACATGGCCTCGGAACACGAGACCGAAAGGTTGAGCATGAGTCGATAGTAGATACGATCAACATGAAGATGTTCACCGATGATGACTAGTCCGTCTCACGTGATGATCGGACACGGCCTAGTTGACTCGGATCATGTAATCACTTAGATGACCAGAGGGATGTCTATCTGAGTGGGAGTTCATAAGATGAACTTAATTATCTTGAACATAGTCAAAAGACCTTTTGCAAATTATGTCGTAAGCTCGCGCTTTAGTTCCACTGTTTAGATATGTTCCTAGAGAAAATATAGTTGAAAGTTGAAAGTAGCGATTATGCGGACAGTAGAAAGCTTATGTCCTTAATGCACCGCTCAGTGTGCTGAACCCCAAACGTCCTTTGTGGATGTTGCGAACATCTGACATACACGTCTTGATAACTACGTGATAGTTCAGTTAAACGGTTTAGAGTTGAGGCACCAAAGACGATTTTTAAACGTCGCGGAACATATGAGATGTTTCGAGGGATGAAATTGGGATTTCAAGCTCGTGCCCACATCAAGAGGTATAAGACCTCCGACGATTTTTTGAGCCTGCAAACTAAGGGAGAAAAGCTCAATCGTTGAGCTTGTGCTCAGATTGTCTGAGTGCAACAATCACTTGAATCGAGTGGGAGTTGATCTTCCTGATAAGATAGTGATGTTTCTCCAAAGTCATTGCCACCAAGCTGCTAGAAGCTTCGTGATGAACTATAAAATATCAGGGATAGATATGATGATCCTTGAGCTATTTGCAATGTTCGACACCGCGAATGTAGAAATCAAGAAGGAGCATCAATTGTTGATGGTTAGTGAAACCACTAGTTTCAGAAGGGCAAGGGCAAGAAGGGTACTTCATGAAACGACAAATTAGTTGCTGCTCCAAAGAAGAAACCCAAGGTTGAACCCAAACCGAGACTAAGTGCTTCGCAATAAGGGAACAACCATCGGAGCAGAATTACCCTAGTTACTTGGTAGATGAGAAGGCTGGCAAGGTCGATAGAAGTATATTGGATATACATTATGTTAATGTGTACTTTACTAGTACTCCTAGTAGCACCAGGGTATTAGATACCGGTTCGGTTGCTAAGTGTTAGTAACTCGAAATAAAAGGCTACGGAATAAACGGAGACTAGCTAAAGGTGAGCTGACGATATGTGTTGGAAGTGTTTCCAAGGTTGATGTGATCAAGCATCGCACGCTCCCTCTACCATCGAGATTGGAGTTAAACCTAAAATTATTATCTGGTGTTTGCGTTGAGCATAGACATGATTGGATTATGTCTAACGCAATACGGTTATTCATTTAACGAGAATAATGGTTACTCTATTTATTTGAATAAATACCTTCAATGCTCTTGCACCTAAAAGAATGGTTTATTGAATCTCGATCGTAGTGATATACATTTCCATGCCAAAAGATATAAGATAGTAATGATAGTACCACTTACTTGTGGCACTGCCATGTAAGTCATATTGGTGTAAAACGCATGAAGAAGCTCCATGTTGATGGATCTTTGGACTCACTTGTTTTGAAAAGTTTGAGACATGCGAACCATGTCTATTGGTGTATACACATGAAGAAACTCCATGCAGATGGATCGTTTGGACTCACTTGAGATATGCAAATCATACCACATGGGCAAGATGACTGAAAAGCCTCGGTTTCAGTAAGATGGAACAAGATAGCAACTTTTTGGAAGTAACACTTTTTGATGTGTGCAGTCCAATGAGTCTTTGGCATGCGATGAATATCGTTATGTTCGACTTCACAGATGATTCGAGTAGATGTTGAGTATATTTACTTGATGAAACACAAGTCTGAATTATTGAATGGTTCAAGTAATTTCAGAGTGAAGTTAAAGATCATCGTGACAAGAGGATAAAATGTATATGATGTGATCATAGAGATGAATATCTGAGTTGCGAGTTTGGTACACAATTGAGACATTGTGGAAATTGTTTCACAACTAATACCGCCTGGAACACCATAGTGTGATGGTGTGTCCAAACATCATAGTTGCACCCTATTGGATATGATGCGTACCATGATGTCTCTTATCGAATTACCACTATCGTTCATGGGTTAGGCATTAGAGACAACCACATTCACTTTAAATAGGGCACCACGTAATTCTGTTGAGATGACACCATATGAACTATGGTTTAGAGAAACCTAAGCTGTCATTTCTTAAAAGTTTGGGGATGCGACGCTTATGTGGAAAAGTTTCAGGTTGATAAGCTCGAACCCAAAGCGGACAAAATGCATCTTCATAGGACACCCAAAAACAGTTGGGTATACCTCCTAATTCAGATCCGAAAGCAATAGGGATTGTTTCTTGAATCGGGTCCTTTGTCGAGGAAAAGTTTGTCTCGAAAAGTTGAGTGGGAGGATGGTGGAGACTTGATGAGGTTATTCAACCGTCACTTCAACTAGTGTGTAGCAGGGCACAGGAAGTTGTTCCCGTGGCACCTACACCAATTGAAGTAGAAGCTTATGATAATGATCATGAAGTTTCGGATCAAGTCACTAACGTACCTCGTAGGGTGACAAGGATGCGTACTACTTCAGAGTGGTACGCAATCCTGTCTTGAAGGTCATGTTGCTAGACAACAATGAACCTACGAGCTATGGAGAAGCAATGGTGGGCCCAAATTCCGACAAATGGTTAGAAGCCATGAAATCCGAGATAGGATCCATGTATCAGAACAAAGCATGGACTTTGGTGGACTTGCCTGATGATCGGCAAGCCATTGAGATAAATGGATCTTTAAGAAGAAGACGGACGTCGACGGTAATATCACCGTCTATGAAGCTCGACTTGTGGCGAAGAGTTTTTCACAAGTTCAAGGAGTTGACTACGATGAGATTTTCTCATCCGTAGCGATGCTTAAGTCCGTCGGAATCATGTTAGCATTAGCTGCATTTATGAAATCTGGCAGATGGATGTCAAGACGAGTTTCCTTACCAGTTTACGTAAGGAAAGGTTGTATGTGATACAATCAGAAAAGTTTTGTCAATCCTAAGGATGCTAAAAGGTATGCTAGCTCCAGCAATCCTTCTAAGGACCGGAGTAAGCATCTCGGAGTTGGAATATGCACTTTGACAGATGATCAAAGATTTTGGGTTTATACAAAGTTTATGAGAAACTTGTATTTCCAAAGAAGTGAGTGGGAGCACTATAGAATTTCGATGAGTATATGTTGTTGACATATTGTTGATCGAAATGATGTAGAATTTCTGGAAAGCATACAGGGGTTATTTGAAAGGTGTTTTCAAGTGAAAACCTGGATTAAGCTGCTTAAACATTGAGCATCAAGATCTATGAGAATAGATCAAAACGCTAAATGATACTTTCAAATGAGCACATACCGACATGATCTTGAAGGTGTTCAAGATGGATCAGTCAAAGAAGGAGTTCTTGCCTGAGTTGTAAGGTATGAAGTTAAGAGTTAAAGCTCGACCACGGCAGAAGAGAGAGAAAGGACCAAGGTCGTCCCCTATGCTTTAGACATAGGCTCTATAGTATGCTATGTTGTGTACCGCACCAGAAGTGTGCCTTGCCATGAGTCAGTCAAGGGGTACAAGAATGATCCAGGAATGGATCATTGGACAGCGGTCAAAACTGTCCTTGGAGTAAATAAGGACATGTTTCTCGATTATGGAGGTGATAAAGAGTTCGGCGTAAAGGGTTACGTCGATGCAAGCTTTAACACCTATCCGAGTGACTCTGAGTAGCAAACCGGATACGTATAGTAGAGCAACCATTTGGAATAGATCCAAGTGGAGCGTGGAAGCAAAATTTACAATATGACATAGAGAATTGCGAAGTACACACAGATCTGAAAGGTTCAGACCCGTTGACTTAAACCTCTCTCACAAGCAAAACATGATCAAACCTCACAACTCATTGAGTCTTAATCACATGATGATGTGAACTAGTTTAGTGACACTAGTAAACTCTTTGGATGTTGGTCACATGGTGATGTGACCTGTGAGTGTTAATCACATGGCGATGTGAACTAGATTATTGACTCTAGTGCAAGTGGGAGACTGTTGGAAATATGCCCTAGAGGCAATGATAAATTAGTTATTATTATATTTCCTTGTTCATGATAATCGTTTATTATCCATGCTATAATTGTATTGATAGGAAACTCAGATACATGTGTGGATACATAGACAACACCATGTCCCTAGTAAGCCTCTAGTTGACTAGCTCGTTGATCAATAGATGGTTACGGTTTCCTAACCATGGACATTGGATGTCATTGATAACGGATCACATCATTAGGAGAATGATGTGATGGACAAGACCCAATCCTAAGCCTAGCACAAAGATCGTGTAGTTCAGATGCTAAAGCTTTTCTAATGTCAAGTATCTTTTCCTTAGACCATGAGATTGTGCAACTCCGGATACCGTAGGAATGCTTTGGGTGTACCAAACGTCCTGGCGTATCGGGTGGCTATAAAGGTGCACTACAGGTATCTCCGAAAGTGTCATTGGGTTGGCACGAATCGAGACTGGATTTGTCACTCCGTAAACGGAGAGGTATCTCTGGGCCCACTCGGTAGGACATCATCATAATGTGCACAATGTGACCAAGGGGTTGATCACGGGATGATGTGTTACGGAACGAGTAAAGAGACTTGCGGTAACGAGATTGAACAAGGTATCGGGATACCGACGATCGAATCTCGGGCAAGTACAATACCGCTAGACAAAGGGAATTGTATACGGATCGATTGAGTCCTTGACATCGTGGTTCATCCGATGAGATCATCGTGGAACATGTGGAGCCAACATGGGTATCCAGATCCCGCTGTTGGTTATTGACCGGAGAACGTCTCGGTCATGTCTACATGTCTCCCGAACCCGTAGGGTCTACACTTAAGGTTCGATGACGCTAGGGTTATAAAGGAAGTTTGTATGTGGTTACCGAATGTTCTTGAGTCTGGATGAGATCCCGGACGTCACGAGGAGTTCCGGAATGGTCCGGAGGTAAAGATTTATATATGGAAAGTTGTTGTTGGGTTTGGAAAAAGTTCGGGTTTTTCGGTATTGTACGGAAGCTTCGGAAGGTTCGGAGGATTCGGAGGTCCGGAGGTCCGGAAATTGTTCCACCACGTCCAATACAGTAGCATGGGCTGTAGGGGGCGCCCTAGCCTTAATGGGCCAGGGGCACCAGCCCCCAAGGCCCATGCGCATGGGAAGGGGAAACCCTAAGGGGAGGGCCTCCACTTGACTTGGGAGGCACTCCTCCCCTTGGCCGCCCCTAGATGGGATCTAGGGCTGGCCGCACCCCTTGGGGTGGAAAACCCTAAAGGGGGCGCAGCCCCCTTTCCCCCTATATATACTTGAGGTTTGGGCTGCCCCAACACACACGAGAACCTCTCCCTCTTGGTGCAGCCCTACCTCTCCTCCCCTCCTCTCCCTTGGTGCTTGGCGAAGCCCTGCGGGATTGCCACGCTCCTCCATCACCACCATGCCGTTGTGCTGCTGCTGGATGGAGTCTTCCTCAACCTCTCCCTCTCTCCTTGCTGGATCAAGGCGTGGGAGACGTCACCGGGCTGTACGTGTGTTGAACGCAGAGGTGCCGTCCGTTCGGCACTAGGATCTCCAGTGATTTGGATCACGATGAGTACGACTCCTTCAACCCCGTTCTGAGAACGCTTCCGCTTAGCGATCTACAAGGGTATGTAGATGCACTCTCCTTCCCCTCGTTGCTAGTTTCTCCATAGATAGATCTTGGTGACACGTAGGAAAATTTTGAATTTCTGCTACGTTCCCCTACAAGTTTTCATCTGTTTGTTCGAGAAGCGGGGAGAAGTTTCAAAAATTTCGGCCGCGAGGTGCGGCCACTGGCGTAGGCCTAGTTGGTATTCTAATCACATGAAATTATGGTGCCCGTGGCGTGCTCTCACGACCCCGTGGAAAAAAATTGGTAAACTTTGGCAGAAGTTTTGATGATCGCTCCTTCCAAACCGGAGCATCTCACATGAAGGATCATGGTTTCCAAAAGGAGACGTGTCAATTCAAACTCCAGTGGCCAGTGACTTCATCATTTGGCCTCATAAAAATTTCCACGATATGCAATCACCATTATACCATGGGTTTGATTTTCTGGCGCATTTCAAGTATCGTTAGCTATATTTAAGACATTTTTTGAGTTTAACATGCATTTTGTGCATAAAAATAAAGTTACAACCGGAACTGCATATGCTGGCAAAAGGGATGAGGATCGTCGTTCAATCTGGGAGCATCCAACGGTGCAGACGTACGATAAGTGGGGTTTGGGTTTTTGCCAATCAGAAAGCATGACTCAGATCGTGTGCGGGGTTTGGTCAGCACACGGTTTTCATCAACGAACCGTGTGCTATTCGCAAACTAGATTGCATATTTTTGTTCACACATACTGTAGTGAGATCAATTGAGTGTGCTACCTCTATGATATAATAATAATAAGAAAAAACAGTTCATATTCATTGCTTGAGCTGATAACATATCAAGGTCAACATATTAACGGCTCTTACATGAATAGAAAATCGGGCATAACTCACAAATTCAGTACACGCGACAGTTCTAAATTGAACGAATTAAGTTGTCGGGTAGGCATAAAGACTAGTCTTATAGCTTAATTCCCTTGTACATGGGGAAACTGGGATCATTACGTTGACCCCAATTGAACTTGGGTTTTCTGATGATTTTACGCTGCTCTGTTACACGGGTGCGTGATCCCTTGGCTGGCAACTCAGCAAATTCATCATACTCATCCTCATCAGCAACATCATCGACACCCAGTACCCTCCTCTTCCCATGCATCACTACATGGCAGTTCTTATGCAAGGGGTCTTCTGCAATGAAAATCTGGGTAGCATCGGTTGCAAGAATGAACGGGTCCGCGTGATATGCCATCGTTGTCCTATTAACACAGGTCTTCCTGTAATCATCACCCTTACATGACCAAGAGGGATCCATGCGCACCTGAATAATGCCACCTTAACTTTCACATAGTCAAGCTCCTAAATCTCTTTGATGGTTCCATAGTATACCCTTTTATCAGCTTCATCTATAGTCATGCATTCTATTCGAATAGTGTCGTTCTGATATGAGGTCTTTTGATCATGTTCCTCAGTGTAGAACGTGTATCCATTTATGTCATATGCTTGGTACGTCAACACCGTAGGTGATGGCTTTTGTGCCAACCACGTAGCAATGTCATCGATGGGTCCTTGTGCCAAATGATTCTTCAGCCATTCGGCGTAGTTCTTAGTGTGCTCATTCATCTCCACATCTGATGAAAGCACCATTGGTAAGAAGCTTTGGCGTATCTCCACCAAGTGTTCTTTGGCATAAGTGCTGAGAACTGGGATGTTAAGCAGCACCGTCAAATGGGCTTTCTCTGCCAATTCTCTGGGTGCAGCCATTTGTGTGCCAACAAGGACTAGCTTACCTTTCAGCCTTCCCTCATGGAGAGAGAGGGGAAGACCTATAGGTCTTTGTTTCATGTATTCGGTGCAAAACTCAACCACCTCCTCTACGGTATAACCTTGCAGGATGCTTGCCTCTGGATGGTTTCGGTTCCGACAAAAGCGCTTCAGTATTCCCATGAACCGCTCGAAGAGATACATGTTGTGAAGAAACACAGGACCACAATACTTTATCTCGTCGACAAGGTGCACAGTGAGATGGACCATGACATCAAAGAATGACGGTGGAAAAAGAACTCTAGGTTGGACAATATTCTTGCAATATCATCTTGCATATGATCCAACTCTTCAAGATCTACAACTTTCTGCCATAGTTGGTTGAAGAAATGACAGAGCTCAATGAGCGTGTTTCTTATATCTTTGTCCATCAGATTCCTGATGGCCACCGGGAGGATTTGTGTCAACATTATGCGGCAATCATGTGACTTCATGTGTCCCAACTTCATTTTACCTAAGCTCACATCCAAAGACTTCTTATGTTTGCAGAGTAGGAAGAGGGTGTCTTAGCTCACAACAAATAGGTGAAGAGCTGTGTTGCTTCTTTTCTACTGAAATTGTAACTCTGGCGAGCTTTGATGAATTTGTCATCATCTACTGCTTCACTCGTGCGTTTTGATTGTTCAGCAAGCATATAGAGCCGTGAACCATCACCATCCTTTCTTTTACCTTTAATCTTGAGCAGAGTACCAAGGATGCTTTCACATACGTTCTTCTCTACGTGCATGACATCGATGTAGTGATGTACACGTAGAATCTCCCAGTAAGGTAATTTCCAGAACACCGATTTCTTCTTAAACACTTGACCCTTGGGTGTTTGTTTCACCATTAAAGGATGGTTCTTGCCAAGCACAAGATTAAATTTTTTAGCCATGTTGTGGACCACCTACCCATCATAGGGTCTTGGGCCCACACCTACCTCTGTCGTACCATCAAATTCATCTTTCATCTTTCGGTATGGGTGATTTTTCTGTAAGAACCTACGATGACGCAAATACATGGTTTTGCGCGAGTTGGGAAGTCTTTTGCTAGCTGTCCTATCCATGCATGTGACACACCCTACATCTCCCTTTGTTTTTCTGCCCAGAGGTGTTGCCTAATGCCGGCATATCTTGAATGGTGTGCACCAGCATCGCATGTAGATTGAAAATCTCCTTTCTGTAAACATCATACCATTTTACAGCAGGTGCATCTATCCACACTGTCAGTAGTTCTTCTACCAGTAGGTGAAATATCGATGTCATTTCCAGGTTGCTCCGCGCCTTGGATAATCATTGACATCGTAATGTATTTTTTTATTCATACACAACCAAGGAGATAGGTTATATATGAAGAGAAGCACCGGCCATGTGCTGTGATTGGTACTCATATCGCCAAAAGGATTCATCCCGTCAGTACACTCCTCGAGCCTTATACTTCTAGAATCCTTGGTAAAGTCTTCAAACTTGTTGTTGATTAATTCCCACCGATCCCCATCTTTCGGGTGCCTCATATACTTGTCCGCAATTCGCTCATCATGATTCCACCGCAACCCCTTTGCCTCTCTGGGTTTGCAAACAAACGCCTCAACCTTGGAATTAAAGGCAAGTACCAAACAACCTTGAAGGGATTTCCTGTCTTGAACTCGTCGTCCAATTTGTACTTGTGATTTGCTCTCCTGCGCTTGTATCGTCCATGCTTGCATGTGGGATATGCACCCAAATCTTTGTACTCACCACGGTAAAATATACAATCATTCACACAAGCGTGTATATTTTGTACTTCAAGTTCCAATGGGCAAACAATTTTATTCGCTTCATTTCGTGCTTCTGGGGAGCACACTATCTTCTGGAAGAATTTCTTTGAAAATACCTAACATCTCTGTGAAGCCCTTGTTTGATAGAAAGTTTGCTGCTTTAAATCTGAGAAGCGCCAGGGTGGCACTCAACCTGGAATATTTCTTTTTGCAACCTGGATACAATTATTTCTTGGAGTCCACATCAATGGTTGGCAGATCCTTGTACCCAATCATATCCTTTTTTGGGCCCTCGAAATCTGCAATCATAGCAGCAAAATCTGGCATATGAAGATCGTCATCATCTGCGTCGACGTCTTGGTTTTCTAGTGGGCGTTTCGGCTTTCCGGTGTTCCATTGGTAGCTTGACGCCTCTGCCCCGATGTTAGATTCAACATCCATGTGACACTAGTCGGGGTTTGGTATCTCGCAGCCCTGGGTATCTCCATCCATGACCTCCTCTTCACTGTGTCTGGTCCAACACGTATATCTATCCATGAATCACCGAGAGACTAAGTGTCACCGGACATCTCCAACTACATGTGACTCTGTTTTGGCACAATCAGTACATGGACACAGGATGTAATCCACATCGCCAATTCTCCACTTTGTACTTTCAGCCAAATTCATGAACTCGTTCCATCTGCACCACACGAATGGTAATTAAAAATAAAACAACAACATTAATACACTGATTAACTGTTGCCCAAAGATGCGTGCATAAATCACAAGGTTTTATTTTCATAATTACCGAGGGCGCTCCATATTGTTATCCAGACGTGCAATGACAAAAATTAATGGCCAGTCAATTTACACGTAGAGTACAAGTACAACACTACCCTTAGGAATTGAATACCTTCATTAAGCCACTCACGAAAAGAATACCTTAATTAATTAGCCGCGCGGCCACCTCCACCCAACAGACAAAGAAGCACAATATGGCGGCACGCTGAGACAACAAGGTCGAGGAGCAAAGCTTAGTGCGGCCACCGCCTGCAGTTCGACCTCCACGATCCCGCCATCGACTGCGATGGATGTGCTTGAATCACGCTGCCGCCAACCTCGATGGTTGAGCTCCTCCTATCTCCTGCAGCAGACCAGGGATTGACCTCCTATGACGCCGCCACCGCCCACCGACCGAGGATTGAGCTCTTCTCCGGTAGCCGCTCCCTAGGGTGCCGCCGCCATCTCTATATTCAGAGCGGCTATTTTTTTATGGATATCCACATAACGGCTATTTACATGGTATCACTGTAACTCAATTATATGTAGAGGGTAGTACATCGCATACGGTTATGTAACGGCAACCGTGTCTCACCTATGATGTCTTCTCACACGGTTTGGTGCGAAAATCGTGGGTGACGTTGTAACACCTAACAAAAATGACATGTATAACCAGTGTGCCATATACAACACATAATGCCATAAGTAGTTCCCGACTGTTAGCTTATCCCCAGAGTTTCCCCATTTCCCCCAAATCCGTAGATAGCCTCCAAATTTCCCTGCGTGGCGCTGATATTGAGGGAATGCGGACGAGTGGTGCTGATGGTTTCGGTGCAGCTGCTCCTGCTCGTATCGCCGCCATGACGGTGGTCGCCGCCGAGCACTTGCCTAAGATCATCAGAAGGCAGGTGTACTACAGATCCGAATCATCCTATTAGGTTCCAATCTATCCCAATTGTTTTTAGCATGTCCAAAGTAGCTCCTTGTTGAATCTGTCCTGAATGAACCCCTCCCGCCCCCAGGAAAGCGATCTGCCGCCGGATCCGGAGCATGACTCCAGACTCCCGCAACACGAGTTTGACTCCGAGTTTTTGCCACCAAGAAGTACCAAAAGCTGAGTTGTGTGCACGAACACACTCCTGCTCGACGTGTATGCATGGAGGGATTCGACATTGGCAGGCGGTTTCTCAGTTGCCCCTTAGAGGTTAGTGCTAAGTTCATCATTTTACTTGAGTTAGTGCCACCGCTCATCCTGAATACTATTTAACATTGGCAGTGATATGAGGCTTGTGCCTTGGTTAACTGGATGGATGATGAATGGCATGGCAGGGCTCGGAGTGTTATCAGCAAGCTCGTAGAAGATAACGTAAAGCTGAAGAAGAAACTGGCTGATCTGGAATGTACAATCAGTACGATGAAGCAAGAAAGAATCAATCACAGGCAACAGATGAAAGCAAGAGACAAGAAGGAACTAGCATGTGTAGTTGTGGTTGTCGCATTAGCCATGTTCTATGCGTTTTTTGCAATGATGATTAGGGGTTTTGTTTGACAGTATTGCTAAAGCACATCTAGATGTGCTATAAGTAATGCACATCTAGGTCCTATGCCATTGATGTTACGCGAAGATTCGTGCAAATATTTTCCTTTGTCTTTTTTTATTTGTAGTTTGATTATTACTGGATTTATTAATAGGAAGAGCTTAATGTATTGCTTGCCAACTGTCCTACTCTATTTGTACCGGTACCGGTGCATAATCCCAAAACGTGTTCCTTGTTTTTGTCCTCAAAAAAGAAACCAGCCAAATAGCCAATAGGAGTCTTGCGCAACCCCTGGAATTTGGAGAGACTAAGTACAAATAATTGCGGTTGATTATATCAGCGGTTAGATAATACGTCAACCCCCGCTTCAATTGGCACTTCCTCTTCTCTGCATACCCCGCTTATATCCGGATCATGAGTCTGGTGTCAACCCCAGACCTCTATTATATCCGGATCATGGAAGGGATGCCGCCTTAGGAGTGGTCAGACGACAACCAGACGGACGAGGAGCCGCGAGACGATGAAGAATAGGACAATGATGATGAAGAGGAGGAATTGTTGAATGAGGAGGATGAAAACGATGACAGCAATGATGATGACGACGACGACGGTGATGAAAATCCAACGGTCAGCGGCAAGAATCGTCCTTGCCAAGACAATGTCGCAGGGCCATCCAACAACAACAACAACAACAAGAAGCACTAAATTAAGCAGACTGTATATATATTTGTTTCCATTCGCTCGTATTAATTTGTTATCTTTGTTTATCCTGTCAATCTCATTGCAGACAGTTAGTAATACATATTCGACAGAGATCTTCTACATTATCGCCCACATGTTGGTTTGTTGAACTGTGTGCCCTGACGAGCAAACAATTCACAAAAAAGACCGTATGGGCTGTCTATAATGATCACACACAATTCTGATTACTGACCTATTTGACAGGTATCACACACATCTTGTTACGCCGAATCATTTGTGTTCACCTCGATCATCACAAATGGTTCATCGGAGCAAACTGTATGCCCTATATCGCACACACCTTGATCTCGCTGCCCGTTTCTGTTGTTTTCTCTCATCGCAGACGGTTCGTATCGATCAACCGTATGCCTAACATCGCGCACGCAACTAAAATTTGAACCGTGTTTGATGCATCCATCATCGCAAATGTTTTGCACCTTTTTTAATGGTTTTTTACACCACTATTTGCGATTATTGCATCGCACACAGTTTCGTCAAAGGGTCTCTGATCATAGTGTCGCGTTAGCAGCATCCTGCAGTAGTGCATTGGTACGCCTTAGTGCAATACAAACGGTTTTTAACCCCTTTCCGGGACGGTGTTTGGAACCATCACCAAGTGAGTGTGGGCGATAGGGGGGTCTTCCCCACAAGACCCAGAAACCGTCGAGGATATGCCCTCCTAGCACACACGCTCGGCAAAATGAGGTCGTGTGCGACCGGCGAGCGCTCAAATAAGGTTATATGTACAATAGTGCTAAAAATAGAATTATACATGGGAAATCACTTCCGGTCGCAAGTACATCCCACACGGTCAGTCCCCGCTAAACGTTTCCATCCATATGTACATCCCACACAGTCGCTCCAAGGAAACCGTTTCCGTTCGCATGTACATCACACACAATTTTCCCCGTTAAATCGTTTGTGATAGTGTTGCCATTGCACACGATATTAACAATTTTATCATTTGCGTTATTGAATGCATCACACACGGTGTGTAGAAGAAACTATGTGGCAAAGGCTATCCATCACACACAATTTTTATGTGGTAAACATTTGCCCAAGGTGGCCTAACGCAAACAATTTTCAAGAGGATGTCGTGGGTGCAGTGGAGATTGATCGCACACGTAGTGGATCCTAGAAACATGTCTGATCTCCACGTCTATCGTAGATGTTTCGCTTTCCCAAATTGTGTGCAGTGCAATCCCTAATTTAAAAATCACATGTTTTGAATTTGAAAGTAGGCTGTCACTTATTTCATACCCAACCATGTTTATTACAAATATAGGTTCAACCACGAATGCATAATTCGATGCACAGGTACATATAGTGAAGAACTACAGAAGCACCAAGTAAAGAATGATGAACCACAGTTATACTACAAACTATAAAGAGAGAGGTGAAAGACGTTCTGGTTGCTGGAGAAGGTGAAGCGGAATGCCCATATTGTGCCCTCCTCCATGCGTAATGCAAGCACGACTCTAGGCCAACCCCTTGTGATTGTTGCCCGTCCATCCTTCACTGTCTTCCTTACAACTTCCCGATGCTCATTGTAGTCTGGATGAAATACTTTAACCTTCATTGTGTGTCCACGAATCATGTACTTTGCGAGGTAATCTTGAGTGAACTACTTCTGGTACCACTGCGAACGAAAAAGATTCAGACATTGTTGTCTAACAACTCATTATGGGCAGTATAATGAGAAGGCTGCATAGTTTGTAGTTACCATCCTACATCTCACTATTGTGTTGGATAGAGCATAAAAATAATTTGCTTGCCACCATTTGTATCTATTTGCTAATAATCTTTATCAGTTTCCTCACTTGATGCTTGCTCGTGAATATCTCATTGCCCCATACACAAAAAGGGTCGACGCGTGGATCCTTGCCAAGGGCATATGTACAGAATCACGATTCTGTTATATGATTCTACGACTTTACGATCCATACTAAACCCACTGATTCTACGATTTTAGTTCATGGAATCTACGTTTCTACGATCCCTATAGTGAAGATTCTACGATTTGCAATCCTGCCATCAGAGCTCTGATCCGATTCAAAATTGCGATTCTGACAACTTGTATGTACCTACAAGTAACAAGTCAATATTAGATCTATATGCACTACATTATGGAACGACGGGGGGAGTACAAGCCGAGGGATGAAGCTAACCTCGGCGGAAAATGGTGGCCACTCTCGTTGTTACCCTGCATAAGTAGTGAAAAGGCATGATAAGTACAGCAACCTTAACATCAAACAAATATAGCAAAGGTAAACAACATCATCTCCAAATGATAGCTTGAATGTGTTGGTTTCAGCATGCTGCTAAAGCAGATATAAAATGGAAGTCAATGTTACCGATAGCAGGCTTAACAGCCATCAAATATTGCAATTCAAACTGGTATTGTTGAAAATAATAGAACGTAGATAATTCTTAAACATCACACTGGATAAATGTGTAAAACTGAAATAGAGGGCATGTGTTAACTACACCAGGCATAACTGGAACCAAATATAGCCGTTCAAACTGATATTGATGCAGTCGAGCGGCATAGGTCTGACTTGCACATAATAAACAATACATTTTGAATGACTGAAATAAGCACGGCATAAATGATCAGTATAACAACCAAATATAGCCATTGAAAACTGGAAAGAGTCTCACTGCAACCAACCTAACAGGCAAATATAGATAAACAGGGCATATGCTTGAAAACTAGACAAATGCTCACTTCAACCAACCTAACAAGCATATGCAGATAAACAATGCATCTGCTTGAAAACTGGACAAATGCTAAAAAAGCAACCTAACAACCAAATACAGATAAAGAAGGCCTATGCTTGATAACAGGAAAAATGCTTACTGCAACCAAACTAAGAACCAAATACATATAAACAAGGCATCTGCTCGATAAATGGAAAAATGCTCACTGCAACCAACCTAACAACCAAATACAGATAAACAAGGCATCTACTCACTGTAAACAACCAAATATAGCCATTCGTGAAACTGAAGTGGACAATTCATACTTAAACATCACATAGCCCTATTGAACAATAGATTTTTGCATAACTGAAATGATTAAACATGGCATAGTTAAAGCATTGCACAGAAAATGCTACTACAACAAAGGGTACGGGTTGGCAAGATAGAAAAGGTAAGATTTGCTCATAGGATGTTGCCTCACATTTCATGGACGGGATCCTTCCTGTTGGAAGAGCACAGACCCATGGTGCGCTCTCTGATGTCACAGATGGGATGTTTCACCTTGGAAGAACCTTCGTGGGTGCCCTCCTCGTGGTCGTGGTCGATGAGATCTAACTTGGCAATTGAGGATACCAAGCCGCCGTCATAGAACATGTCCTTCAGAAACGACAAAATGGGCTCGATGGCATATAAGGATCGCAAATCCTTGACTGCTTGGCGGAGGAGATCGGCGGCAGGGCCGTCAAAGAGATCGACGGCGGTGCCGTGTTTAATATAGCCATTCGTGAAACTGAAGTGGACAATTCATACCGAAACATCACATAGCCCGATTGAACAATACATTTTTGCATAACTAAAATTATTAAACACGGCACAGCTAAAGCACCGGACGGCAATGCTACTACAAGAATGGGTACGGGTTGAAAAGTTAGAAAAGGTAAGATTTGCTCATAGGATGTTGCCTCACATTTCATGGACGGGGTCCTTCCAGTTGGAAGAGCACAGACCCATGGTGCACTCTCTGATGTCACAGATGGGATGTTTCACCTTGGAAGAACCTTTGTGGGTGCCCTCCTCGTGGTCGTGGTCGATGAGATCTGACTTGGCAATTAATTATCCCAGGCTGCCGTTGTAGAACGTGTCCTTCAGAAATGACAAAATGGGCTCGATGGCGTATAAGGATCGCAAATCCTTGACCGCTTGGAAGAGGAGATCAGCGGCAGGGCCATCGACGAGATCGACGACGGTTGAATGAGAGGGGTTGGGGATGGACCACTTAACCTATGACATGGCCCATGTGAAGCCGTCGCTGTCGACGAGCTTGATGTCGTAACTATCTTTTCCGAGATACAGTAATACGCTAGCCCGCTGACATGAAGCCTTCGACATGGAAACATAGTCAACTTCTTCGCCGTCTTCCGCAACGACGTGTTTCTCCGGGATCGACAGGATGGCGTGAACGGCAGCCACCTCACCAACGTCTGTGGGAGAGGCCATGATAAACCTCTTCTTTGCGAAACTTGACTTTGCGAAGGCGTTCGATACTATTCAACATGAGCCGATGATTGAGATCATGCGTCGTATGGCCTTTGATAATAAGTGGCTGTGGTGGATCAAATGCATCTTTTCCTTGGGGTGTTCTGCAGTGTTGCTCAATGGCACCCCGGGAAGCAATTTGGGTGTCTGTGAGGGATTCGGCAGGGCGATCCAATATCGCCTTTGATATTCGTCCTTGCAGTGGACCTGTTGCAGTCGGCGATCAATGATGCCAGTCAGGAAGGGCTGCTCCAGTTGCCCATACCCACATCAAACAATGATTACCCCATGATCTAATACGTTGATGATACGATCGCTGTCTTCCCCGCCCGCCCTTCGCAAGCGCAGGTGTTGAGGGATATTTTGATTGACTACGCGACGTCGGTGGGTCTCAAGATTAACATTCACAAGTCAACACTGGTACCCATCTATATAGACCCTGTCAATGCCGCGACAATTGCTGCTATCTTCGGTAGTTCGATTGGCCAGATGTTGTTTACGTATCTTGGTTTGCCTATGGGCACCACACGCCTGACTGTAACTGATTTGATGCCGCTGGTGGTGTCAGTTCAGAGGAGAGTGCCGGTAGCAGCCTCATTGCTGGATTATGGCTCGAAGCTCACATTGCGAAATTCGTGGTGATCTCTCTAGCCATCTATGACATGTGTTCCATCAAGATAAACCCTAAAATCATCGACCATCTTGATAAACTGTGCAGGTCCTGTCTTTGGGTGAGGAAATTAGATGATGGATACAAAGGCAGTTCACTGGCAACCTGGGGGATGGTGTGCAGACGTAAGAACAAAGGGGGGCTGGGAGTCATCAACCTCAAAATCCAAAACCAAGGGCTTCTGTTGAAACAGCTTCACAAATTTTACAACAAGCTCGATGTTCCTTGGGTGAGCTTGATCTGGGATACTTACTATGAAGGCAAGATACCTCATGCAATGGAGCCGTGTGGATCATTTTGGTGGAGGGATCTCATGCAACTCTCAGATATATAGAGGGGTCACAAAGTCAGATGTAGCAGCGGGTGACATGATCCTATTCTGGAAGGACAGATGGAAAAGTGAGGTTTTTCAAGACAAATTCCCGAGAGCCTTCTTGTTTGCCAGAGAGCCGGACGTCTCAGTGTATCGACTTCTATCCTCTGGTCGATTAGGTGAGGTGTTTCACCTTCATCTCTCATTGGAGGCACGATAGGAGGTGGCTGGTTTGCAGGCTGAGACTCTGGATACTTCCCTCGATGAGGGCAATGATACTTGGTCCTGTGTCTGGGGCGGGAAGGACTTTCGATCCACTCAATACTATGCTCACTACTTCAGCCAGGTACATGTGGACGAGGCCTTCGATTGGATATGGAAAACTAAATGTACCATGCAGTGGAAAGTGTTCATGTGGCTGCTGATGGCCGATAGATTGAACACTAGAAATATTCTCAAAAGAAGGCATTACAGAATTCAAAATGATGACTATACTTTTCTACTTTTTCACAACCCGCCAGAGGAGGATGTCGTGCACCTCTTTTTTACCTGCCCCTTCAGCCAAAGACGCTGGGATGCCCTTGGAATACAATGGCCAAATGATACTTGCAGGTTGAGAATGCTACATGTTGGCAAAGCCAGGTGGGCTCGGCCTTTATTCCTGGAAGTTTTTGCGGTGGCAGCTTGGGGGATCTGGAAGGAGAGAAATGACAAACACTTCAGAGGGGTCCAGCCCTTGTTTGATTTGTGGAGGAGTAGATTCAAGCTGGACTTTGCCATGCTGGTTCATAGATCGAATCAGGAGCATGGCACCTACATTTTGTCACTAGCTAGCTCTTTGTGACTCTCTGTAATTAGTTGTTTAATCTCTCTACCCCCCAATGTAATATGTAACTGTCTGGATACTCTAACCCCCTCTAACTCTTAATCTATTAATACAAAAGGCAGTGAGAGAATCTCACTGTCATCAGTTCTCAGAAAATTAAACCTCTTCTTGGCTGAACGCTCGTCGGGCTCCCCAGGATACATGGTCGAGCTTAGGCAGCGACATTTTGGAGCAGGGGATGTGGATCTGGTGGGGAGGGACACTGCAGGCCTCGTCTAAAAACTCAAGGGAGTGGGGCGACGGTATGGGAATCGCTGGGTAACTTGAACGTTATTATCTAAGCTGGGAGGAATGGGCAAACCGACAGGGGTTGGCGGCGGTGCCGGTGGTAGCTGCGAGCTAGGGTTCGAGGGGGAGAGGGGGGCGGGTGGGGGACTATGGAGGGGGGTGTTTGAGGATACGCCCCGACTATTGAAATTTTTAGTAATGGTGGGTGGAGATGGTGGTGGACGAGGGAGGGAGACGGTTCAAATGCCTCAGCTACTACAAATTTACTATAATGTCTGCCCTGGAGGAGTGTGGGCGACGGTTGAAGTACGACGGCTACTAAAATTTTGTAAAGGAATTGATGCGGGGCGGGAATGCCCAAGATCGCGCATGGTCCAATAAGAATATGTGTGTATGATAATAAGCAAAAGTAGCGGAACCGCCGATTTTTGCAACGCTCAAGGCGGGTAGTTTGTCTTTATATTTCTAGCTAGCTGGTCTATCGCACATGATTCGTCCTAATTTCCAAATAACTTACCCGCCTTTAGCTTGCGCTGGTGGTGATTTTACAGCGCACTTGCATCGCACACGATTAAGCTAGTACCTCCACCCTTTGCTCGCGCTTGCGCAGTCATGGTGATTTTACAGCGCACTTGCATCGCACACGGTTGGGCCAGTACCTCCACCTTCGCTCATGATTGCGCAGTCATCGTGATTCACAACGCACTTCCATCACAGACGGTTAAGATATTATACTCGTGTCCGTTGAGCTTCATCAGAGTCTTTGCAGCAAAAAATGTTAGAGAGGGTCAGAAGACAGCCACACCAGCATGTGGCCCAAATATATATGAGTGAAAAGGGTGGTCTGTGATGTTCAAAATTCCAATGCACAACTTCAAATACACAATGAGAGGGGCCAGAAGTCAAGAACCACCAGGAAGTGGCCAAATATATATAGGAATATTGGGTGTGATGTTTAAAACTTCAAATACACAATGCATAACTTTTGTGGCACCTGCCTCGCAAACCCGAAAGGACCCTTGGATATATCCATAATGACATAATGGCGTAGCTAGCTAGGATGCTTGGCCCACCACCTCCCACTTTGTGTCAGCAGGGTGGATGCACGTAATGATTGTTTGGTCTTACATGCATGTCGCCATTACCTACTATAAGACGGACCAATGAATCTATCGTTTGGTCAAACGACAACTGTAGTTGTCGATAAAACACTTGGGCCAATAGATTGAACCATCATAAAAATTGCACAAGAGGGACCACAAAACCAGCACCCCTTGCATGCGGCCCAAAATGATTTACGTTGGGAAGGGGTGATGTGTGTTTTCAATATAGAATAGTGTACAATTTAGATGTGGTGCCTACCTCTTGATACAGACAACAACCATGAAGGCAAGGTAGTTAAGGACGAGATATGCAGGGTACAATGTCGTAGGTCGAACCCAGCAATCCGAGCATGTGGGAGGGAATCCTGACAACGCATGAGCTCGAGCTTTGGTTGAGTGACATGTGACCGTGACCGGCCCTAACACGAACTAGGAGGAATCCATTGATGGCCAACACATACCCCTCGTTATCGGTCAAAGGGATGATATATATACACTCGGGGAGCCCATAGATATGTGTGTCATCACAAAAAACCACACAAGGGAGACGTGGTCAATCAGAAGACCCCGTATACACTGCATGCGGCCTGAAAATATGTATGGGTACAGTGGTGTGTGATGTGTTTAAATCCCGAACGCACAACTTCGATGGGCCACCAACTACATTACAAACCGAACACCATACCTGACTAAAAGGCTGGTTCAATACGTACGATGTCGGTTTCCCAACTTCGAGGTGGCCAGGGGGGAGGGGTGGTCCCATGCATGCGCTCAAACTTTATTTGGTCTAGCATGGCACACATCTATACCCCTATATAGTGTGCAAATAACTTTGAATGTTGGTCGTTGGATGAAGCTAATCCGACGGTACAGAGATGGCAAATCCGAGCACTACTGGCTGTTGGATATCATCTACATTCCACCAGATTCTGCCACATGTACAATCTAGAAGACTCCATGGTTGAACTTAAGAATAATGCAAAAACCTCAAAACACAAGCACTTCTCCTTTATTCTAGAATCTTCCATATCTTACACTACTGGAATCCACTTCTTTGCCGTCTGCCTCTTCTTTGCCGTCAGCTAGCGGACACCGAAGAAAGGCTTTGCCATCAGCCACCGGAAAACTGAACGGCAAAAAGGCAGCGGATGGCAACGTATGGCTTTGCCATCAGCATATCTTTGTCGTCCGCTAGCGGACGGCAAGAAGATTTTCCGTCCGCTAGCTGACGGCAAAGAAGCTGATTCCAGTAGTGTTAGTTGCCCAAAAAAAAATTCTAAATGAATTGTTACTTTTATTTTATTTTATGATTTACAATGCACAATTCCATGAATCTTAAAATAGATTTTTTATAAAACTAATTGATTTTGAATGAGGTGAACTATAAGAATTAAACGAACATCTACATCATGCATATATGACTCAAAGCTTACATGCTATAGTTTGGTATTTATTCATAATTTGGTTACCCAATCTCATGCATGCAATGCACGTGTACCTTACTAGTATCACTAGGAAACCATCATGGTCAAACCCTTCTCGCTGTTGGGTCAAAGGGATAGATTGTGTGGGGCCCCCTCATTGTCTATAAGCCGGACAAGGGAGACATGCTCGATAAGAACACCCTGCCCCCTATACCCTGCATGCGACCTGAAAAAGGTTTATATAATCGCCATGACAGGTCAAGTAAATCATTCTTTAATTTTTTAGAGCAAAAAATAACCAATAAAAACATAGTCTACAAATTAGCAAAACAAAGATCCCAAGGTTTATATAATTGCCATGAAAGGTCACTATAGAGATATTTATCTCTATAATGACCGTGTCATGGCATTTAAATGAAGCTTGAGATATGCAGCCTCCCACCGAGTCACCCATCCTTGGACTACTCCAGCCCGAGCATGCTTAACTTTTGCGTTCTATTCGACTAGGCTAGCGGATGGGAAGCCGCGTCTTGCTGATAGGAATTGCCTCCTTGCCATTAAGGCGTTTCACGCTGGTCACCCTATGGGACCTACTCCCTCCTATCACACACACTTGTACTTTTACAAACGGTGTGCAATATTTACATGGCCGGTGTGTCGCCGCTAGCCTTCAATGAGTACTGAACTGGTAGCGGGAAAACGATGGGAGAAGAGGTGGGAAACCAATGAGAGGAGTGGCGGGAAATGTTAGCCTGTTTAGAAAACATAGTAGAGAAGGAAACATTAGCTAGCACGATGCATGCGCACAGTGCTTACCCATGTACTGCATGTGCTGTCGAAAGGGCCGAGGGTTGCTGTTCGATCTGGGAGCATCCAATGGTGCACAGGTATGATCCATGGGGTTTGGGTTCTGGACAATCAGTACGCCCAACTCAAATTGCACGCGCAGCAGGGGGAGGGGGGCATCAGCAACGGTTTAGTAGGCACATGGCTTTCGTGAGTGAACTGTGTGCTATTTGAAAACATTTCATGAGAAGAATCTCAATTTTTAAATCCCCGTAAATCCAAAGCTCACCCAAAAATCATGTAACCTAGCATGGTGTCATAACATGGCACATATATGTCGAGGAATTTTTTTCATCCATTTTGGCGCAAGTTTTATTACAAGCCTCTTACAAACCGGAGCTTCTCTCAAAGAAGCCTCGTGGTTCTCATAAGGAAGCGTGTCCCCCTTGTGGGCGAAACGTAGTCACTGTCGTTTAAACTTATTCAAGGTTCGTTTGGCCTTTTTATTCAACCGTACCGGCGTCCTGGCTTGTCCTCAAACATTTGGAATCTCAGGTTTTAAATCCCCGTAAATCCTAAACTCACCATAAAGTCATCAAAGGTGGCATGGTGTCACGTCATGGCACATATATGTCGTGGTAAAAACATTGTCTAATTTGGGCCAAGCTTTATTACAAACCTCTTACAAACCGGAGCTTCTCGCAAAGAAGCCTCGTGGTTCTGATAGGGAAACGTGTTCCCCTTGTGGGCGAAACATAATCACTGCCTCTTTTTGCCTTGTATTTTCTTCTACGGGCAACATGGAACGACAGGATATCCATGCTGAAATATAAACTTATTCAGGGTTCGTTTGGCCTTTTTATACACTAATTGAGTTTCGTAGGCATTTAATGTCCATAATTCAAATTTGAACTACAAATACATGCTCCAATTCACCAAAATGGCTAGAAAAATTATACATGTGTCCTTGGGTGCATGTTTAGGTCGCATGCCAGGAATGGGAACGAAATAGAACTATACCGGCTGTTGCAGAATGTAGCATGCAATTTCAAAAAAATTCCTACGCTCACGCAAGATCTATCTAGGAGATGCATAGCAACGAGAGGGGGAGAGTGTGTCCACGTACCCTCATAGACTGAAAGCGGAACAGTTTGACAAATCGGTTGATGTAGTCGAAATTCTTCTCATTCCAACCGATCAAGCACCGAACATACGGCACCTCCGAGTTCTGCACACGTTCAGCTCGATGACGTCCCTCAAACTCTTGATCCAGCAAAGTGTCGAGGGAGAGTTCCGTTAGCACGACGGCGTGGTGACGGTGATGGTGAAGTGATCCGTGCAGGGCATCACCTAAGCACTATGTGAATATGACCGGAGGCGTAAACTCTGGAGGGGGCGCCGCACACGGCTAACAATGTTTGTTGTGTTTTCTAGCACTGCCCCCCCTCATATATATATATATAGGTTGGAGGGGAGGAGAGGCAGCCAAGGGGGTGCCCCAAGTAGGAGGAATCCTACTTGGGCACCTCCCAATTCGGCCTCCCCCCTTTCCTATTCCTATTCGGAGTAGGAAGTGAAGAGGGGGGAGGGGGAATCCTATTCCCTTTTTCCTTTCCTCCTTCCCCTTTCCTTCTCCAATTTGGCCAGCCCATATGGGGGGGCGCGCACCAGCCCCTTTGTGGCTGGTGTGTTTCCCCTCTTGTCCCAAAAGGCCCATATAGTTTGCCGGGGGTAGCCCGAAACCCCTTCCGGTGACCCGATACGTACCCGGTAACCCCAGAACACTTCCGGTGTCTGAATAGTATCTTCCTATATATGAATCTTTACCTCTCAACAATTTCAAGACTCCTCGTCATGTTTGTGGTCTCATCCAGGACTCCGAACAACATTCGGTCACCAAATCACATAACTCATATAATACAAATCGTCATTGAACGTTAAGCGTGCGGACCCTACGAGTTCGAGAACTATGTAGACATGACCGAGACACCTCTCCGGTCAATAACTAATAGCGGAACCTGGATGCTCATATTGCCTCTCACATATACTATGAAGATCTTTATTGGTCGTACAGTAATTACAACATACGTTATTCCCTTTGTCATCGGTATGTTACTTTCCCGAGATTCGATCGTCGGTATCTTCATACCTAGTTCAATCTCATTACCGGCAAGTCTCTTTACCTGTTCTATAATACATCATCCCGCAACTAACTCATTAGTCACATTGCTTGCAAGGCTTATTATGATGTGCATTACCGAGAGGGCCCCGAGATACCTCTCTGATACTCGGAGTGACAAATCCTAATCTTGATCTATGCACACCCAACAAATACCTTTGGAGATACCTGTAGAGCATCTTTATAATCACCCAGTTATGTTGTGATGCTTGATAGCACACAAGGTATTCTTCCGCTATCCGGGAGTTGCATAATCTCATAGTTGAAGGAATATGTATATGACATGAAGAAAGCAATAGCGATAAAGCATAACGATCATTATGCTAAGCTAACGGATGGGTCTTGTCCATCACATCATTCTCCTAATGATGTGATCCCGTTCATCAAATGACAACTCATGTCTATGGTTAGGAAACTTAACCATCTTTGATTAACGAGCTAGTCTAGTAGAGGCTTACTAGGGACACGGTGTTTTGTCTATGTATCCACACATGTATCAAGTTTCTGGTTAATACTAGCATGAATAATAAATATTTATCATGATATAAGGAAATATAAAATAACAACTTTATTATTGCCAATAGGGCATATTTTCTTCAGTCTCCCACTTGCACTAGAGTCAATAATCTAGTTCACACACTACAAGAAACCTGTTAATCTATGATGGATTTCTGATGACGTTTTTTAGTACTGTCAAGGATGGACTAGTACAGCTCCGCAGGCCTGCTCAAGCCCGCTCGAGCCTAGCTAACTGTTGGTGAGAATGACACCTATGGGATTATTGGGATCCCTTCTACGGTCGGCGGGCGCGGGGTTGTGAGGAGAGCTGGTCCAGGACCCAGCAAAAGGATCGTTTACCCAGGTTCGGGCCGCGAGGATGCGTAAAACCCTAGTCCTGCTTTGGTGGATGTATTGAGTGTTCTTGAGCTTCTGAACTAGCTACGCCGGCTGTGTAGTTCCAAAAAGCCGAATCCCTCTCCTGGTCGCTTCGGGCCTCCTTTATAGGCAAAAGAGTTGCCACGGTGGCACACAGGAGGTGGAAAGGTCTACAGTGCGCGAGCTTATCGCACGTATTACAGGACAAGACGCATTTAATGCATCGCTTAGGTGTCCCTTAGCTTTATCGGGGATGGGAGCGAGGCCCGTCCCATCCGTTGCGGCCTCGCCTTGCTTCGACACGCGCCCAGGCTAGCAATGCATGCGGCGCCATGTAGGCAGGCAGGCAGCTGAGGTGGCACACTGGTAGGGTCTTCACGAAGATCTGCATGCCACCACACAGGTGCTTGCTGAGTTGGCGTAGAGGCCGTCTGTCGCCACGCAGGTGTCATCCCAGCTGGTTGAGCTAGCAGCTGCTTGGGGACGGTGGTGGAGTCTTTGTCGACGTGGGACTAGCAGTGGCCCCACTGACGCCCTCGGCAAGGGCCTTGCCGGGCGCCCGGCAAGGGTCTTGCCGTGGCGTTGCAGTCATCCCCGGCAAGGCGCTTGCTGGCGGTCTTGTGGATCTCCTCGGCAAGGATCCCGCCAAGGGTCGCCGTCTTCTGGTTCTCATCTGATCTCATATATCTATGGTCTTGACAAAGATCTGCATGCCACCGCAGAGGTGCCTCCCGAGCCCCTGGTCCCAACGTAGTTGTTGTCGTCGTTCGGAACCTTTGGGCGCAAGGGTGGCTCGCTCTGCGGGTGTTGGGCAAGTTGCCCCGGCAAGGCGATTGCCGGGGCCGTGGAAGCCGCCCCGGCAAGGGTCTTTACGGGGGGGAGTCCACCTTGCCCCCTTTGCTATTTGTGTTTCTGGTCTTGGTGTTGCCTTGGACTTCGGCTTCTCTTCGGCTCCCCTCCTCTGCCCTACTTAGTGTGGCTGTGGCGCGTGGCTCCGACTGCCCGTGCACAAGTAAAGGGGTACAAAGGAGTGCCCTACTTTTGTACAATGACAGGAGCCCTCGGGCCTGGACCACACATAAGCGCAACACGTTGTTGGGCCAGGCCCAGAATGGTGCGCGGGCAGGTGGGGCGGATTTTTAACGTAGTAACTCTTCGTCCGATGCGCTTCCCCATGACTTGCGCATGATGTGGAGGGTCGTGCGTGACGTGGGGGTCATGCGTGGGGCGGTTTCGGCATGCATGCGTCACATCGTGGTAAAGAGGCGGCTCGCGCCTTCCCCATAAAAAGAGGGAGGTGTGGAGGGGCGGCTCATTTACTGGGTGGACTCGGGTCGCAGTCTTCAAGGCGCCCACGCCCCATGGTCACGGGGCGGGGAACGGTCACCTCGCCCGTCCTTTTGATCTTGCTCGCTCGCCACGCGTCCTCCATGCAAGTGGCAGGTGGTGGAGGTGGGAAACTGGGCCGTTGCTGATTGGGGCGGCGGGTCTGTCCTGATTCCCTGCGCTTCCGATGGCTGGATTGGTTGAGTGGGGCGGCCGAGCCTGGACCCCGCCCCTTTATAATGAGGGGGAGGGGGCGTCATCCCACATTCCTTCAGTATTCATCCTCCTTCACCTTCGCTCCTTTCTTCCACCTGCCATGGCGAGAGGAGGTGTTGGGCCTTGGACGGTGGCAGCGAGGATCACTGCTCGTTAGCGCGTCGCCCCTTCCCACGAGACCGCGGCGGCGGAGCCGGCCACGAGAGGAAGGGGAGGGGGCGTGGCCAAGGTCGCCGCGGCGGTCGGGTGAGAGGGGAACAAGGTGGCGCGGTGGTCGTGCCGCCGCTAGTTCTTCATCAGGCTGCGCCGGCCACCGCGTCGTCGTCTCCGTCTCCCCACCCCCTTCGCTCAGGAGATGAAGCTCTATCCGCCCCAGACCCTCAGGTTGCGCATGAGGGGCTGTGGGACCGGCGGCACGCGGGTTGACGTCGACTTCCCCGCTCCCCATGTTATGTACCTCCGTCACGGATGGAAGACATTCGCTCACATCCATAGCCTGACGGTGGGGCTCGTCCTCTACTTCAAGTTAATGGAGGGCGGTCTGCTCTCGGTCAAGGTCTTCAGAGACCTGGGAGCTCGCCTGAAGTGCTGCATGGAGAGCTCCTCCGATGATGAAGATTGCTCCTCAAGCGAGAGTGACGAGGAGGACAGCGACAACGACAACGAGGGAGTCGAGCGGCAGGATGCCGACTCCGACTGACCTCGCCACCCCTTCTTCGGCCACGCGCCATGCCGAGGGCCTTCCTCTCCAAGCTCTCCATCGGGGCGCTCCCCGTCGTCTCCTTGGGCGGCTAGCGTAGGAGGGCCGGAGAAGGTGAAGAAGGCGGGTGGCGGCCATCAAGTAGGAGTACGCGGGCACCGATGCCTTCATCGCGTATTGCCGGCCCGCTGTCTCGTCTTCCAACTCCTTTCCTGGCACCAAGACGTTCTCTTTGTGCCTTCTGCTCCTCGTACCTTGCCTAAGCGCTCTTATTGCCCTCACGCTTCCTTGTTATACCTTCTGAGGAGAGGGACAAGAAAGGGATTACGGGCACCTTATCTCTTTTTAGTTTGTAAGCCTTCGGGCACTTGTTAATTTTAAGACTTGTAATCCCCTTGCTCATGTTTTTAATTCCGTACGAACTGTACCTATATGGGATGTTTTTAATGAAAAAGGGTGCTTGCCGGGTTCTTTTTGCGTGAGCGAGGCCCACGCCAAGGACGAATCCTTGTTATTTTTAAGATAAACATTGTTGCCCGGCAACATGCCATGCCGTCTCCCCACTTCTATCGACCATTCTCGCGCTCTCGGCGGAGGCATGAGCGAAGTAGAGTTAGGCCCCTTGTTCATCTCCCCGCCACCGCGACTACTACCAAATTCCAATCCAGGAGGTAGCTCTTGGGTATAGGAAAAGGGGAGCACGGTGGTTTTAAAAACATTAACGAGGTTTCACATGTCCCAGTTCTATACGGAAACGCATAACAGGGGGATGACAAACTTATCTGAATCCGCAGCACCCGGCAACCTTGGCTTGCCATGGTTGGATCCTTGTATCTTCAGCCCCCGGCAGTCTTGGCCTGCCGGGGCCGGAGCGCTGGTTTGTTCTCTTTTTTCCAAGCGGCCCAGCAGAAGTGTCTGCGTGCCCTGCGAACCAAAGAGAGCAGAAAGACGCACAATCAACCTCTAGGCTAGGGGTTAGTCGCCACTAAGCACTATCAACCCTAACCGAGGGAAAGACTTAACCTAGCATGCATGCTATAACTTAGGGCGCCATCGCTTTGTTTGTTTATGCTCAGGGTCTGCGCCTGGCTTTGTACAGAGGGTTACATGCCTTGCCAGCAAAGCTTGTACAAAAGGTGGCTTGCCGGGAAGGCCGGCAAGCCGAGCCGCGCCTTATGGGTAAAACTTGCGAAGATGCTCGATGTCCCAGGAGTTGCTCACTGGGATAGCATCTTCGGTCTCCAGGCGGACTACACCGGGCCTGGTGACTTGTATTACCCGATAAGGGCCTTCCCACTTTGGCGTCAACTTGTTGGAATTCTTGGCCGACTGAACGCGCCGAAGAAAAAGGTCGCCTCCCTCAAAGCTTCGGGCATGAACCTTGTGGCTATGGTAGCGGCGCAAGGCTTGCTGGTAGCGTTCTGCTCTTACAGCCGCCCGAAGATGATCTTCCACAAGGAGCGTTTTGTCATCTTGCCGCAACTGCTCTTGCTCAAACTCGTCATAAGCGAGCACTCGAGGTCACCCATATATGAGTTCCATGGGGAGAACTGCTTCTGCCCCATATACTAGGGCAAAGGGTGTCCGGCCGGTGGCTCGATTTGGCGTCGTCCTGATCGACCAAAGAACCGTCGGCAACTCATCAATCCAGCGCCAACGTATCTATAATTTTTGATTGCTCCGTGCTACTTTATCTTCTGTTTTGGACTATATTGGGCTTTATTTTCCACTTTTATATTATGTTTGGGACTAACCTATTAACCGGAGGCCCAGCCCAGAATTGTTGTTTTTTCCCTATTTCAGTGTTTCGAAGAAACGGAATATCAAACGGAGTCCAAACGGAATGAAACCTTCGGGAACGTGATTTTCTCACCGAACGTGATCCAGGAGACTTAGACCCTACTCCAAGGAACAAAAGAGGCGGTCATGAGGGTGGGGGGCGCGCCCCCCTAGGGCGCGCCCCCTGCCTCGTGGGCCCCCTGAAGCTCCACCGACGTACCCCTTCCACCCATATATACCTACGTAGCCACCAAAAACCTCTCGGGAGCCCGTAAAACTTCCAGAACAGAAGATAGATCGGGAGTTCCGCCGCCGCAAGCCTCTGTAGCCACCAAAAACCTCTCGGGAGCCGTTCGGCACCTGCGGAGGGGGAACCCTCACCGTGGCCATCTTCATCATCCCAGCGCTCTCCATGACGAGGAGGGAGTAGTTCACCCTCGGGGCTGAGGGTATGTACCAGTAGCTATGTGTTTGATCTCTCTCTCTCTCGTGTTCCCTCTATGTCACGATCTTGATGTATCCCGAGCTTTGCTATTGTAGTTGGATCTTATGATGTTTCTCCCCCTCTACTCTCTTGTGATGAATTGAGTTTCCCCTTTGAAGTTATCTTATCGGATTGAGTCTTTTATGAGAACACTTGATGTATGTCTTGCCGTGTTTAGCTGTGGTAACAATGGGATATCACGTGCCACTTGATGTATGTTTTGGTGACCAACTTGCGGGTTCCGCCCATGAACCTATGCATAGGGGTTGGAACATGTTTTCTTGACTCTCCGGTAGAAACTTTGGGGCACTGTTTGAAGTACTTTGTGTTGGTTGGATGAATCTGAGATTGTGTGATGCATATCGTATAATCATGCCCACGGATACTTGAGGTGACAATGGAGTATCTAGGTGACATTAAGGTTTTGCTTGATTTGTGTCTTAAGGTGTTATTCTAGTACGAACTCTTTAATAGATTGATCCGAAAGAATAACTTTGAGGTGCTTTCGTACCCTACCATAATCTCTACGTTAGTTCTCCTCTATTAATGGCTTTGTAGTGACTCTTTGTTGCATGTTGTGGGCTTGTTATATGATCTATCTATGTTATTATTGTTGAGAGAACTTGCACTGGTGAAAGTATGAACCCTAGGCCTTTTTTCCTAGCATTGCAATACCGTTTGTGCTCACTTTTATCTTTAGTTACCTTGCTGTTTTTATTATTTCAGATTACAAAAACCTTTATCTACAATCCATATTGCACTTGTATCACCATCTCTTCACCGAACTAGTGAACCTATACAATTTACCATTGTATTGGGTGTGTTGGGGACACAAGAGACTCTTTGTTATTTGGTTGCAGGGTTGTTTGAGAGAGACCATCTTCATCCTACGCCTCCTACGGATTGATAAACCTTAGGTCATCCACTTGAGGGAAATTTGCTGCTATCCTACAAACCTGTGCACTTGCAGGCCCAACTACGTCTACAAGAAGAAGGTTGTGTAGTAGACATCAAGCTCTTTTCTGGCGCTGTTGCCGGGTAGGTGAGTGCTTGAAGGTATATCTTTAGATCTTGTAACCAAATCCTTTTGTTTCTTGGTTTAGCACTAGTTCAGTCTATAAAAGAAAACTACAAAAAAATGGAATTGAGTTTGTCTCATACGCTTCATCTTTTTATTATCTTTCGTGATATGATGGGAAGGAAAATTGTGCTCAAGTACTAGAAGAAGAATTACATAGAATGTTTGGCACTAAATATTTATATGATGAGCATGATTGCAATGTTTTTAGTATGAATTCCTTGAATATCCATGATGCTAATGATATGCAAAGCCACAAGCTTGGGGATGCTATGTTTGATGAACATGATATGTTTAGTCCCCCAAGCTTTGATGAGCAAATTTACTATGATGAAGACATGCCTCCTATCTATGATGATTATTGTGATGACACATATGCTTTAAAGAATAATGATAACCATGAAACTTGTCATCTTGATCTTAATCTTCAATCACATGATAGTTATTTTGTTGAGTTTGCTCCCACTATTATTCATGAGAAGAATTTTGCTTATGTGGAGAGTAGTAAAATTTCTATGCTTGTAGATCATGAAAATAATGTTTTAGGTGCTGGTTATATTGTTGAATTCATTCATGATGCTACTGAAAATTATTATGAGGGAGGAATATATGCTTGTAGGAATTGCAATAATATCAAGTTTCCTCTCTATGTGCTTAAAGTTTTGAAGTTATGCTTGTTTTGCCTTCCTATGCTAGTTGATTATTGTTCCCATAAGTTGTTTGCTCACAAAATCCCTATGCATAGTAATTGGGTTAGACTTAAATGTGCTAGTCATATTCTTCATGATGCTCTCTTTATGTTTCAATTCTTATCTTTTATGTGAGCATCATTGAAATCATCATGCCTAGCTAGGGGCGTTAAACGATAGCGCTTGTTGGGAGGCAACCCAATTTTATTTTATTTTCTTACTTTTTGGTTCTGTTTAGTAATAAATAATCCATCTAGCTTCTGGTTATATGTGTTTTCATGTTTTAATTAGTGTTTGTGCCAAGTAGAACCTTTGGGAAGACTTGGGTGAAGTCTTTATGATCATGCTGTAGAAAACAGAAACTTTAGCGCTCACGAGATTAGCTATAACTTTTTACTGGAGAGTGATATTTAGTTGATTCTTTTTGCAGATGATTACTAGACAAATTCCTCAGGTCCACCAGTTTATTTTATAATTTTTGGAGTTCCAGAAGTTTGCGTTAGTTACAGATTACTATAGACTGTTCTGTATTTGACAGATTCTGTTTTTCGTGTGTTGTTTGCTTATTTTGATGAATTTATGGCTAGTAAAATAGTTTATAATACATAGAGAAGTTGGAATACAGTAGGTTTAACACCAATATATATAAATAATGAGTTCATTACATTACCTTGAAGTGGTGTTTTGTTTTCTTTCGCTAACGGAGCTCACGAGTTTTGTGTTAAGTTTTGTGTTGTGAAGTTTTCAAGTTTTGGGTAAAGATTCGATGGACTATGGAATAAGGAGTGGCAAGATCCTAAGCTTGGGGATTCCCAAGGCACCCCAAGGTAATATTCAAGGACAACCAAGAGCCTAAGGTTGGGGATGCCCCGGATGGCATCCCCTCCTTCGTGTTCGTTCATCGGTAACTTTACTTGGAGCTATATTTTTATTCGCCACATGATATGTGTTTTGCTTAGAGCGTAATTTTATTTTGTTATTTTTTTATTTATGTTATTTATAATAATGTTTTGCATCTTTATTTTCAAAAAAAATGTCAAGGATAGCCTTTGCCATGCTTATTTTGCTAGTATACTTGTTGCTGTTTGAAAACAGAAAGTTTACCGCTGTTGAAGAAATTCTCTAGAAAAGTCAGAGAGTGGTATAATGTTTAATATTTTTTCTTATTGAGCTCTGATAAATTTATTACAGTGGGATTTTAGTTCATAATTTTTGGAGTTAGGTAAGTATTGATACTCTTGCATTCTTTACAGATTGTACTGTTTTGGCAGATTGCTGTTATGTTTGCATTGTTTGCATATGTTTGCTTGTTTAATGATTCTATTTGAGGATAGGAGTATTAAATATGCACAGGCATTTAGTATGCAATGTTTAATAATAATTTTTGCAATTTGTTACAGTAGAAAATGATAAGGTTTTGCATTGGTTTATACTAACCTATCTCATGAGTTCTTGTTGAGTTTGTTGTGAATGAAGCTTTTGATAAAAAGAGAAACGATATGAGAGGAATTAAGGAGACACAAAATTTCAAGCTTGGGGATGCCCAAGGCACCCCAAGATAATATTGCAAGAAGTCTCAAGCATCTAAGCTTGGGTATGCCCCGGTAGGCTTCCCACCTTTCTTCTTCAACAACTATCGGTTAGTATCGGTTGAGCCTAAGTTTTTGCTTCTTCACATGAGTTGTGCTATCCTTGCAATGTCATTTTATTTTGCTTTGCTTGCTGTTTGAATACAATACCAATATCTGAAATTCTTTTATGGGAGGTCTTCACATAGTTGCATAATTATTCGACTACTCATTGATCTTCACTTATATCTTTCGGAGTAGTTTATTATTGCTCTAGTGCTTCACTTATATCTTGTAGAGCACAATGGTGGTAGTTTTATTTTGGAGAAATTAATGAACTCTCATGCTTCACTTATATTATTTTGAGAGTCGTTAATAGCATGGTAATTTGCTTAATATTGATATACTTGGTATTCAAGATATGTGAAACTTTCTTTTGAGTGTGTTGAATACTAAGAAAAGTTTGATGCTTGATAATTGTTTTGAGATATGAAGATGGTGATATTAGAGTCATGCTAGTTGAGTAGTTGTGAATTTAAAGAATGCTTGTGTTGAAGTTAGCAAGTCCCATAGCATGCACGTATGGTTAAAGTTGTCTAACAAATTTGAAACATGAAGTGTACCTGGCTTGTGCACCCTTATGAGTGGCGGTCGGGGACGAGCGATGGTCTTTTCCTACCAATCTATCCCCTAGGAGCATCTTGCGTAGTACTTGGTTTTGATGACTTCTAAATTTTTGCAATAAGTATATGAGTTCTTTTGACTAATGTTGAGTCCATGGATTATCGCACTTTTACCTTTCCGCCTTTGCTAGCCTCTTGATGCCGTGCATTGCCCTTTCTCACCTTGAGAGTTGGTGCAAACTTCACGGTGCATCCAAACCCGTGATACGATCGCTCTATCACACATAAACCTCCTATATCTTCCTCAAAACAGCCACCATACCTACCTATTATGTCATTTCCATAGCCATTCCGAGATATATTGCCATGCAACTTTCCACCGTTTCGTTCATCATCATCATGACATACTTTACTTTTGTCATATTGCCATCGCATGATCATGTAGTTGACATCGTATTTGTGGCAAAGCCACCATGCATTATTTTTCATACATGTCACTCTTGATTCATTGCACCATCCCGGTACACCGTCGGAGGCATTCATATAGAGAAATATCTTGTTCTAGTTTTGAGTTGTAATCCTTATGTTGTAATCAATAGAAGTGTGATGATCATCATTATTAGAGAATTTCCCAATCAAAAAAAAAATAGAAAGGCCAAAAAGAAAAAAAGGAAAGGCCCAAAAAAAGGGCAATGTTACTATCTCTTTTTCCACACTTGTGCTTCAAAGTAGCACCTTGTTTTCATGTAGTGACTCTCATATATTATGCTTCAAAGTAGCACCTTGTTCTTCATGTAGTGAGTCTCATAAGTTGTCTTTTTCATACTAGTGGGAATTTTTCATTATAGAACTTGGCTTGTATATTCCTATGATGGGCTTCCTCAAATGCCCTAAGTCTTCATGAGCAAGCAAGTTGGATGCACACCCACTAGTTTTCTTTGGTTGAGCATTCATTTATAGCTCTAGTGCATTCGTTGCATGGCAATCCCTACTCCTCATGTTGACATCAATTGATGGGCATCTCCATAGCCCATTGATTATCCTCGTCAATGTGAGACTTTCTCCTTTTTTGTCTTCTCCACACAATCCCCATCATCATATTCTATTCCACCCATAGTGCTATATCCATGGCTCACACTCATGAATTGCGTGAAGGTTGAGAAAGTTTGAGATTATTTAAGTATGAAACAATCGCTTGGCTTGTCATCGGGGGTATAGAAGTTGGGAACATCTTTGTGTGACGAAAATGAAGCATAGCCTAACTATATGATTATGTAGGGATGAACTTTCTTTTGACGAAAATGAAGACATGATTACTTTGATTACTATGCTTGAAGTGTTACTATTTCTTTTATCAATATGAACTTTTATTTTGAATCTTTTGGATCTGAACATTCATGCCACAATAAAGAAAATTACTTTGAGAATCATGCCAAGTAGCACTCCGCATCAAAAATTCTTTTTTATCATTTACCTACTCGAGGACGAGCACGAATTAAGCTTGGGGATGCCTAAGACATCTCCAACGTATCTATAATTTTTGATTGCTCCATGCTAATTTATCTACTGTTTTGGACTATATTGGGCTTTATTTTCCACTTTTATATTATTTTTGGGACTAACCTATTAACCGGAGGCCCAGCCCAGAATTGCTAGTTTTTTGCCTATTTCAGCGTTTCAAAGAAACGAAATATCAAATGGAGTCCAAACGGAATGAAACCTTCGGGAACGTGATTTTCTCACCAAACGTGATCCAGGAGACTTTGACCCTACTCCACAAAAGAGGCGGTCACAAGGGTGGGGGGCGCCCCCCCTAGGGCGTGCCCCCTGCCTCGTGGGCCCCCTGAAGCTCCACCGACGTACCCCTTGCACCCATATATACCTACTTATCGTAAACCTTCCAGAACAGAAGATAGATCGGGAGTTCCGCCGCCGCAAGCCTCTGTAGCCACCAAAAACCTCTCGGGAGCCCGTTCTGGCACTCTGCCGAAGGGGGGAACCCTCACCGGTGGCCATCTTCATCATCCCGGCGCTCTCCATGACGAGGAGGGAGTAGTTCACCCTCGGGGCTGAGGGTATGTACCAGTAGCTATGTGTTTGATCTCTCTCTCTCTCTCTCTCTCTCTCTCTCTCTCTCTCTCTCTCTATCTCGTGTTCTCTCTTGTGTTCCCTCTATGGCACGATCTTGATGTATCCCGAGCTTTGCTATTTTAGTTGGATCTTATGATGTTTCTCCCCCTCTACTCTCTTGTGATGAATTGAGTTTCCCCTTTGAAGTTATCTTATCGTATTGAATCTTTTATGAGAACACTTGATGTATGTCTTGCCATGTTTATCTGTGGTGACAATGGGATATCACGTGCCACTTGATGTATGTTTTGGTGACCAACTTGCGGGTTCCGCCCATGAACCTATGCATAGGGGTTGGCACACGTTTTCTTGACTCTCCGGTAGAAACTTTGGGGCATTCTTTGAAGTACTTTGTGTTGGTTGGGTGAATTTGAGATTTTGTGATGCATATCGTATAGTCATGCCCACGGACACTTGAGGTGACAATGGAGTACCTAGGTGACATTATTGTTTTGGTTGATTTGTGTCTTAAGGTGTTATTCTAGTACGAACTCTTTAATAGATTGATCCGAAAGAATAACTTTGAGGTGGTTTCGTACCCTACCATAATCTCTACGTTTGTTCTCCTCTATTAGTGGCTTTGGAGTGACTCTTTGTTGCATGTTAAGGGCTTGTTATATGATCTATCTATGTTATTATTGTTGAGAGAACTTGCAATAGTGAAAGTATGAACCCGAGGCCTTGTTTCCAAGCATTGCAATACCATTTGTGCTCACTTTTACCTTTAGTTACCTTGCTGTTTTTATTATTTCAGATTACATAAACCTTTATCTACCATCCATGTTGCACTTGTATCACCATCTCTTCGCCGAACTAGTGCACCTATACAATTTACCATTGTACTGGGTGTGTTGGGGACACAAGAGACTCTTTGTTATTTGGTTGCAGGGTTGTTTGAGAGAGACCATCTTCATCCTACGCCTCCTACGGATTGATAAACCTTAGGTTATCCACTTGAGGGAAATTTGCTACTGTCCTACAAACCTGTGCACTTGCAGGCCCAACAACGTCTACAAGAAGAAGGTTGTGTAGTAGACATCACTTCCGCTCTTGTGTAGCCTGTCAAAAGTCTTTGTTCTTAGGCCTCACAACACTTCAGCATTTGCCCTCTCCGCCTGGCCGTTGCTCCGGGGGTGTGCCACGGAAGCAAAACAGACCTTGCTGCCGAGGTCTTGGATGTATTGCATGAAGGTGTGGCTTGTGGACAGCGTGCCATTGTCGGTGATGACTCTGTTTGGTACACCAAAACGGCAGACTAGCCCTTTGAAGAATTTGACGGCTGACTGTGATGTAACCTTCCTCACTGCCTCTTTCTCCGGCCACTTTGTGAACTTGTCGATTGGAACGTACAAGTACTCAAAGCCCCCGACAGCGTGAGGGAAAGGGCCCAGTATGTCGAGCCCCCAGATCAAAAACTGCCAAGAGAGAGGGATTGTTTGAAGGGCTTGAGCTGGTTGATGAAGCTTCTTCGAATGGAACTGGCACGCTTCACACTTGGTTACTAGTGCTGGCGCATCCTGGAGGGCGGTGGGCCAGAAGAAGCCTTGTCGGAACGCCTTGCCGGCAAGGGCCCTCGACCCTATGTGGGAGCCACATATGCCTCCATGTATTTCTGCCAATAGCTCCAGTCCTTCCTCCCGGGGGATGCACTCCAATTTCAAACCGTTCGATCTTTTTCTGTACAGGACGTCATCGACGAACTGGTACAAGGCAGACCGAAGGGCTACTTTTTCCGCTTCTTCCTGCTCCTCAGGAAGTTCCCCTGTCTAGAGGAAGTGGACGGTATGTTGTGCCCATGCTGGACCCTGGGGCTCGACGACAAGGACCAAAGGCATATCTTCCGCCATGGGGGCACACTACAAAAAAATACACTTCTGTGATGATATGTCTTTGTCACAGTAGGTCGCGTTTTTTGTCATGCATGTATATCCATGACAAATTTATGACAGAATCAAGATAGTCATACCTGTGCTGTCGTAGAAGTGTTCCATGACATTGCCAAAATTATCATCACGGAAGTGTCCACTTCCATGACGATAAATCGCGCGTCACAGAAGTGCTTTCGTCAAGGGTGACCGACACGTGGCATCCACCGTAACGGAACGTCGTTAAGCTATCGGGTCGGGTTTTGGATCCGATAACTCGATAACAGCCCCGACCAATGGGGATTTTCCACATGTAAATTCATCATTGGCTGGAGGAGACACGTGTCAGGTCCGCGTTGGCATAGGTGCCACTCATCCAATGGGCGAGACGCGCCTATGATATGTTGACACGTGGACTGGCCCATCAAGTTTAAATTGGCCGTCCCAACTGAAGGCCCACAAGATTTTGCGGACCATAATGGGCTGGCCCAGCTAAAGGCCCACGAGATTTTGCAGACCATAATGGGCTGGCCCAGCTAAAGGCCCACAAGATTTTGCAGGCCATATTGGGCCGGCCCAGGTAAAGGCCCACAAGATTTTTGTGTGCCATAATGGGCCGGCCCAGGTAAAGGCCCACAAGATTCTTGCGGATCATAATAGGCCGGCCCAGCTAAAGGCCCACGAGATTTCGCCGACATTAATGGGCCGGCCCAGCTGTAGGCCCACAAGATTTTGAGGACCCTAGTAGGCCGGCCCATTAACTGGCTGCCATGTTTTGGGCCAAATGCCGGGCCATATTTGATGTGGTCCATTAATGGCCTGCCACGCTCTGGGCCTAATAGTGGCCCATATGAGATCCGGCCCGTTAAAAGCCTACCACGTTCTGGGCCAAATTACAGCCCAGATCAGGTCCGGCACTTTAAGAGGCTTTGGGCTCAATTATGGCCCATATCAGATTCGGCCCGTCAACTGGACACTATGCTTTTGGGCCCACTTGCTAAAGGCCCACTTAGTAATTCGGCCTGATATTAGTTTTGGCCTGTTAAGGGCCCATTTAACATTTCAGCCCTATATTAATTTTGGCCTGTTAAAAGCCCGTCATATAGTTGGGCCTAACTACGGCCCGGTTTGCATCCGGCCTGCTCGCAGCCGATATCTGATTGGGCCAAACAAGGACTGAGACAATTTTGGCCTGTTAAAATCCCGTGATTTGATTCGCACAATCATGGGCCAGGGTTCATTTCGGGCTGCTGCCGGCCCGTGAGCTGTTCGGCATGTTTCAGGCCCAACCTACATCGTGATTGCATGACGGCCCGATTATGTACCGTAATTTTACAGTTTGGCCGGTTTACTGCGAAGACAGGATATATATACAGTAAAATAACTGCATCATGGTTAATAAGAAAAAACCTAGACTATACAATAAAGAAATTATGGCATATTACATCCACTGGGCATCAAAGTTCGCCACTATGATAATAAAGCACAAGTAGACAGCAGATTACATACACTGGGCATCAAAGATCGCCACCAAAGGCAAATAAACACGCCGACAAAATAATATACAAACTGACACTTCAATAGAGTTCAAGAAAGGTCAGCCTATTTGGAGCTGCAGCATAAGCAGCCGAGCAAGATGATGAGATCTGCGCTTGTTCAACACTTATATCTTCCTCACTCGAAAGATAAACAAGCGGACGGATGACAGGTTTTGCACATAAGAGTATCAGTGCTGACAATTCATCACATTTCTTACTAACAAATAAATTGACACAGTTTAAAATTGCATTAACACAATATGGTATTGTTCAGGTAAAGACATGGCAGGAAATGACATTGTGAAGGAGTTGGCAGCTTCACGACACCACTGGATTACAGATCAAGAACTCCTAAGTATCAATGGTTAGTGTGCTGTCAATTTATACCATTTCAGATTGGCAAATAAAGAGACGGTTTAAATAATAGTAGAATGATATGAGATTGTTCATAGTTAAGACATTGCAGAATATGACATTGTCTTTGTAGTGGGTAGGTTCACCACACCACCGGATTACGGATGAAGAATGAAGCATACATGCAGTGCAAAAGAAGATCACTTGCTCAGTATAGTTTAATTTACATGGTATGAAGAAGGAACTTGGTTGTACAACTAAAAACTTAAATTGAGAAAGGACAAACTTTTGTTTATGAACTACATAATAAACTTTAAAGAAGCAATTTGATGCAAACACCAAAAATAAACAGCTGTTGCAGTCATGCCTAACTAAATATATACAACAAAGTTTGAAGGCTTGAGATGGACAAACTTACATTATTGGTGAAGACAGGATCTATAAAGGCCTTGTCCATGCTGATGGGGGGGGGGGGCAATTCAAGAAGTTTACCACAGAATCTTCTTCAAAAGCATTACCTTTATTCTACATTTTGTTATGAGTAAATATAGATGTGATAATATATGAAAAATGGAGAATATTTAAGATAAGATGAGGAGTGATGCTACATAACCAAGTAGCTAAAGATGTAAGTGCAGCGATATAGGCAAAAGGTACTGCCAAGAGCAATGCACAGCTAAACTTCTTCAGTACCAACCCTATGGTAAGAGTAAATATAGATTTGATGTGTAGAAAATGGAGGGCAAAGGAAAATAAGCTGCAGAGTGATGGTACATTAACAACTACTTGTCATTATAAGTACACTGATAAAGGACAGCATGTACTTACAAGAACAATGTAGAGCTAAAAAAACATTGGTATTGGATATATTCTACACTAATGTAACCATTCATACAGATCAGATAATCTGGAGCGAACAATTGATAAGAAAGCTATCATGCATACTGCTGTTACATAATGAACCAGGTATGTATGCAAGTACAGTGATACAAGACAACAGGTACTAACAAGAACAAAGCAACGGGCAGCATATTTGTGATATCCTGTCGTTCTTGTCAAACCGGAATTCTTCTTCGAGCAGATTTCCTGCAAAAAAGATCCATAAGGCACATGCGGAAAAGTAGAAGTTCAAATTGTCATGTGATTTCATAGACAGTACCTCATCCTGGGAACGAGACCAGTGCATAACAAGGTTTTTCCATTCAATGTTTTCTAAATTTATCACAGGAGACTTCACCGGAAATTCGTTTATAGACTTGCCATCAAAGTGTGATTTCCTTAGGTAACACCGATACTGCTGCAATGCTCCCTTGAAAAGCACAAGCAAGTTTTGCTCGTCATGACTATCCAGATTGACCCTCGCCTAGTTACAACAATGTAATGTAAATCATTGATGTGTTCAATCAGCAGAAAATAGGAAAATAATGACCATGAATAATAGCACTTACACGTATGTTGGACAGGAAGATGTGAAAATGGTGTTTGTCTTCACAATAATCTTCCCATGATGGGAATATATGCACGTAGTCCCTAACAACATTGAAAGCATTCTCTTTTAAACTGGGAATAAATGGAATGGGGTTCCAATCTGCAGGAATTGGCCGTCTCTGCAGTTTTTTTGAGCAACAAACAATGGGGAAGACCCCCACTGTAACTCTCATTTTCATTAATATGGTGGGACAAATACAAGTGGATTTACATTGTGGATCATGAGTTAAACATAAGTAAAAATAAATCTACAAAGTATCAAGCCAACTCTGCATGCCCTCCTTCAAACCAGGTTTGGCCTTCTTTATGATCATGTTGAAGTGCTTCTTAAACATGGTTATACAGTAAGCCATATTCTTAACTTTGTGATCAAATATTATGCTATTTCGTGCTTCCATAAACTCCAAAGAGCCAGCAATTAAGCACTCTTTGAAACATCCATAAGTATCTTGTTTTCTTCCTTCTAATAACATCTCCATCAGATTATGGTCAAGATCCCATTGGTAACCAATGTTCATCCGAAGTTTTGGCTGAAACCACAGCTAAAAAATAGGTGCATTAGATGTTCATTAGGCTCATCATCACATAACTCACACGTACTTGTCTCAATGTAGAAATTCTTCCTGTTTAATAAATCTCTAGTATTCAGTCTATCTTGTAATAGAAGACAAAAGAAGAATTTACATGCGGGTAAAGTATGTGATTTCCAAATCCACTTGAAAGGTTTAGGAGCATCAGCAGGATTTCCTATGTATTCAAGGTATATTCTCTTATTAGAGTATTTAGTACCACCCCAATAAAACTTCCAAGAATCAGGCATTTGTTGGTTGTCTCTATTATTTATCAACATTCTTAGGTTGATGCTCTGTTGAACAGCGATAGTAGACATTGGCAGATGGAATAAGTCATAGAATTCATCTTCTTCCATATTGCTTGCAGATGCCAGTGTGATCTCCAAATTTTTTACATAAGAGAAAAGTTGTGGCATGGCCTGAGAAAGTATTTGAGTACACCATTTATCTGACCATAGTTTGATTGTATTACCATTCCCAGCATAGCATATCGTCATGTCTTTAAATTCTCTCAAAATAGAGCAACAGTCTCTCCACCAGAATGATCCCATCTTGGTAGGATAACTAGGTACCTCACCATTGTTATAGTAGTTGTTCCAAATAAGGTTGACCCAGGGAATATCTTGCTTGTTAAAGAACTTGAATAGGAATTTAGTAAGCAGAGTTTTGTTTTGAACTCATAGATCTAGCACACCTAGACCACCTGCTTTTTTTGGCAAGCATACATTATCCCATTTGACAAGACAGATCCCTTTTTTATTGATATCTTTGCCATACCATAGGAAGTTCCTACCTGATTTTTCAAAATGATCCATAATGGTGAATGGAACTCTGATGCAACACATAGCAAAAATAGGTAGAGCTGCAACAATGGATATCAGGTGAGCAAGTCTCCCTGAATAAGACATCATGGTGGCAATACCAGCAAGCTTGTGATCAAGCCGGATACCATGGGCATCGTGTCGATACTTTAGGCCTAGTAGATCCCATAGGCAGACCAAGATATGTAAATGGCATAGCTTCTTTTTTGCAGTTAAATGTGTTGGCCAGATCCATAGCTTTGTCATCAGAGATATTGATAGGTACCATGGAGGATTTACTGTAATTTACTACCAGCCCAGTGAAATTGGAAAACTTATCAAGGATCTCAATAAACTTCCTGATTTGTACCTCCTCTGCTGGCAGAATAACAAGTGTATCATCAGCATATTGTATGATAGGATAGCATTCAGTAAAGTTTGTTTCAATGGGATAGGTCTTCGGCCCGTCGACTTGCTGTACTTTTTGCTCGAGTGGGATTTTTCTGTGGTACAGCTGATGCTATGGCAAATGAAATCGGTATACCTTTTGCTGGAGTGCAGGTCCTGTGGGGTGGGGCTAGTGGTGTGGCCAGTGAAGTATGGGTACAGTCTGCTGGAGTCGGTCCTACGTTTTGTGTCACTTTGGTTGTACATCCAATATAAGTGGGGTCTGTCGATTTCTCGGCACCACCATGTTTTTCAAGGACTTTGTTGGTGCTCCTTCAGGTTCGCCAATCACCCTCTTCCTTTTTGATTTCTGATGCACAAGAACAACATTTGAGTGGAAAAACATGGTATGATGACAGATGGAATATGTATTGATAATGGATGGGCATGTCATCTCGACATATATGATGAGTAAACTAAGCAGATGGCGGTGCAACAAAGTAGAAGAAATGCAAGACAACATATGCAAGATACCTGCAATCAATAAAACATTGCCAAATTAGAACAGACACCTTGATGGGTGAAGAGGACAGACCATCTGCCTTTGACTCCTCGAGGTTAGAATAGTCATTAGGATCATATTCTGAACAAGAATCAACGGGTGGGGAGCGTATGAGTTTCATTGCATCCAGAATGGCGCTCAATGCCTTGGTGCCAATTTTGTAAGTCATTGCAGTGTTTAGCTTCAAGAGTGGACTGCTGCTAGTGCGACACAAAGCAGCTACACAGATCATAGTGTAGATATAAAGGGAAAACCTTAAGCATCAGAGTAAAATCAGCAAAGTGGAACTTGCTGGAATATATGTGCTAGTATTACCGGTACGGCTAGAAAGGCTTCGGATACCAGCTCTCTTCAAGTGAAGGTGCGGTACTGTTAATATTAGTGTAACTCTCAAAGGCGACATAGCTCCCCGCATTTCCTTGCTATTCTTATATCAAGTGGGCGGGCCACTACAAATCCTATTCCTATGTTTACAAGATCCTATGAATCAAAGAGGCTCAAAGTGTCCATCACAACCGACCGTATAGACCTCTACACTGCAAATGTCCCTGCTCATCTTCAGTACAAGGAACATACTATACTACTATCATACTCCCTCTGTTCCAAAATATAAGTCTTGGTAGAGATTTCCACTATGGATCACATACAGATGTATCCAGATACATTTTAGAGTGTAGATTCACTCATTTTGCTCCATATGTAGTCCATGGTCGAATCCATACAAAGACTTGTATTTAGGAACGGATAGAGTACATATTAAAGAAGAACGGAAGAGGAACATGGTAAAGAAGAGCAAGCAGATTTTGGATAATAAAATGTTGGTTGCGCAGTGCCCACACATAATGAACCAGAGCGCATTAAGAATGCAACTCCCAGCTGTCTCGCGACCATTTCAGGCGCTTGGATGAAGATCCTACGTCTCCTAACCCTTCTTTTTCCTCGTCTCTGATTCTTCCAATACAGAACACCGCGCGGGCCGCCGGCCGGACCACCGGCCCCCACCGCTTGTGTTCCTCCGCCACCCCCACCCCCACCCCCACCCCAACCCCCACCCGCGTTGAGTTTTCTTCGTTCGGCGAGGCCCCACAACCACCCGAGCCCCTTCGATCACACCGCGAACTCCGCGAGCTCAAAAATCGATCGACCCAATTTTGAAATTTAGTCTATCGTGATTTAACTAGTGTGGAATATAAAAGGGGAAAACCATAAGCATTGGGAGTATAGTGTTGAGCGTGCCATGGCGGATCTGAAGGAGCAAACCGGACAAAGGAAACTTCGCAACCAAGACAAGAAATCAGAGTAAAGCAGTGGCAATCTATTTTCTTGCTGCGATAAATAAGTTGAGCAGAATCTGAAAGAGTACCGCCTCACAGTGCGGCGCCGTGTCTGCTCTCTGCGAGAATTTGATGAGGCTGTGGTAGCGATGGCTCTCGGCGGCGTGGAAGCAGATCTAGGAGGTTAGACAGTGGCGGCAGGGCACGGTGCACGAGACGGTCATAGGAGCGGCGGCGGCAAGGTGGACGACGGCGGGGATGAAGCGAGAGGACGGGATGCAAGGATCCCAGTCCGAAGCCGTGGATGAGAGAGGTCGATCTCTTGTAATGGACGGCGGCGTCGGGGTATCAGCTCAGGCATGGTGGAGGAGGACGGCGCTGGATGGGGTGGCGGACGACAGCGGACGGAGGAGGGTGGGGTGGAGAGGGTGTTTTGGCGCCCACGGAGTACGAATGGGGAAAAGGGAGGTAGAGAGGAAGGGGGGAACCATGAATTCAGGGCGCGCTTGTCTCAAATGTAAGGAAATTTACAAACTTAGCCCCCATTTCAAATTTCTACTACATCACAGCAACATTAGCCAGTTGGGGATAGGACGGTAATCTCGCATACACCGAGTATTTGCCGACGAGAGTTTGTTTTTGGCGCCCACCGTGTATGAATATGAATCGGGGAGGGAGTCGATTTCGGCCGAGGACACACTGTGTTTTGGCGCCCATCGTGTATGAATCCGGGTGAGAGGCAGTTACGTCACATTTGGGTGAAACTACAAACCTACCCCTATCGAAACCTATAGAAATCCAGCAGATAGGCTTTGCGTGGCTGGGATAGGCAGTAGTGATTTCCATCTCGCAGATTTTGGTTTCGGGCGGTTAATGCGACTTTCCCCGCTTCATTCAAATTTTGCAGAGTGCACGCCACCGTGCCAACTCAATTCAATCCCGCTTGTATTCTATTTTTTCAAGCGAGATCCATTTTCAATTGGAATTACATTCTATATACATCATTTTTATATATACTTTCAAAAGCACAACAAAGAATCTGCTCCTTTATATGTATAATATGATTTACAAATACAACGATCTCGAAATCTTAAGGTTGAATTTGAAAAAAATTAACCAAATTATGTTCTACTAAAATGTATGGATCAGTAATATCTACATATTAAATAACATAGATGTGCGTGAATTCAGATGAGTATGCATGTTTGATAGATCAATTTTGTTTCGAGTATGGATTACATGTATCATCATCTCGTATTCAAATATTCGAATCCCTTTTTTGTTCACTCCTTTCACGCCCATCTCTCTCGCATGCATGCTCCTTCAGGTAGCTATCACTCTCTTTTCTCCAGCTCACCCGCACGCTCACTTCTTGTTTCTCCTATCCTCGCAAACATGGTCTCTCGACGTCTCCCTTGAGAAGTGTCACACTCTCCCTATCATTATACATACATGGTTTTCATTATCTCTCACGTCTCTCTGTTCTCTGGTATCACTCGGTACCTAAGCTTTCTTTTCACCTCCACACACACAGTCTCCACTGCCTTTCACTTTGTCTTTCTCTCTGGGATTCTCTCACACACCCTATATGTCTCTACATATGACTCATACCACTAAAATTACTCTCTCTCTCTCTCTCCTGTAGACACAACATTTGTTGCGGTCTCCTTTTCGTCTCAATCCCAGACTGACATTATTCATTTGTTTACCGATCAGACAACCCTGACTACCGTCTCCTCTCTCTCTCTCTCACAGACACACACATACACAACTCCTGCTTCCACTCCCCTTCCCGACTACCGTCTCTCTCTCTCTCACACAAAACTCTCGCTTTTGCACCCCGACTCGTATTTCTCTCACAAACATTTATTGACTAGCTAGCCTCTAGATAGGTTTATACACCCGCACACGCCTGCTTCCACCATCGCATACATGTCTCTCTCCCGCTCCTTGTATCTATGTAGATTTTTCTTCCCTTCTTGAGACACGCCCTCTAGATCAAGCACACACACACACACACTATCGCCTCATTTTAAGCTGATACCTATCACGCACACACACTCCTTGTGTCTTTGTCACACATGCACTCCGTCCTCCTCCACTCTCCCTCTCTCACACACACATGGGCTTTTTGCAACAACTAGAAAGATGCTCATGTGTTGCACGGAGCATCAAGATGCATTTGTATGAGTAGTTTATCTTGTGGGGGAAAAGGATGAACGAGGGAAGGCCTTATTTGCAAATGTGGAGAGAGGTGTGGGTATCTTTTTGCAAAATTTCCATAGTTTCCTTCCTATCCGTCAGATATAGATCGGACGGCCTATATTGCAGGATGGCAGGCACACGATCATCACCGACAATGCTTCTTATAAGAGTAGGGATAAAAAATAGAGTTGGTGATGATGGTGGGCCTGCCATCCTGCAATGTAGATCGTCCGATTTATATCTTACGGATAGGAAGGAAAATATGGCAATTTACCCGCACTCTTCACCACATTTGCAGATAAGGCCCTCCCTCGTTCATCCTTTTCTCCCACAAGATCTTGATGTTCCGTGCAACGCACGGGCATCTTGCTAGTAAGAGTACAAATTAGACATATACCACTTATCGAATCTTGAAACCAACAACATTGCTCCCTTATCTCATCAAAACCGCCAAAGGAATATATTTTGAGTGAAACATAACATATTTTTAGTGATATACGCATTTCAAAACTAGACGTTTTTTTCTATCAAATCGGTGAATATGGATTAATCTACTTTGATCGTGTGGCAACGCATTGGCACATTGTTAGTAGTTATTATAATTTTTTGGACACCAGACAAATGGTGGAGTACATATACGAAGAGAAGAGGCGCACGCACGCAGTCGGCCTCTTGCTGTCGCGCACACATGAGTGTTACGTAAAGGCGTCGTTAACAAATAAACCCTAAAACCCTAGGTGCACGATTCCTGCATTCGCGGGTACCGGGTACATGGTGGAGCACCTTTGTAGGAATAGTCAGCTCGCGTGATAATTTGATCCTTAGGAATTGATGGTCGGGACCACAGGTGAACGACTTGGAGCTCGGTGGCTCGCCAGTTGCCACAGATCGAGTAGCCACGTTTAAAATATTGTTTTTAGCGGGGTTGAGAGTTCCGATTTTCAATGGCGCGTTATAAGTAGTAAGTAGTTTTTAGAATGATTGGTATGGAGCGAAAATGGAATTCATAGTACTACGTACCTCCTTGGCGTATAGTTGTATGGTTTTTTTTGCGATGGAGGTTGTATGGGTTTATGTTGCGAGATGTTGAACCTGGTAGTTCTAGGGCAAATACTATGGTTCAGATTTAGATGTTGGTTTTCAGTAATGAAAATCGGAAGGGGAAACCCTTCTTTGATTAAAAAAATTACTACCTCCATTCTGGTTTACCAGTCCCCATCGTACTTTGGGTCAAAGTTTGTCCATGAATTTTACTTGTAAAATGTGAATGGAAAACGAGATTTTGTTATACCCAAACAAAAAAGGACTGGAAGGAGTGATTGCTCTGACACGGACGCGACCTCTCATAGCGCAGGCATTGAACCGGTACGCCGGCCAAGAGGGCCGCACTCGCTGCACGCCCGGCTGAGCATGCTTCCTCACCGCGTGCAACCAGCTTAAGACTGCCCCGCCTGCCTTATTGAGTCCGCGCGTGTGCCGGCAACACGTCCTTCCGCGAGCCAGCAGGCATTTTAGAACACAAAAAATGACTAAAATATAATTAATTTACGCATGGTCTTGACTTGTTGTGCTCGCACTGGTAGTAGGAACTAGTAGATGATTTTCTTTATTTATAACTCTCCTCACATTTTTTTGGCTTTGAAGTGAATCGTGGTTGTGGACATTATGTATGAATATGCAGATATCAGTGAACATGAGTTTGATGTGGAAGTTGAACTTGGAATGTAGGGCTTGCGCGTGAACTATACCATGTCCAATGCTTCGTCTCATTATTGTTTGGAAAGTAATTGCTGTTATTACATGACCCAAAAAACATTTTGTGCCACATCAGTAGATGCACGGACATCACAACAGCATGCTTGATGGATAAACATTTGAACCTAGCTATTATGAAGGAAATTTTGTATTGACAACAGTTTTAGATAGCAGGAGACGCCTAGCCTGCTCTGCCTCTGCTAGCTTATTTCTGGCTTCTTCCATCTCTTCTTTAGCTTGGGTGAAGAGAGCATCTGATTGCTCTTTTCGCTTCTTCAGGAACTCAGCTACATTCTCAAGGGCTGCTGCACGCTTTCTTTCAGCCTTTACTAATGCCACGAGGACACGAACAGCTGACGACTCCACTTGGCTTGTGTGTAATCCAGCATCATCTGGGACTTTGCACCTCGTGTCTAATCCAGCGTCATTAGGGAAGTGGCACTTTGTGTGTAATCCAGCCTCATTTTGGAAACATGATCTCGAGGTTGACCATACTTCCCTCCTCGCAGGAACTGCATCCTGACATGAAGTTACTTCTTTTTTAGATCAATACTCAGAGCAACCTAGATCCATTTAGTAGAAGCCAGATAAACAGAACTCGGAGAAGTGAATTCAAAAGGTAAAAAAAATAAAAACAGACTACAAGGTGAGAACACCCACTTCCTACATCAAGCTAAAACTGAAAGCATTAGGACGATTAAGACTCTTCTTATTGCACATCAAAGAACACCACGCTTAAGAGAAACAGAAACTACAACATATACACATCGAAGAACACGAGGCTACACGAAAGTAATTAAAAGGGTGTTACTTACCAAAGGTCGTTTTATAGGTTCGGTGCAGCTCCTCTTTAACTTGCCACACTCCTTGAAGATGTCCCGAATATCCCGTGTTTGGTCTTCATTGCTCCTCTGCATGTTTGCACTCGTGGTTTTAAAATCTCAACATGGCAAGAAAAATATACTACTAGTAATACTCACACATCTTGTGGGAAACATTAAAGCACTCGTCTGCCATGTTAGAGCATCTCCAACAGAATCGCAACGCGTGGCGCTTTAAAAGGCGTTTACAGTGCTGAGATCAAGAAGTAGATACTAGAGAGTAGAAGATAGTTCTCAGCATAGATAGATAAAAAATAGATAATTCAACTACTCCTCGTCGTCCGACTCCTCCTCGGTGATGTCCTCCACCGACGTCTGACTGTAGGCGTGAAGATACCGATCGTCGTCGGATTCCCAGGGCGACGCTGCTCCTATCCTCATGTTGAATTGAGCGTTCGCTTTTCGCCTACGCTTGTCCTTGCGATAGGCGGCTCGCTCCGCCCTCCTCATATCCCTGTCCGCCCTCCTTTGCACGTAGAACTCGCGCTCGTTGATGATGTCCTGCAGGAAGTGTTGGCGCCACAGTGCCATGGCTTCCTCGTCCATCTCGGCGATGCCGAGACGGTGCTCACGCCTCCGGTTGTCGCGACGATCCTCGTCGGTGCTAAGCCGCGCAGAGCGCTGAAGCTCTCGCGCCGCTCCCGTCGGCACGTTGGGGAAGTTCAATGTTCTATGAGGCCACCGGAGGCGCAACACCGCCGCGTCGTATGCGCGGGCGGCCTCGTTGGCGGTGCCGAAATTGTCGAGGCCGAGGCGCATCCCGCGGAACCGGATCTTGGCGGAGAAGCCGCCGTAGGGGCACGCGCGGACACCGCGGTATCCCCAAGTTTCCCGGCGACGCAGCGGCATGGTGGCGCGGCGGCGGCGAGGCGAAAAAGAGCGGGGAGAGAGCGATGGCGAGGCACAGAGCGGGGAGAGAGCGGTGGCAAGGCACAGAGCGGTGGGAGGGTGTTGGATTTTATAAAGCGCGTCGGACGCCGCGCGCCAAAACTAGCGCACGCCCGACCGCTTTTCCCCCCGCGCGCGATCCTTTCCCAACGTCTCTGCTATCTCTACTCTCTTCTCCACTGTTATATTTATTTAATATTTAATATTTAATATTTATCTCTACTTCCTTTATTGTCTACTTTTTTTCTCTATACTTTTTTTCTTGCAATATAGGCCGTCCGATTTATATCTCGATGATAGGAAGGAAACAAATGGGAATTTTGCAAAAGATACCCATACCCCTCTCCAGATTTCCAAATAAGGCCTTCCCTCATTCATCCTTTTCTCCCACAAGATAAACTACTCATACAAATGCATCTTGATGCGTGCAACGCATGGGCATCTTGCTAGTTCTAAAAACCTTTCATCATTTGCCACACTACTGGTTGCAGATGAAAAACCTACCCAAGCACAGCGCGATACAGGAGCGACGCACAATTACAAGCTGATATTCTATTGGAAAATGGAGGCTATAACCAATTACTTTTACGGGAACAATAGCACCCAGGAAATTTGAAGGGTAGGTATGAACAAAATTGGAATTGCACTTGTACTGGTAAGTGATTCAATACACACATTACCAATCGAGGAGGAGAACGATGGTCGCGGCGGCCTCTGTGAGTCATGGTCGGCAACGGGAGTCAGTTCATTGTCCACGACGGTGGTACTTCTGCGCTTGGCGTCGGCTTTCGGGAAGCAGATTCGAGATCGTGGAAGACGATGCCGGGGAAGAGGCTCCGTGTACGACAACGACGGTGGACCGGCTCCAGTGTGGCGTATGAGGTCGTCGATGAGGCAGATGCGCTGCGGTGGACGACTACGCCGATGTAAAGGGGAGGAGCACGAAGGCTGCGGTGCCGTGGAGAAGTCTATTTTGCGGTGGGGACAGAAAATGGGGAGTATTCAGGTGTACTACTCTGGGTGCCGGGGTGGGGTTGGCTGGGTAGGGTGAACCTGAAGTTACGAAAACAGCCCCCTAGCAAGCGTCATCCGTAAGCCTATTCCGAAGGCTATGATGGTAACTTCCCACTGCTCTAATCAGGGTCGCGGGAGATTTTCCCGCCGACCTCAAAATTTTGTGACACTGGACTCCCCGTGTGGCGTGTTGAGTGATTCGCTAAGCAACTAGCGAGTAGTAGTAGTAAACTCTGCATATTAGGTTTGACCGAAGTCAAACTTCCTAAAGTTTGACCAAGTTTATAGAAAAATATAAACATTTACCATAACAAATATGTATGATGTGAAAGTACATTCAATAATGAATCTAATAGTATTTATTTGTTATTCTATATGTTAATATTTTTTGTTTTAAGCTTTCTGAGAGTTTACAAAACTTGACTTTGACCAATGCTAATACGCGGACTTAAATAAAAAAGGAGGGAGTACACATTTTTTTTATTAGTTTGTAGTGAACTAATCATTTGTTGAAATTGTGAAATAAATATATTAGGCTATTGACTTCGAATATAATGGTCTATACAATTCAATAGTTACAATCATTGTCGAATCCCAAGATGTGTACAAGGTCTATAGTACTTCACAACATGCTCAAACTCACATAATCCCAGTCAAATGAGAATCTAAATGAATTTCATAGTTATTACTTTGTAGGATGCAACAAAAACAACTATAACTCTACATCAGCCATTAGAGAAGCAACATTTTGACATATCCCAATGTGTGAATGAAACGTGTAAAGAGAGCTTTTGAAGATGGAGCAGATAGGGCAGGAAAGATTGTATGTATGTGGACGAGAGACTAGGAGACAAACCTAACGAGACAGAGAGAGAGAGAGAGAGAGAGAGAGAGAGAGAGAGAGAGAGAGAGAGAGAGAGAAAGAGAGAGGAAGAAGTTAGGTCTATGAGAAAGATGGATACACGTAATATACATGAGATGCGTGTGCATCTGGATTCTGTATACGTGGAAGGAGAAGAGACAACATGTTTGATGAGAGAGCTGGAAAAACATGGACGAGAGGGAAGGATCTCGTGGGTTGAGGGATTGACAATTTTGTGCGGGGGAGACAGGGATTGGTAATTTTGTGCAAGAGAGAGAGAGAGAGAGAGAGAGAGAGAGAGAGAGAAGGTGGGGAGAGGAGTCAATCAGCCGTTGTCACATCACCCTGCTTCCAAATGTCCCTGCATTCTCTAGCGCGGTGTGGTCGCCGTCTTTGATCTGCTCGATGCCCTCTTTGAAGATTGAGGTGTTGTGCATGTTGGGGTGCAAAGAAGCACAAGCGAGAGTGGTCACCATATAACCTTGGATGGGGATGAATTGTGTGCTCGGGGGAGTGTGTGTGTGTGTGTGTTGTGCTGCATGTGTCTCTGTGTGTGGGTGTGTGTGTTAGATATTGAGAGAAAACAAACATAAGGAGAGAAATGGGTATTCACGAAGAGATTGTGCGAGCCTTGAGGTGGGCAGGGGCCGGGTGAGGGTGTCAAAATGTGCGCGTTGATGCATGTGTTGCATGCGACAGTGCGAGGGATGGACGAATCGAGAGAGATGGTTGTTGTGTTACGGATGCTCCTCTCTCTATCTATCTCTCTCCCTCTCTCTCTCTCTCTCTCACACACACACACACACAAGTAAACTAGAAGACCGTTCTCTCATGTATACAGAACGTATCGGCATCTGTCTATGTGTCACTCATGCATGATCATTTGCACATTCACACCTCTCTATGTCTGTATCACACGCACACCGTCTCCACATTGCCCTTCCGCAACAACACACATATGGACACATACACACGTTCTCTCTCAGTCACACACACAAAATCAGTATTAAAAAACTAGGGCGCACCTAAAATGTCCTAATCCTAATAAACACGAACTGGAGCTAAATTCAAATATATGGAAATATTTCAGCATCAAGAACTTTCACAGGAAAAAAAGTTGAGTAATATTCGAGGATTGTTTTCACACACACAAAAAGGTTCGGTGGATGTCCTTCAAGCGCGACATGGTGACGCACCGTTCGATCGACCGCGCGACCGCGGTTCACGCGCTTGCACAGGATTCTGTATCATGGTTGTGGTACTAACTAATAAAAGAGCTGCCTAAGTCTAATGTTTACGTGTACTAGTACGGTTTTCTTTTAAGTTTGACCAACCTTATATATAAAACTAAAGTAAGGCCCCACACGCGCACTCATCAATATGCCACCGCCGCCGTTGTGCATGCCAGCGCCCGCCTGCTCCGGCCAACAATTTCTCGACCATAACCGTTGTGTCGCCGCCATCCCTGTGCCATGAAGCCGAAGGCTCGCCCGCTCATGTCGTCTGCAGTCCCTCCTTGCGATGCCGCCGCGCTGCCAAGCACGCGAGCAGCTGGTGGAGCAGCGTATATGCGCAGCGCACGAAGAGCAGGACGAGCGCGTGCTCAAAGACGCCGGCGAGGAGGAACTAGCGTGTCATTGTCGCCTCCGCCGCAGCGGAGGAGGCGCGATGGTGGCTATCACGGCGAAGCCGGTCGCGCATGCGCCGAGCCTGCAAACCGGTGCGGACGCGAATCTACCTTCGAGACCTTGAATGCCACGTGATCCTGCAATCAAGGAGCAATTTGGGTCACCGACTCATGTGAGCCGCTTTGATGCAACATGGATGGCTAGAAGGGCTTCTTCCACCTCTTCTGCCGTCTTCTTCCTTCGCTCCGTCGAACTTCTTTCACAAATCGACTGACCCAAATTATACTACTAGCAGTAGTAACAACTGCAAGAAGAACAGTAGTAAGACATAGTACTAGTACTACTGTACGTACTAAAGAGTTCAAATAACGAGAAAGAACATAAACATAGTTCTAACGGGGCCTCAGCATAACACACCCTTGAAAATAAACTAAGCAACTAGTCCGCTTGACACTACAGTAGAAGTAGCATGAGCGACGGCACTGCCACCTACTCGGAGTCTGAGTCCACGTCCTCGACTTCGTCCTCGTCCCTCTTCCTCTTCCTCTTAGTCGACGCTTCATTGCTTGAACCGGACACTGGGCTCTGCTTCTTCATCCAACCCTTGTAGATATTTAAACAAAGGTAGGCATCCATTTCTGCGTACAGGATGTGATCTTCATCTAATGTCTTCGACTCCCATGCATGATGAAACTCGTGATGAGGTTTCTTCAGTTTAGCGTACGAAGGATCAATCATGGCTGCTGCCAGGGTCAGCATTGAAGGTTGAGAGGAGGACACCAGGCCTGCCTTCTGGAGATCGAAGGGCTAGCCTACAATGAGACCTATCCGACGCAGGACATCCCTATCATTCTTAAAGCCTACAGTAACGAATTTCACTCTTTTGTCCTTGAGGAATTTCTTAAAATCCTGGCACTCAATGTCGGCATGGCATATGTGGTAGACCAAGCAAACGTTATGTACGCAAACCTGGATCACGGCTGGCTTCTTCCTCTCTTTGTCCTTTAGATCCTTCTCTCGTCCCAGGACTGTGGTGTACTCAACATCTAGCCCAGCGACCCACTCATCCGTTGAACTGTTGAACATGCGTAGGAAGCGAGCAAGCCATGCTTTCACCGTCTCGGATCCACGTGTGTAGATGACGATGAACTGATCACTAGTGATGGCTCTAACCTGGTACTCAGCGGCGAGCATGGAGATTTGGGAGGCCATGGATTTTGGAGGAGGGTTAGGAGAAGTTGAACTGTTGTACCCTGCAAAAAAAACTAGGAGCGAACTAATGTGAAACGACGGGACGACTGGGAGCGAACTATTGTAAGGTAGAATACGGGGACGAGTAGGGCATGCGAACGGCGTGGGGTTGCTGGCTTGCCCGATGGATAAACAACTGCAAGCCCCCAAAGAGTTCTCGAGAACTATGCGGGACCCACTAGATGTCATGTCTACTAGACCCATATCTAGGTCTTACGGTATAGCTTCTGCCTGTTAGCACGCCATGCTAGCGCGTGGATGTAACTTCACTTAATTCCGTCAAACGTCGCGCCTCCCACGACCTTCGCCTCCCTCGCGCGGTCGCGCCCTTTGAGACTTCGACCGGCTATAAATGAGCAATTTTTTTGCCTTTTTTAGACAAGCAATTTTTTTTGCCTACTCCGCATGCATGATACTCCCTCTGGTCCTTTTTACTCCCGTCAACTGTTTGCAAAGTGTTTGACCAAATTTATACTTTTTTTGAATACCACCTTATATTAATTAACCAGCCACACCAATACACTCATTCGATACAATATTCACCACATGTATGATACGTTATTTACAAGAATACCATCTAATCTATTGTCAAAGCTATACATAGCGATTAAGTGTGCCACCTTATTGGCCGAACGGCTAGTCTTTGACAATTGAAGATTGTTGATCAACTTCGAGATGCTCAACGCTTTCATCTTCAGGTCACGCATAGCAGACCTGTCATAGTCCCCCGATGCAAGAGACGCTACCACAAAAGCACAATCAGTCTCTAAAATTACAGGATTATGAAGAGAAATACATATGTAGAGACCGGCAATGCAAGCCCTAAGCTCCGCTTCCTCCATGCTTTGACCGGCATCAATGAAATCCCACGACCAAATTTATACTAAAAATATCAATATCTATAATACTGATTGTAATGAGTATAAGATCTACGTTTTATAATGAGTGTAAAAATATTGATTTGACATTGTGAATGTTGACACATTTTTCTGTAAGTCTGGTGAAAGTAGAGGTACATTGACTTCATACAAAACTTAAATGCACAATGCAGACTAGTTCCTCCATCCAGGTGCGTGCCATGTCCTATCTTGTCATCACAACAAGGTTAGCTATTAGAGTACCACTACCTCCCTTCTACTTTAAAGGGCTATTCAAAAATTTCACCTACTCTTAGCAAGATAGTAGAGGCGATGGAATAGTTTTTGAAGTCTGCAAAAGTACTCAACTAGTGCTGTCGTTCTTCACAAAAAAATGTGTTTACCAATGCATGCATGAACACTAGTTACTCTAACCCCCCTCTCTTCTTTAATTTTTTACCACATCAGCATGTTTGCTATTCCCGTGTGCATGATACCAGCTAAGATACCACCATTATGGCCAGCCTTAATCATCGCATGCAATAATTTAGTGCACCTTGAAATATGTACATGTGTGGGGCATGTATGTTTTTAATGACTTGAGACTATACCTAGCCCGGCATGCAAGATGACTTATTATGCACCATTCCCCATACCTGCAGGAAGCCCGTTCGTCTCCAAATCTTTTCCTCTCCATGTGTGGAAACAATATGCCTGCCAAACTCTCCTTCTCCCTCCGGCGGTCCCACCACTCCACCCAGTGTGAAAAAATTTGCATGCATAACTCTCCTCCCCCCACGCTCGTCCAATCCGTTGTGACCAGCAATATTTCCACCCCTTCGCTCCCCTGTAATTTACTCCAACAAATATGCCCACGTAGCTGTTACTTAACTACAGGTGCATTGGGTCACTGACATATGGTCCCAATAGGGGTTTGGCCCACATGTCAGTGACGCAACTGGACCTGCAGTTAAGTCAGTGCAGCTCAGTCCATATCTTACGTAGGTGTGCCATTGCTCGCTATAAATACTACGCCTGCCACGACATCGCTATCTCCTCCCCCTCACGTTCACGTTCATCGCTATCTCCTCCCCCTCCCTCTCACCTCGACCACCATGGCATCGCCCGTCCCAAGCCCTAGGAGCCCCTCGCTGCACCGAGCGGACGGTCACGCGTCGCCGTTCCGTTCCTCGCCGCCACTAGTCGAGGAGGAAGCGTCGGTGCTCCGCCCCTCGCCGCTACGCGACGCGTCGCCGTTCAGTTCCTCACTGCCACTAGTCGAGGAGGACGCGTCGGTGTTCCACTCCTTGCAGCGACGCGACGCGTCGCCGTTCCGTTCCTTGCTGCCACTAGTCGAGGAGGACGCGTCGGCGTTCCACTCCTCGCCACGACGCGTGGAGGTGGACGCGTTGGCGTTCCCAATCTTGCCAGCATGCGTGCCGGAAGACGCGTCGGCTCCCCGCTACGACGAGAACGCCACACCGCCCGCCGAGCCCCCTAGCCTTGAGGAGCTTTGGAAAGAAATGGATGTCGCCTTGTGGGAGGCTTTGCCTCCAGCAGAGCGCGCCAAAATAGAGATGGAGAAGAAGGCCGAGGAAGAGAAGAGCACCGCGGAACAAGCTGCCTGGGAGGCCTATGTCGTGTCCGAGAGAGTCAGGCAATTGGCTCTTTGTCAGAAGGCTCGTGCGAGGGCCGTGAGGGTGGCGGAGAACGCCAGTGCCGACGCCCTGAGTGCAGTCGGGCCCAAACGCCTCATCTATGCTTGGCAGTACGTGGACTGGGTGCACGCTTCTAGCGAGGATGAGTACCTGTTGGCGCCGGATCACCACACCGGTGAGATCGCGCTCGCCCACTGGCATGCCGCCAATCAGCACCTCACGAGTTGCGAGGCTGAGGAAGAGGCGTTGTGTCGGCGTGCTGGGAAATGACCGTGCACCAGGGCACTCGTGGCGCGCCGCAAGCGCTCCTGCGAGCGCCGTGGCTTTTAGGAGGAGTATAATTTTTGTTTCGTAAGGCGATCTCATTAGTTTTGGGACACAAATGATAAATCCCGAACGTTCAGGAATTTTTAGCGTCCTTAATTAAGTATGTAAAAGGGAAAGTTTGGAAACCTTGTGTATTCAGTGACGATTTTGCAAGAACGTGCATATAGCACAAACTTTACTATATACTATCGCACTACACGTCTCTCTCGATATATGCTTGCATACTGTGCTACTCCCTCCATCCAGGTCAATAAGTCATCTTTGGTTGTGCACCATGACCAATAAGGAGGGAAGACTTATACACCTATACGGAAGGAGTACTACTATTACTTATGTACGTGCAAATGCACGTTTTAACATTATGATGCGGTTTTTGTAAAAGTAGAAAAACAGCACTAGTCAAGCTTGTGAAACGATTCAATGCAAAAAAAATGCAAAAATGCTCGTTTTATTGTTTACTTTTAGCTTCCTTCTCTATGGTTATTTCTGTGTCATAGTTTGTACTGAGTATCTCACTGGTTGGACAGGCATGCAAATTCCCAAACCGCTTTCTACACCCTGTATCGAATTTTTTGCCTAACAAGTTGTGCCGTGCAATTGGAATTCCAACTTGAGTACTACTACTAGCAGGAGTACCAGGGGATATTTCTTTTAGGCTTCTAGATTAGTAATCCCATAACTACTACCTCCGTCCTGGTTTATTGGTCCCCATTGTAATCTGTGTAAAATTTTGATCATAAATTTGACTAATGAAATGTTAGTGCATGTCACACGCGCTACTCCATCCGTCTAGGTGAGTAAGTCATCTTAGGTTGTGCACCGTGACCAAGGAGGAGGAGAAAACGAGAAACGTTAATGTTTATTTGCTAATTAGTAGTATTGCATGCAATGAACTAACCACTGCATGTCGTGTTTGATATCTCAAGTCATTAAAAGCATGCACACTCTTTATCTCTTATTGGTTGATATGTCAAGAAACAAGAAACGAGGTAGAAGTTAATGCACCGCGCCTAAGTGTTTTGGGATTATTTGGTTTTCGTAAGATGACTTACACACCTAGACGGAGGGATTACAATGGTGAGGAATAAACCAGTTAAATCTTTGGTAAAACTTTAGCACAAACTACAATGGTGAGGAATAAACTAGGACAGAGTAGTAGTTTAGAAGCCCAAATAAATGAGTGAGGAGCCTTATTGTTACTCTCCACTGTGACTAGTCTTGTGGGAAAAGCTGGGTAAGCCGCCAAAAGAACTGGCCCTAGGAGTAGTAGCTAGGGATCGAGTGTGCGAGATGAACCAGAGAAAGTAAATGCAGAGAGCTGAAATGCAAAAAAGACGGAGGGATGTGATGGTTGCCTGTCCGTTTATTTTACCAGGCCACTTATTACTGGGAGTGGTTGGGTTTTTTGATATGATGGCTTTACTGCCGCACCACGAGCGGGGTGAGAGGTGGGACTCCCGTGCAGCACCTCCCTCTACACTTGTAGTACATCGGTCATGGTTTATTAGTCCCCCATTGAATTTGACTGCAGATTTAACTGACAAAATGTTAGTGCATGTCAACAAAAACTATATTGTTGGATTCGTATTTGAACATAGTTTTGAATTATATAATTTTAGGTGACATGCATCAGCATATATCGTACTATATATGATGTTAGTTCAATTTTTTGGTCGTACTAATCTATAGTAGTAAGGTGCCCGTGCGTTGCACCGAAGAGTGAAATGCATTGATCGGGGAGTTGTTTATTTTGACAAAGGATGTGGGGGTCATCTCATGTGTAACGGGTATCGATAGGTTTCTTCGGATATTATTTCATCTCTAGAGCTCACAAACATCCGGGTGAAATAGATAAAAAAGGTATCTTTTGCAAACAAAAGCGTTCAACTGTTCAACCTGCATCCAAAACTTGTGAAGAAATAACACTTATTGTGCTTTGCAAGAAATAATCTTTAAGAATTAGTTTTTGAGTATCGATTGTTATACATGTTGGCTACAGATGACATGGCACTTTCTTATAGTCAACAGTTGGCTATACTATTAAGTACTCCCTCCATCCGGAAATACTTGTCATCAAAATGAATAAAAGGGGATGTATCTAGATGTATTTTAGTTCTAGATACACCCCTTTTTATCCATTTGGATCACAAGTTTTTTCGGACGGAGGGAGTAATATTAACCATGCCCTTATACACCTAGATGGAGGGATTAAATCAGGATGACTTGCAAGCGGGTAGAGGAGATGTAAGAAATGGTACATCGTAAGTCTTTCACCAGTACTGTAGTAAAAATTCATACATGGAAGATTCTAGGCTAAACCATAAACGGATACACTTTTATTCATGCGCGATACTCCAATAGAGCAAGATCCTGCATCGAAGTCTCCACATGCTTAGACAGCGGATTACATTGAGCGAAGACTAATGATCAACATTTAACTTGATAAGGCGTATGTCCAAGTGAACCTCCTTGGAGTCCCCGTGCACCGCGTCGGCGGGTAAAGGATGCCATGGGTTTTCCAAGTCCACATTGGTATGATAGTCCTAGCTCCGCAGAGTCCAAGTCCGTTCGATGAGGCCGGTGTCGCCGCCCACGCGACCCGGAGGGGTAGTAACACTGACCACACACCCGTACATCAGCCTCGTGTCAGTGTCAGCGTCAGCGGCGTCGCCCCTGACGCACATTACAGAGACGGGGCGGCGGCCTGCGCGGGCCTCGCCGGTGCCCACAATCAAGAGGAAGACACTGTCGTCCTCCTCCGAGACTAGCAGGAGGCGGTGCTCCTCCAGCGACTTCGGCATGGTGAACGGGTAGCATGTCTCGTACTTGATGTTCTCTGCCAAGGGCCAGCAGTGACCGCTGCACGCATCCGTGAGGTCATGCACCATGTCAGCCGGCGAGCCACAAAACGGCATCGGGCACTCATAGCAGTGGACGAATGGCCTATTATCAGGTTTTTGGATTGTTGGAAATATGAGCAAATTGCTATGATATTTAATCTGAATAAATAGGAAATAGATCATGACAGCTGAGGGAGTCCCAGACTAGGGGGTGTCCGGATAGCCGGACTATCATCACGGCCGGACTCCAAGACTATGAAGATACAAGATTGAAGACTTCGTCCCGTGTCCGGATGGGACTTTCCTTGGCGTGGAAGGCAAGCTTGGCGATACGGATATGTAGATGTCCTACCATTGTAACCGACTCTGTGTAACCCTAACCTATCCGGTGTCTATATAAACCGGAGGGTTTTAGTCCGTAGGAAGAACAACAATCATACCATAGGCTAGCTTCTAGGGTTTAGCCTCCTTGATCTCGTGGTAGATCTACTCTTGTACTACCCATATCATCAATATTAATCAAGCAGGAGTAGGGTATTACCTCCATCGAGAGGGCCCAACCTGGGTAAAACATCGTGTCCCTTGTCTCCTATTACCATCCGCCTAGACGCACGATTCGGGACCCCTACCGAGATCCGCTGGTTTTGACACCGACATTGGTGCTTTCATTGAGAGTTCCTCTGTGTCGTCACCGATAGGCCCGATGGCTCCTTCGATCATCAACAATGACGCGGTCCAGCGTGTGACTTTTCTCCCCGGACAGATCTTCGCATTCGGCGGCTTTGCATCTGCGGGCCAATTAACCGCCATCCGGAGCAGATCGAAGCTACGCCCGCCATCGGTCGATCTGGAAGTTTAAACTATACGGCCGATATCCACGGAGACTTGATATTCGACGGATTCGAGCCGCAGCCAAGCGCGCCGCACTGTCTCGATGGGCATGATCTAGCTCTGCAGCCAAACAGTGCCCTGGAGGCCGCACCAGTATCCGCTCCGACCCTTAATCCGGAGCCGGATTCCCCGATCGAGGACGATTGGTTGGACACCGCCTCGGGGGCTACAATCTCTATGGCGATCGAGCCGAACTCCATCCCTGTCCTTTGCGAATACCTCGACTCCAGGGTGCCTGACTCCTCTCCGGACTCCGAACCCTCCGCGCACTTGCCAATCGAATCCGATTGGGCGCCCGTTATGGAGTTCACGGCCGCGGACATCTTTCAGCACTCGCCCTTTGGCGACATCCTGAATTCACTAAATTCTCTCTCTTTATCCGGAGAGCCCTGGCCGGACTACGGTCAGGAAGGTTGGGATGCGGACGATGAAGAAATTCAATGCCCACCGACCACCCACTTCATAGCCACTGTCGAAAGCTTACACGACGTGCTCAATTTCGACTCCGAAGACATCGACGGTATGGACGACGATGTAGGAGACAACAATGAACTAGCACCTATAGGATGCTGGAAAACCTCATCCCATGATGTATACATGGTGGATACACCTAAAGGAAATGAAGACGAGGAACAACGGGACGCTACGAAGGATAAATCCCTCGAAAAGCAGTCAAAACGGCAACGTAAACGCCGAACAAAGTCCCGCCTCAACAAAGACCCAGCCATAGAGCAGGTCGAACCGGTGGACAACGAAAAAGCTATCGAGCAATCGTCCGAACAAGACAACTTGGATAAACAATCTGTCCCCGGCGAAGACAACAATCCAGACGATCTCACGCCGGACAAACCGTGGGAGCAAAATGACCTCGAGAAAAGGCTCGCCGCCATCCTGCTGCGTAGCTGAAAAAGCGAAGCGAAGCTCAAAACAGTGGAAGATGCACTCAGGATCAGATGGAGCAAAGTATTCAGCACCATGATAAGCAATGCGGCGACGATCGCCAAACAAAGAGCTACCCAAAAGAAAGCTACTGCCTAATTGACGAGGAGGCCTTAGAGCACCCACAATTAAAAAGCAAGAAGGCCACCCGTCGGATGGGCGACCTCACGGCAAAAAGTAAGCGGCGAATGGTGCCGCACAAAATATCGCGATCCGCTTAAGGATTCACATCAAAAGGATGGCCCATTAGGTCCATCTATGGGCCAAGAAAGCACGCTCGTCGAGCAATGCAATCGCCAAAATTCAAGATCACGGCACACCCAAATATAGGGGCGCCAGACACCCCTATGTTTCACCGATGAGGTGCTTTGGATCATGAATTTCAGCGGATTCAAACCCGTAAACATATAGGCATCTGACGGAACAACAGACCACAGTCTGCGGATTGAGGATTACATCCTCCACATACACATGGCTAGTGGAGATGATCTCCACGCCATAAAATACTTACCCTTAAACTCAAAGGGCCAACTCGGCATTGGCTTAAGAGCCTCCCGAAAATACCATTGGAAGCTGGGAAGAGCTCGAGGATGCATTTCGCAAATTTTCAGGGGACCTATGTCCGCCCTCGGACGCAGATGATCTAAGTCACATAACTCAACAGCCCGAGAGTCAGCCCGAAATTTCGGAACAGGTTCCTTACTAAAAGAACCAAATAGTCGATCGTCCGGACGCCAAGCCTTAGCAGCTTTCAAACACAACGTCCAAGACGAATGGCTCGCCAGACACCTCGGCCAAGAAAAGCCAAGAATAATGGCCGCATTAACAAGCCTCATGACCCGCTTTTGTGCGGGAGAGGATAGCTGGCTAGCAAGATGCAGCACCAGTGACCCAAGTACATCCGAAATCAGGGATGGAAACGGGAAACCACGGCGCAACAAGGACCAGCGCCGGATTAAAAGGAACAGTCCAAAGAGCATGGCAGTTAACGCCGGATTCAAAAGCTCATGGCAGAACAAAAAAAATCGGCCCCTTAAGGACAATAGCGATGAGCTATCCAACTTCAACAAAATCTTGGACAAGATATGTCAAATCCACAGTACTACTGGGAGGCCTGCCAACCATACCCATAGAAATTGTTGGGTCTTCAAACAGTCCGGCAGACTGAACGCCGAACACAAGGGGCTCGACACACCAAGTGAAGATGACGACGGGCACCACAAGCAGAGCCTTGGAAAACAAAAAACTTTCCCGCAGGAGGTCAAAACAGTAAACTCACTTCACGTGATCAAAGGGAAAAACAGAGCGGCGACCACTAAAAGGCGCACCGCACACTGGTTGTCAAAATCAATCACCTTCGACCATCAGGACTATTCCAATAGTATCCGGAACGCAGGATGGACTGCCTTGATATTGGATCCTATAATCGACGGATTCCAATTTACACATGTCCTCATGGATGGCAGCGATGACATAAACCTGATATATCGACACAATCCATGAGGATGGGGATAAACCAACCAAAATTCGCCAGAGCAACACCTCCTTTAAAGGAGTAATGCCAGCCCATATGCCCTTTGTAATGGGCTCCATACTGCTGGAAGTTGTGTTCGGTTCATCCGACAACTTCCGTCGCGAAAGGTTACTCTTCCATGTCGCCCCGTTTAAAAGTAGCCATCAAGCACTATTCGGACGCGAAGCTTTCGCCCGCTTTAACACAATACCACACTATGCATCTCTAACACTTAAAATGCCCTGTCCACGCGGCATCATCTTGTTAAAAGGAAGAATTAAGTGTTACTCGAGCACAGAAGAACGGGAGACTGCCTTGACAGCCCCACAGCTATCCGGCTCTGCTAGGCAAAGAACCTGAATTGGTCATTCAAACCCCAGACACGGTTAGACAAGTCCGGCTCCTACTAGCGGCATGCCCCCATACGAGGGGCCGCATGCATGTATAACAAGAGACAATAAAGCTCAATTTTATTCAATTCCGTACTCTATTTATTTAATATTAGGTACATCTTTCGCACGATCCTTTTTCTTTCAAACTAAGTTCCTCTCTTTTACAGATGAACAACGTGCTACACCCGTCCAGGATACGGCACAACGGAGACACAGGCGCAGACGTGTAGTAGGGACCTGTTGCAAGGATTCTTTTCAGATTAAGACCCTGCGTAAACCTTTTTTCACTGTCTCTTGTTGATATACATCCCCCCGGTCCCTTAATATAACCGAGGAGGAGGCTGGTGTTTTGGCATTGGCCGCACCAGAATTTTTGCGCGTACCTGGACACCAGGGGCTTAGGGCATTATTCTGCCCATTTTCATAAAGACCGAATACCTTAGGGTGTATTCAGCGTCTCGAGTTAGGCCTTATATGCATCAGCTCCGAATCATGTCTTTGGTCAAATGTTGGGTTGCCCGGCTCCTGTGTTTTGCTGCCTTACGTTCCGTTTTCACGGCTAACGCGACACCAGGAGAACTACTGCGATTGTGCCCCGGTTCGGCCGGGCGAGCACCTCAATAGAGAAAGCCGAAAACTGACTGTCATGATATAGCGAGAGACTGGTCAACCACTCGACGACTCACAGGAATGTTTAGGATTCCTCCGCATTAACGAAGGACCGGTTTTCGGTCAGGCACATACGCACCCTGAATTCGGGAGAGTGCGGTGCCCCGTGGGCTATATAGTAGCCCCACCTCGAACTCCTATGGCTAAGTGAAAGTGATAAAGCACTATAGTCCGGTTGCCGGTTTGCTACGCTATCACCTCCTTAACAGGACCAAGGCGTTGGATCAAGTGTGAAAAGCGCTTTCTTTGCAAACACCCCGCACTATGTGCGTGGGGGCTGAAACCAAGGACTGCCATCTTTCAGTTTATATATACATATACATAAACGGCCGCACAGGGAGTAGTTTACTACTTGAACGCACAAGTATAAAAAATCTATTATATTACATTGAAACGCTGTTTTCACAAATCATACATGTCATTTAAACATAATATCCTTCGAGCACTGCGTCTCTATTAAACAAGCGCCCGGCAGGACTTCTTCAAAGTAGTGCTCGGTAGGTACTCGGCTTTGGTCCGAATCTTGGGATGCAACGTCGGTGGCCTTCATCTCTGCCCAGTATGTCTTGACACGGGCCAGAGCCATCCGTGCTCCCTCAATACACGCCGATCGCTTGATTGCGTCGATACGCGGTACCGCACCAAGGAACTGCCGCACCAAACCAAAATAGCTCTTCGGCTGGGGTCCGCCCGGCCACAAGTGAGTCAAGACATGCTTCATGGCAAATCCGAACAACCGATTCAGCTCGGCCCATTCGGCCAACCGATCGGTCAGCGGCAGAGGACGCTCCGGACTATGGAATTGCGACCAATATAGCTCTTCCCTTCGATGCCCCTTCTGGCCCCGGAAGTGCTCCACCGCGTCCGCAGCGCTCGCTGCCAAGTCCAGATAAGCATCCTCCGAACTCGACAACTTATCCAGCTGAGCATACTTTGGATCTGTATATTTCCTCCGCAGTAGAAACGGTTTTCCAGCCGCAATTGCCCCGGCCTGACTCAGCTCCTCCTTGGCAGCTCTCAAAGCCGATTGGGCATTCTTGGATTCGGCGGCGGCCTTCTTTAGGCCCTCTTGTTCCGCTTGACGCTCTTTTTCAAGAACCTCGCAGCGATCGGTAGTATTCCTTAACTTTTTGGCCATATCGGCCATCTCCACTTTGCTTCGGCAGTGAGCAGCCCGTTCAGCTTCTAGCTCTTCAGCCGCCTTTAAAGCGGCCGCATTACTAATTCTGGCTTGCTCTTTCGCTCGGGCGAGTTCTGCCCGCAGCTCCTCCACGGCAGCGGCACCATCTGCATTAAGCATACGAATAGTAAGACATGGGCGTCAAGCTCCCTTACAAGGTGCCTGCATAGAGGTTGCATACCTTGTGACTCGTCAAACCGTTTATTGACCAGCGCGATGTCCGCATCCGCCTCGTCAAGTAGCCGCTTTAGTTCGGCATATTCATCAGTCCGGCTGGCCTCCGGACGCCCCGCCACCTGTTTAGGAGCGGCAATATGTTATAACTGAGAATTTGATCCTCGGCACGTCGTCAATTTTGATAACATACCGAGTCTCAGGGGCTACTATCTATACAGGGCGCATTTTATATGCATAACTGTCAGAAGGTACATTATTTTTTGCATACCTCAAACCCCGTCAGTAAGCTTCTGACGGCTTCATGCAATCCGCTCTCTGCGGATGCAATTCTTTCAGTCACCGCACCCATTAGAGCACGGTGATCTTCTGATATAGCCGCTCGCCCGAGCAGATCCTTCAGCTCCTCCGACTGCACGCCACTTGGCGCCGGACCTTCCAGCCCCGTAGGACTTGGGGGAACCCTCCGTGACGAGACCTCTGGGTCGTCCGCTTCATATGAGGGTGCGACAGGTGGAGGCGTTTCGCTCTCCATCATCTCCGGAAGAAGATCCCCCGAAGACGAGCTCTGCTGAGAAGGGCTGAGGTCCGAACTACAAGGTACAATTTCGGTTATCCTCATGAATAAACACAGGGATGTTCCTTATCTACAAGACCCCTTCTTTTTACTTACGGCTCGCTGGAGGGCTGATCCCCTCGGGGAAATAATGCGGCTGGGTTACTTCCCAGCGCGGACTCTCCGCCAAGATTCCTTTCCCTCTTTGAGGCCTTGACCTCCGGATCTTCCGAAGCGGTCCTCTTCTCTCCTCGGAAGGTGGGACTCTTAATCCCTCATTTCTTGATAGCCTCCTTCGTAGAGGCGGTTGCTTCCCCGCTCCCCCCTTCGCCTTCTTTAAAAGGCGCGACCTTCAACATCTTGGTCAACATGGGATCCGGCGTGGTCTCTGGGAGGGGAGCCGGACACCTTATTAACTTTGCCTTGGCTATCCACTCCTGTTCAAGAAACGACTCCTTTAAAGGGCATATATATATATGAAATAAATGAATGAATAGCTTGTCCGGTTACAGGACTACTTACTTGAGTATCTGGGTGATTGCAGCTTAGTCCTGCGTCCTCGGTCAAGTCCGGACACTTCTCTTGTGATCCGAAGAACAGTTTATACATCTCCACGGGCGTCGTGCTCATAAAATTTTGGAGAGCTCGTGGTCCCTCCGGATTGAATTCCCACAGGCGGAGGGGGCGACGCTGCAGGCTGAAGGCGCGGATCACCATAACCTGCGCCATCGCAACCAGATTGATCCTCTTTCACGGAGATCTTGAATACGGCCCTGCAGCAGGGAACGTCCTTGGGCGGCCCCCACGAGCCCCTTGTTGACCCATGATGCCAGCCGCTGTGGTGGACCTAAGTGGAAGGCAGGGAGCGCCGCCCATTTGGTGCCCCTGGGAGCGGTGATATAAAACCACTCCCGTTGCCACAAACCAAGCTCCTCTTGAAAAGAGCCCTCAGGCCACGAAGCATCAGCACATATGCTTATGACCGCCCCTCCGCACTCTGCTTGTTGCCCCTTGATCATCTTTGGCTCCACCTTGAAGGTCTTGAGCCACAATACAAAGTGGGGGGTAATATGGAGGAAGGCCTCACATACGACAATGAATGACGAGATATGGAGGATGGACTCCGGATTCAAGTCATGGAAATAAAGCCCATAATAAAACATGAGCCCTCGCACAAAAGGATCCGTCGGGAAGCCTAAACCCCGAAGGAAGTGGGACACGAACACCACGTTCTCGCCGGGCTCAGGAGTGGGAATTTCCTGCCCTGGAGCAGGCAGCCTATGCGAGATCTCGCCGGTTAGATACCTGGCGTCTCACAACTTTAGCACATCTTCTTCTGTGACGGAGGAAGACATCCATCGGCCGTGCTGGTCGGAGCCGGACCTCATCGAAAGTCCGAAGTGCCTGAATCTGAAGCTTTGGGTGTCGGAACTCGAAGCGCGAGGCGAACTCGATGGAGGGTGTAAAAAAGAAGAGGGCCTTGGTCTCATTATAAAGAGTTTGAATACCAAGAGCCCACCCCGTGGTCGATTAGGACTCGCCTTTGATAGAGAAGGCAGGCCAATGGGCACGGTTGGGTTACCCACGTCCGTATTGATGAGAATCTCGGAATAAGGGGGCACGATCTACGCTTTGATAAGACGTGCCAAGGAAACCGCCTCGCTAAACACGCTGAGGTGGAACAATAAAAAACAATTCATATAAAGGCTTGGCCGTGGTGTGATGTCACGCCGCGGAATACGTCAGCAGATCTGTGCAAAAATTATTCTCTCTACGGCGTTATGTGGAACTTGTTTTGCAGAGCCGGACACTATCCTTGTGTTCAAAACCTTCTATGAAGTATTCGGAGGAGGAACCCGCCTCGCAATGCCAAGACAATCAACGCGCGGACGATCGTCATTGAAGCCTGGTTCAGAGCTCTTGAGGATTCCGGACTAGGGGTGTCGGATAGCGGACTATCATCACGGCGGACTCCAAGACTATGAAGATACAAGATTGAAGACTTCGTCCGTGTCCGGATGGGACTTTCCTTAGCGTGGAAGGCAAGCTTGGCGATACGGATATGTAGATCTCCTACCATTGTAACCGACTCAGTGTAACCCTAACCTATCCGGTGTCTATATAAACCGGAGGGTTTTAGTCCGTAGGATGAACAACAATCATACCATAGGCTAGCTTCTAGGGATTAGCCTCCTTGATCTCGTGGTAGATCTACTCTTGTACTACCCATATCATCAATATTAATCAAGCAGGAGTAGGGTATTACCTCCATCGAGAGGGCACGAACATGGGTAAAAACATCGTGTCCCTTGTCTCCTTTTACCATCTGCCTAGACGCACAGTTCGGGACCCCCTACCCGAGATCCGCCGGTTTTGACACCGACAACAGCATTGACAGAGATTAAACTAATCATGCGAACTAGCATAACAGATGAACATATCACATACTAGAAACATGAATTCTACCACAATCTCGAATAGGAAGGATAGAATCACATACGGTGCAGCGGGAGCAGCACCGCCGGCGTTGATGTTGTCTCCCATGTCGTTGAGGACGAGGTTGCCAAGGTCGGGGAAGAAGTCACCGTTCGCGAAGTCGTCGCTGCCAGCAGTTGCACGAGTGCGCTCCCCAAAAACCTGATCGCCCCTCTCCCCTACAGGATCACGAGAGGCGGGGTTTCGGAGGCCTGCTGTCCCTTCTCCCGGTGCACGCCGAAAGGAGGGATGTGGAAGACTTGCTTGGCGGCGCAATGATCTGGAACGGTGGTGAGAAACTATATAGTGCGGGCCGGGTAGGTCATGGGACTATAGCTCTGTCCTCGGCAACCTCAACTTATGAGGTGGGAATAAACTTTAGCCTCACTCACTCCACTCACATGTGTGCATGAATGGGCCAAGAGAATTTCAGAATTTTAGTTGGGCTTTGGGCCAAAGGCCTACTAGCAAAATTCCAACATCGACCAGGCTGTCCATGAAACGGGAGTGGCTATAGGGGACATTGTGCTAGTTGAATATATGAGCAAGTTACTACGAGATTTAATCCGAATATGCACAAAATAAATCATGGCGGCTATAACAGAGATGAAAATAATCATGTGGACTAGCATAGTAGTAGGATACAGAGTAGAAACATGAATTCTACCATGATTTCAAATAGGAAGGACAGAAACACATACGGTGCAACGGGAGCAGCACCGTTGGCGTTGAGGTTGTCGCCCATGTCCAAACACCACGTAGACAAGGTCTTTGAGCATGGTTCGTAGTCGTTACACGCTCGAGCATTGAAGTTTGTAACTATTTTAGATTAGAATATACTACTCCTCCGGTGCTAGTAGTAGAGCAGAGTCCTACTCTACTACTCTACTCAAGCAAGTTAGGGCATAGCACTGTAGGGAGTACCAGTACTATGATCACTCAAGCAAGTTGTCCGCATCGACATGACCCTCGCTCTTGGTATGTGTCTCGTAAGTCAAGCGGCGTGCTATAGTCATCATCACTGTCCACTTCCCGCAGCACATATTCGCTTCTCCATCTTTGTCTGCACATAATCTCATCCAATCTTCCATCCCCGCTAAGGCGCCTCCCCCCCTCGTCCCAAACCCAAGCACTAACAATGGCAGAACCGAGCAGCGTCCGCCGAAAGAGTGGCTGGAATTCGCTCCCCACAGAGGTAATCAAAGCTCATTGTTTTGCGTGTGGACAATCTCACTACCATGCCGCTCGCCGCGTCCTCATCGAGGCTGTACCGTTTACTCAAAGCCCTCAGGTCGGAGCTTTTTAAGACAGCTCCTTGCTTGCTGATGCCACCTGATCTTCAGAAACAGCGTGTCACGCAGCATAACGATCATACGGTGGCGAGCATCAACCCCCTTGACTGCGATCCGATCCCCGTCAGCCTCAACTACATTAACGTTATGTACTGGGTTGGCATGAACACGTCTTGGATGGTGCTCATCGACGGTCGCGGCAGCTGGATGCTCGTGGAGGTCTACACCCGGCGATTGATCCCCCTTCCTTCGATTAACACTGCACTGCTTTGGCACCGCGGCCCAGAATACTCGGAATCTTACAGTAGCCAACATGATACCAAGTTTGATTTTCTCATGGTTGTAATCTGCCAAGTGCCCACAAGATCTACGAATTATAAAGACTTCAGGCTAATTGCGTTCTTCAATCGCGGTCTCGCCTATCTGACAGGTCACTACGATAAGTGGATAAATCTGCATGTCCATCGCAGGATCATACATCCTCCATGGTTCTCTGATGCCATTGAACACAAGGGCTGTCGACTCCATCTATGGCTGGACGTATTGCTGGCCTACTCCGGTCATCGCTACAAACGGCTGTTACAGCAGTATGTTACTTTCCTATGATATCATGATGGCTTGCTTATATTACTGTCAACATTTGCTGAAAAAATATTCATGCTCATAACATGCTGTTCCTAAGATTTACTAAATCAAGAGCCCTTTTTTATTTGACTCCAACTTGATATGATGTTGTAGGCACTTTGGTGTCCCTAACCTTCCTAATCCTTAAACTCACAAAGAAAAGCGGCATGGCAGTTGCAGGTGGTTCCTGGCTCGATCAGACGACGGTGAAAGATTGATGATCGTTCGCACGTACTGGTGTGTTGTTTCACGGAATACAGTCACAGTCACTCCAAGGTCTTTGAGCCCAGCTTCTCTGGGCCTTCAGGAATTTTTGACTGGAGGCTGGTAAGTAGCCTTGGTACACGCTCTCTGTTTGTCGGAGTGAATTATCCGATTAACCAGGAGATAACCGACGGCAAGGATCATGATGGCAGCGTGGTTTCGTTCATCAGGCAAAATTGTGAGTACACAGCATACCATGCGTCTCTGCATGCACCATACCCTGATATGTGCCTCCACGCTCTGTAGCCCAAAGTAGGAGAGAGGGTCGCAAGTATCGCACTTCGACCTGCTGGCTGGAGTTTCCCCCGTCAGGCACCCATCTGGTTCAAGCCGTCAGCCAATCTCCACAGCTTAATAAATAGTAACATCTAACTGAGCCAGTTAGTTAGATGCGTACACTTGGTGTAGTAGGATCTTTATTTAGTTTGATGCATACACTTGTTCTTTTTTGGTAGCCCTTTTGTAATGATGGCTGATGTTTGGTTTGGAAGAGAGCTGCGTCTTCACTCTTACGGCTCCTTACTATACTTCGCTACACCCCCAGCCCTGGTTGCTTTGCTTGCTGTTTTCAATGTACAATCGGTAGGATATTTAGTCATTGGTTGAATAAATGTGTTGTTAGAACGACAAACACAATGTTTTGGAAGTCGTTGCGGTTTGATCCTTTAGTGCCCCGTACCGTACGTAGCGCATACTATTTTTCATACGGAACACATTTTCCACTTGTTGATAACATGCAACCCACTGATGAAGGCCCAATAGAGAAGCCCATAATTAACTGGAAGGGAGGCTCTCACATGAATCCGGCCCAGATACATGCTCATGGTCCCTAAACATAAATAAGTAAATAAATAAATAAATAAAGCTAAATGCTCATGCACCAGTTCTTTGGGAAAATAGGTAGCCCAAGATTTCTTTTGAAGAATACCCAAGCTAGGCCTATTTGTTTTCTCCGAATTCTTGGGCTGCAAATCTTTCAAGACAAGGAGGATGCATTCTCTTTGGCTTAAGAGTATGGTCAATGTCTGTTAAAAGTAATATCAAAAGGGTTGAAAATTCCAAAAATTTATAGCAAATGGGATATAAGTTTCTTTTTTGTTTTTGTTCTTCACCGATATCTTATATGTATTTCATTGGATTTAACATGACATAGTACTAATTTATTTTAAATTTTTTTATTATGGCTATTAATTGTTGGATTAAGAATATTTCGTTCCCAAACAAAAATTTGCAATTTTCAAAATTTCCCACATATTTAGTTAATTTTTTGACCACGGCATCACTCGTAAAATGGCCAGCAATTCTAAAAATGGAAAACGGGCTGCAATAAATTCCATATGAATTAGAAAATGAGTAAAAATTATAAAAATAATAGCAAATGGTGTCTACACGCCACAGATTTCGAGGCTGACTTGTTTACGCAAGGGTTTGTCAGTGAACACACGATTCTAGCAGCAGTTGCTGTTGGATTGTAACATCCCAAATTTTCAATTTGGAATGTTATACATAGAGCATCATTGCATATCATATTTTTGTTGCATTTTTACTCGATCCTAGAAATTCTACCCAACTCAAGGACCCACGGAGAGAGTTGGGGGTTTCGTTACTTTCATATTTGAGTTTTCTCAAATTTTGAAAATAGGATCATTTGATTTTAATTATTTTATTTTCACTTATTTCTACTATCAAAATATGAGAGAGGGAATAAAATGACTTTCCCAAAATAAAGAAATAAGGAAGATTTAATAATAAAATCAAATAAGATTTTATTTTGGAGTTTTTCGCCATTTTATTTGAATTTAGGAAAAATGCGCGTTTTTCAAAATTGCATTTAGGCCCTAAATAAATGTTCGTCTAGTCCGGCGTGATTTTAGAAGCCGGGGAAAATTTATTTCGGGATTTTTGGAGTCCATTTAGTATTTCTTTTTATTTTTCTTCTGCGCGGAATTTAAAAAAAACGCGCACCGACCTTGGGCCGTGCCCGAGAGGGACTCCACTCAGGGGGCACTAGATATAGCGCCCAAATGGCGCCCCATTTCACCCGAGCCGCCGCCGCCAGCCCACCGCCCACCCGCCGCCCACACCCCGCCAAACCCTAACCCTAGATCCGCGCCGCCCCGGAATCGGCCGCCGCCATTACCGGCCGCCGCCGCCCGCCGTTGCGGACCACGCCGCCGACTTCGCCGCCGACCCGCGCCACGAGGTTAGCCGCCGCCTTGTAATCCGTGCCGCCGGTTTTTTAAAAAACCGAGCGGATTTTTCTTTGATTTATTTTCGATTTTTTTTAGTTTTCGTTTTTTTGTATTAGATCGTTTTTTTTCGGTTCGGTTAAATAGCGAACGTTCGTTCGTTCGTTCGTTTTTAACGAACGCGTTGGTCAGATCAGTTTAGTTAATGAACGTCCATTCGTTAACCCATTCGTCGTTTTTCTTTTTCTCGGATTTAATCCGCGATTTTTCTGATCGCGATTCTTGATCCGATTTTCGTTTTAGCATAACTTTTCGCTCGTTTATCAGAATCAGGCGTTTTTGCTTCTGTAAGATTTTGCTTCTGTAAACCCTCTTTCCGAATAACCTACTTAAACAAGTTTTTGCTTCTGTAAGATTTGACCTAGATCCAGATTAGTAAAACAAAGCTGATTTCTTTCACCGTTTGACTTTCGTTGCTTTGTTTGATTTGATTCTTTTTGCAAACCGGAGTTCTTAAGTTGAACTATCTGGTTAGATCTTCTATTTGAGTTTTACCTGTGCATTAGATGAGTACTTATTGTATGCTTGTTTGTTTGTCTGCGATAGAATACCCGGAGTGCGCCGCTTGTTACTTCGAGTCTCTAGGTTTCGCGGATCATCAGCAAGGCAAGTAACACTTTGATCATATACTTTTCATACCCGGTTTTTATGCATTAGATCTATCCTCAAACATTTGCATGACTAGGATCTAATTAAATTGGGGGATGGGAAGTAGATTGAGGTAGTACCTATTACCTGTTTTATTATCAAACCCTTGGGAGTTACTTCTACGTTTGCTTATTATGCCATGCTATGCTAGTAGACGGGGATTGGGTGAGTGTATTCCATGACAGATGTGAGATTGTTAAATTAATGGTTTATTTAAGGTGGCAACTTAAACACACATCTGGGTGGATTGAGGCACCTGGTTTCCATCAGACTTGCTTGTATTTCTTCTGACCGCCACCCGTGCTCAAAGGGATCATGAGATTATTCAAACTAGAAACTTCGTGTGCAGCCACAAGCCATTATAGGCTCGGCATAGTTGATTAAGTTGGCGAACTCTTACGGGTAGACTAGCAGATGTAGGGAAAGTAGGTGTGCGGTCTACCCACATGTAAGGTGCTAGCGCTTAGAAAGACTATGTCTCGGTCATCCCTTTCTCAAACATCATGTAGTGCGAGAAATCCAACGAGGCGATCGAGTCTTGTGGGGAAAAGTGCGCAAACCTCTGCAAAGTGTATAAACTAATCATGGTTAGCCGTGTCCCCGGTTATGGACATCTTGAGTATCTAGTACTTGGATATCATGTGAATCTCATCATATTACTTCTAATTAATATTGTTGGGTTTTTAATGAGTACTTTTAATTGGGATTGAGAATGCTGTCAACCATTCTCAATGTTTCACAACCACCATGATAGTTAAATAAATATATTCCTTTGCAGTAGGGAAAAATTGGCTTTACGCAAAAACTGTAACCATAGAGCTTTCCACCAGCCAAATCTGCATGTAGTATAGCTTAATCCATTGTTATTCTCTATGTGTTACATTGCCAGCATATTCCATGTGCTGACCCGTTTTCGGGCTGCAACGTTTCATGTTCCAGACTTTTCTGACGACGAGTAAGGTGCTTAGGTCGTGGTTCTATACTCAGTGATGCCGTTGGAGTTGATGGACTCGCTTATTCTTCCAAGCCTTCCGCTGTTATCGTATTTAGATGGCCTTAAGCCATATTTATTTTATTAAGTTCTCTCTTGAGACATTCGATTGTAATAAGTGTGTGATTGCTACTCTGTTATAAATCCTCCGAGTCTTGTGTGGTGTCGATTCTCGATCCAGGATGACATCGAGCACGAGATCGACTGCTTGAGGTCTGGTCGCTACAAAGATGGGTTCGAGCACACGCGATCGTGAGACACGACCATTAAGCTAAAAGCCCTAGATCACTACTCTCTTCTCATTTCTGACTCCTCATCTTTTCTACTCTTTTAGGATGACGGAAGCGAGGATCAAGTTCACCCAGCCGGATGAAGATACACCCCTTGGGTGACATCTGAAGGAAGTCACTAAGTACCTGAACATCGGAATACCAAGCATCACTGGGACCTACAATTCCACTTTACCTGAAGAAGAGCGCTGGAAGATTCAAGCTCAAGTTCCCGGAAGGACGTTTGCACCAATCACGGAGCCCATTGAGTGTGTTTTCAATGCACCAACCTGGAGTCTGGGAAAGAGCATGGCAGCTCATATAACCATTGGACGCATTGGAGAAGTTTAGAAAGAAGACCTCAAGGATACTATCTACCAGATTTGCGGGCGCCGAGATGAACAATGGGAGATAGTTGGCACTAAGAAGGATCGATCCATTGCAGCTTTCATCCAGGAGTTAAATCAGCACATTCGACACCAGGAGAACCATATGTGCGCAGACATGATGGAGTTGAAGACAGCAAAAGCCAAGATTATCGAACTAGAAGGAGAACTGAAGGCCACTCGCAAGGACTACATGGAGGAGATTGTAGCTCTAGTGGGATAAAACGGCGATCTTAAGGAGAAGATTGAAGAACTCATGGGAAATTCAGCACACGGAGGAGAAGATGAAGATTGCACCTGTCCAGAGAACTACATCATCATCGACGACACCGATTCTGATCCTAGTGATGATGATTTCGAAGATGAAGCTGGAGCAGATATCATGGAGTCTTCATTGGAGCAGTTTTTCTAGTTGACCACCATAACAGTAGTAGATTCCCCCATTAAAGATTAGTTTTAGTTCCAGCACTTTGTAACGATAGATAGACCGTTGTATGCCCTTGTTTGAATTGATTGGAGTGATATTGTGTGATTTGTCTCATGTGCATATGGGTAGTGTTTCTCTCTAGACCTCATTCTATTCTTAACTCTCGTCTTTTCTATAAACCCTCATATGCCTCCGAGATGCGACCCCGGATTTGTTTTCCCGCCAGAGATCACTCAGTTAATTTAGCAGCAGAATGCCTTGATTCAAACATTGGTACAGAACCAAGGCAACAACAACAAAAACAAAAACAACAACAACAACCCACCGCCACCACCACCTGTTGACCATTTGACCCGCTTCTTAAGGCTGAATCCGCCGGTGTTTTCCAGTAGCACCGAGCCGATTGTTGCGTATGATTGGCTCCGTAAGATAGGGAGGAGTTGACCACTGCAGGATGTACAGATGGAGAAAGGGTTAAATTTGCCGCACATCAGCTTGAAGGACCCGCAGCAGCATGGTGGGAGAATTTTACAGCCACTTACCCTGTAGACACTGTCACATGGGATCAGTTTCAGCAAGCCTTCCGTCCTGCCCATGTTTCAGCAGGAGCTATGGCCATGAAGAAGCGTGAGTTTCGCAACTTGCGCCAAGGAGGACGGACAGTTGGCCAGTATGTGGATGATTTTAGTAAGTTAGCACGTTATGCCCCAGATGACGTTTCTACGGATGCAACTAAGCAGGAGAAGTTTCTAGAAGGACTGAATGATGAGCTGAGCATGCAGTTGATGGTAGCCACCTTCAATAACTACCAGGAGTTAGTAGACCGTGCCCTCATGATTGAAGGGAAGCAGCAGCAGATTGGCAATCGCAAGAGAAAGTATGGACAGGGGAAGAATAACTCTGGAGCTCAGCAGAAACTTCGCTTTACCCCGAAGCCAGGAGGACAATTTCAGCATACTCATGGAGGAGGCAGCTCGCACAATCATAATGACACAAAGAATGGAAACGGGAATGGAGGAAGCAACGGACAAAACCACACCAACCCGTCAACGCCAACCAAGGTAGACCTGAGCCACATCACTTGCTTTAAGTGCCGCAAGACCGGGCATTATGCAAATGATTGTCCAGAAGGCCAAAATGGTAATGGTAATGGAAGCTCAGGAAAGAAGCCGAACCCTTTCAACAGGGGACAAGTGAACCACTTTACCGTGGAGGAGGTTGAAGTTCAGCCAGATGCAGTAATAGTTAAGTTTTTGGTTAAGTCATTTACTGCAGTTGTTCTTTTTGATACTGGTGCATCGCATTCATACATATCAAGGGATTTGTGGATAAGTTTAGCCTGCCCACTAGGACTCTTAAGACACCCATGCTAGTAAGCTCACCGGGAGCGGAGTATACGGCCAGTCAAGGATGTTTTCAAGTGCCATTAAGTATAGGGAGGCATGTTTTCCCAACGGATTTAATTATATTGGAATCCCAAGGTTTGGATGTAATTCTTGGTATGGATTGGTTGTCGATGTATGGAGGAAACATCGATTGCGCCAGTAAGACAATTTTGCTTACGACACCAGAAGGAAGGAGAATCAAGTATGTATCACGGCATGAGCCGAGAAGGGCACATGTAAATTCCTTATCAGGAGTTGTGCAGGAGGAAGTACCAGTGGTAATGGATTTCCCCGATGTATTTCCAGAAGAGTTGCCAGGCATGCCACCGGATAGAGACATCGAATTTCTGATTGAACTCTCGCCGAGCCTTTGGGCCGATATCTAAGAGACCGATAGGATGCCAGCCCATGATTTGGAGGAAATTAAGAAGCAGATTAAGGAGTTACTGGATAAAGGTTTTATTCGCCCAAGTTCTTCGCCTTGGGGATCACCAGTACTTCTAGTGGAGAAGAAGGATGGATCATTAAGAATGGTTGTTGATTATCGCGGATTGAATGAAGTGACCATTAAGAACAAGTACCCGTTGCCGATGATCAATGACTTGTTTGACCAATTGCAAGGAGCTAAGGTGTTTTCCAAGATTGATTTGCGATCAGGGTACCCTCAGTTGAAGATTCGAGAGCAGGATATACCTAAGACGGCTTTTACCACAAGGTACGGGCTGTATGAGTATACCGTTATGTCATTTGGTCTGACTAACGCACCTGCCTACTTTATGAACATGATGAACAAAGTGTTTATGGAGTTTTTGGATAAGTTCGTCGTGGTGTTCATTGATGATATTTTGGTTTACTCAAAGAATGAAGAGGAACATAAGGAACACTTGCGTTTGGTACTCGAGAAACTCAGAGAACACCAGTTATATGCCAAGTTCAGCAAGTGTGAGTTTTGATTGAAGAAAGATGGATTTCTCGGACATGTTATATCCGGAGAAGGTATAGCAGTGGACCCCACTAAAGTTGCCACTGTAACAAATTGGGAAGCGCCAAGAACAGTTGGAGAGATCCGGAGTTTCCTTGGACTCGCAGGATACTACCGGAGATTTATTGAGAATTTCTCAAGGATTGCGAAGCCTATGACAGAACTGTTAAAGAAGGATACCAAGTTTATTTGAACTGAGGAGTGTGAGGCTAGTTTCCAAGAGTTGAAGAAGCGTTTGGTTACCTCACCAGTATTAATCCTGCCAGACCAAAGCAAGGATTACGAAGTTTATTGCGACGCTTCACGTCGAGGACTTGGAGTAGTGCTTATGCAGGAGGGAAGAGTCGTTTCGTATGCTTCACGACAGCTTAAGCCTCATGAGATAAATTATGCTACTCATGATTTGGAGTTAGCAGGCGTAGTGCATGCGTTGAAGACTTGGAGACATTTTCTTATTTGGAACCACTGTGAGGTGTATACGGATCATAAGAGTTTAAAGTACATCTTCACGCAGAAGGAGTTAAATCTCAGGCAGAGGAGATGGTTGGAGCTCATCAAGGATTATGACATGAGATTGCATTATCACCCCGGAAAGGCTAACGTGGTAGCAGACGCGTTAAGCCGTAAGAGTCATGTCAACACACTAATGATGGGAGAAATACCGAAGGAGTTAGCCGAGGATCTTTGAGAGCTATGTTTGGAAATAGTTCCTAGAGGCTATGTAGCAGCATTGGAGATTCAGTCAACTTTGATGGATAGAATCAGGGAAGCTCAGAAGACTGACAAACAGATTGCCTCTATAAAGGAGAAAATGAGCGAAGGAAAGGCTAAGGGATTTCGTGAGGATGAGCACGATACCCTATGGTTTGAAGACCGTGTTTATGTGCCCAATGACCCGGAGATCAGGAAGTTGATCCTACAAGAGGCACATGATTCACCATATTCAATTCACCCAGGAAATACCAAGATGTATTTGGATTTGAAGAATACTTTCTGGTGGACCGGAATGAAGAAGGATATTGTAGAGTACGTAGCAGTTTGTGATGTATGTCAGAGGGTGAAGGCAGAACATCAGAAGCTAGCAGGATTGTTACAGCCATTGCCTATACCCGAATGGAAGTGGGATAAACTAGGTATGGATTTCATCACGGGATTGCCCAGGACTCGTTCAGGCTATGACTCGATTTGGGTCGTAGTCGATCGCTTGACGAAGGTAGCTCATTTCATTCCAGTAAAGACTACCTACAGCAGTGCCAAATAGAGGAACCCAATTTACCTCAAAGTTCTGGAAGCAGTTGCACAAAAGTTTGGGAACCAGGCTGGAGTTTAGCACAGCTTTTCATCCACAGACAGATGGACGAACCGAGAGAGTCAACCAGATTTTGGAGGATATGCTTAGAGCTTGTGCTTTGGATTATGGATCAAGTTGGGATGATAACTTGCCATATGCGGAGTTTTCTTACAACAACAGTTGTCAATCTAGTTCGAAGATGGCCCCTTTCGAAGCCTTGTACGGAAGGAGGTGCAGAACCCCGTTGTTGTGGGATGAAGTTGGAGACCGCTAGTTGTTTGGACCGGATTTGATTAAGGTGTCTTAACGGAAAGTAAAATTAATTCGCGACAGGCTCAAGGTAGCCCAGTCAAGACAGAAGAGCTATGCAGACTCAAAACGCAAGGAGACAGAATACGAAGTCGGAGACAGAGTTTATCTTCGTGTATCGCCACTTCGAGGAGTTAAGCGTTTTGGTTGTAAAGGAAAGTTAGCACCCCGATTTGTAGGACCATATCGTGTTTTGGAACGTATGGGAGAAGTTGCGTACAAGCTGGAATTACCCGAAGGTTTGTCAGGTGTTTATGATGTGTTTCATGTTTCTCAGTTGAAGAAGTGTCACGCAGAGATGGCTGATATACCACTGAGAGATACTGTGCCACTAGAGGCGATTCAGTTGAATGATGATTTGACCTATGAGGAGAAACCAGTTAAGATTCTCGAGTTTGCTAGTCGAGTCACCCGCAGCAAGGTCATTAAGTTTTGCAATGTTCAGTGGAGCCATCACACCGAGGAAGAAGCCACATGGGAGCGAGAGGAAGATTTGCTTAAGGACCACCCTCACCTATTTTCTAGCCAACCTGAATCTCGAGGGCGAGATTCATCTTAAGGGGGTAGGTTTGTAACATCCCAAATTTTCAATTTGGAATGTTATACATAGAGCATCATTGCATATCATTTTTTTGTTGCATTTTTGCTCGATCCTAGAAATTCTACACAACTCAAGGATCCACGGAGAGAGTTGGGGGTTTCGTTATTTTCATATTTGAGTTTTGTCAAATTTTGAAAATCGGATCATTTGATTTTAATTATTTTATCTTCAATTATTTCTACTATCAAAATATGAGAGAGGGAATAAAATGACTTTCCCAAAATAAATAAATAATGAAGATTTAATAATAAAATCAAATAAGATTTTGTTTTGGAGTTTTTCGCAATTTATTAGAATTTAGGAAAAATGCGCGTTTTTCAAAATTGCATTTAGGCCCCAAATAAATGTTCATCTAGTCCGGCTTGATTTTAGAAGTCGGGGAAAATTTATTTCGGGATTTTTGGAGTCCGTTTAGTATTTCTTTTTATTTTCTTCTGCGCGGAATTTTTTTTTAAAAAAACGCGCGCCGACCATGGGCCGTGCCCGGCGGGACTCCACTCGGGGGACTATATATATAGCGCACGCCGCGCCCCAGCCCCACCCGAGCCGCCAGCCCACTAGCGCCCCGCCACCAGCCCACACCCCGCCTGAAACCCTAACCTAGATCCGCGCCGTCGCGGATCGTCGCCGCCACTGCCGCGCGGACCCCACCGCCGACTTGCCGCCGACCCGCCGCCGAGGTTCGCCGCCGCCTCGTAAACCATGCCTCCGGTTTTTTTTAAAACCGAACGGATTTTTCTTCGGTTTATTTTCGGTTTTTTTTAGTTTTTGTTTTTTTGTATTAGATCGGTTTTTTTTCGGTTCGGTTAAATAGCGAACATTCGTTCGTTCGTTCGTTTTTAACGAACGTGTTCGTCAGATTAATTTAGTTAACGAACGTCCATTCGTTAACCCGTTCATCGTTTTTCTTTTTCTCGGATTTAATCCGCGATTTTTCTGATCGCGATTCTTGATCCGATTTTCATTTTAGCATAACTTTTCGCTCGTTTATCGGAATCAGGCGATTCAAGCGCCTGGAGTTTCATCTCGAAACCCTCTTTCCGAATAACCTACTTAAACAAGTTTTTGCTTCTGTAAAATTTGACCTAGATCCAGATTAGTAAAATGAAGCTGATTTCTTTCGCCGTTTGACTTTCGTTGCTTCGTTTGATTTGATTCTTTTTGCAAACCGGAGTTCTTAAGTTGAACTATCTGGTTAGATATTCTATTTGAGTTTTACCTGTGCATTAGATGAGTACTTATTGTATGCTTATTTGTTTGTCTGCGATAGAATACCCGGAGTGCGCCGCTTGTTACTTCGAGTCTCTAGGTTTCGCGGATCATCAGCAAGGCAAGTAACACTTTGATCATATACTTTTCATACCCAATTTTTATGCATTAGATCTATCCTCAAACATTTGCATGACTAGGATCTAATTAAATTGTGGGATGGGAAGTAGATTGAGGTAGTACCTATTACCTGTTTTATTATCAAACCCTTGGGAGTTACTTCTACGTTTGCTTATTATGCCATGCTATGCTAGTAGACGGGGATTGGGTGAGTGTATTCCATGACAGATGTGAAATTGTTTAATTAATGGTTTATTTAAGGTGGCAACTTAAACACACATCTGGGTGGATTGAGGCACCTAGTTTCCATCAGGACTTGCCTGTATTTTTTCGGACCGCCACCCAGGCTCAAAGGGATCATGAGATTATTCAAGCTAGAAACTTCCGTGTGCAGCCACAAGCCATTATGGGCTCTGGCATAGTTGATTAAGTTGGGCGAACTCTTACGGGTAGACTAGCAGATGTAGGGGAAAGTAGGTGTACCGGTCTACCCACACGTAAGGTGCTAGCGCTTCCGAAAGACTGTGTCTCGGTCATCCGTTTCTCAAACATCATGTAGTGCGAGAAATCCAACAGAGGCGATCGAGTCTTGTGGGGAAAAGTGCGCAAACCTCTGCAGAGTGTATAAACTAATCATGGTTAGCCGTGTCCCCGGTTATGGACATCTTGAGTATCTAGTACTTGGATATCATGTGAATCTCATCATGTTACTTCTAATTAATATTGTTGGGTTTTAATGAGTACTTTTAATTGGGATTGAGAATGCTGTCAACCATTCTCAATGTTTCACAACCACCATGATAGTTAAATAAATTTATTCCTTTGCAGTAGGGAAAAATTGGCTTTACGCAAAAACTGTAACGTCCATCCAATGGCTGACGTGCTTCTTCAATCTCTGATCTTCCTGCTCCAGCCGCCTAAACTAGCGCCGGCGGGACTGCCTGCTCCCTCCTCTTGTGGCCCGCTGTGATGCCGCGAGCAGCTTCCCAGCCCACCCTACTCCCTCCGCCGCCTTCGCCGCACGCAATGAACTGCTTCCTTATTACGCCAAAAAATGATTCCTCCCATCGACATCCGGGCGCACCGTTTGGAGGCTAACACAGGGGCCTACTAAGTTGACGCGTATGCAGGGCTTGTCAACTTAGTCAACAAACGATTCTATCAGAAGCAACCGTTGGATTTGAATCGAACGGTCCTGCTGCTTCTTCAATCGCTGCTCTTCTTGCACCAGCCGCCCAAACCAGCGCCGGGGAGACCGCCTGCTCCTGCCTCCACTGGCCGGCTATGCTGCCGTTGAGGCCTCATTGCCCCTACTACTCCCACCGCTCGCCAGGCCCTGCGGCGACGGTAGCCTCACACCGCAGCCGAACAAGTGAACCCTCGTACTCCTCTCCGCGTGGGCATCCACTGCCGCGTCTTCCCCGGCTCCGCGTCGTCCCCTTCCTAGGCCTCGTCGCCGGACACCGCCTTGGTGCTCTCAGCGCGGCGTGGTCAACATGGTCAACGACATTCCATTGGAAGAGTAATCAGTCGTGGAGAGGCCGATACCGGGTCCACGCCACACCCAGATTTTTGTGATTTGCCAAGTAAGTCGCTTTATCGGGCCTATTGGGCTGCAAATCTTTCAAGACGAGGAGAGCTTTCATTAATTTGCCGAAAAATGGTCCATCAAGAATGAGAAATGGGATGTACATTTTAAAACACATCGACCGCAATTAGTTTCAAATATCTTTTTTTTCATTTCGAGATTTTAAATTACATTAAATTTTATGCATGGAGAATTTGTTGGATTTTATATTGATATACTTTTATTTTTAAATTCAGTTTGAATGTGAGTCGAAATTTCAGGATTAAAAACAGTTCAGAGCTTACCGAAATATGCAAAATTTCGTATAATTTTTTAACCGTGGCCACAATATGGGCTGTAATGCTAAAAAAAGAATATGGGCTCCAAAAAAAACCTTAATAATTAGCAAATGGGCTGTAAATTATTAGAAATAATGGCAGATGGGTTGTATGCTGTTTTCCACAGATTTGAGGCTTTCCTAAAAAAAGGTTGACGCACAAGCAGTGACTGTTGGATGGCCATCCAACGGCCGTCATGCTTCTTCAATCTCTGCTCTTCCTGCTCCAGCCACTCAAACAAGCGCCGACGGGACTACCTGCTCCCTCCTCCCCGCGGACGGCTTTGCTGCCACGCAGGCCTCACCGCCCCATCGTACTCCCATCGCTGGCCTAGCCATCCCTCTACTCACCCACACCTGCTGTTATTCTCCGGCGACGGCAGAAGAACCAGTAAACCCTCGTACAGTCGTACTCCCCTCCGTGTGGGAAACAACTACCGAGTCTTCCCTGCCTCCGTGCCGTTCCCTTCCTAGGCCTCGCTGTCGTCCACCGCCCTGGTGCTCTCGGCACGGCCTGGTCAACGTGGTCAACGACCGACATGCATCTGAAGTGGGCTGTACGTGGAGAGGCCGACAGCTGGGTCCACGGCTGCACGCAAGGAAATGCCTCCTTATTACGCGCAAAATAATGATTCCTCCACCTGACATCAGGGACCCACCGAAAGGGCCTCTATATTTCGCGAAAAATATGTTACCACCGCCGACAGCTCGGACCCACCAACTATATCTTTGCACGCAAGGAAGTGCCTCCTTATTACGCACAAAAAAATGAATACTCCCCGTTAGTCGGGACCCAGTATAGTGGCAGATCGACTTGTGGGCCTACTAAGTTGACGGGACGGAGGGCTTTGTCAACTTAGTCAATATGCACGATTCTAGCTCCAAAGGACCGTCGATGTCCATCCAATGGTCGTGGTGCTTCTTCAACCTCTGGTCTTCTTGCTCGGCCGCCCAAACCAGCGCCCGGTCGTGCCTCGTGCTCCGCCCTCCCGTGGCGGCTGCGATCGATGGCGGCAGAGGCCTCACCGCCTCTACTACTCCCACCGCTGGCCAGGCCATCCCTCTACTCACCCACACCCTGTTATTCTCAAGCGCGCATTGACACCTCACACCGCAGCGAACCGGTGAACCTCGTACTCCTCTACACGGGCATCCACCGCCGCGTCTTCCCGGCTTCGCGTCGTCCCTTCCTAGGTGTGGCGCCCTCGATTCAATCGTACACTAATCATGCACGCAAATGTGTACGATCAAGATCAAGGACTCACGGAAGATATCACAACACAACTCTACAAATAAAATAAGTCATACAAGCATCATAATACAAGCCGTGGGCCTCGAGGGCTCGAATACAAGTGCTCGATCATAGACGAGTCAGTGGAAGCAACAATATCTGAGTACGACATAAGTTAAACAAGGTGCCATAAGATGGCTAGCACAAACCGGGATCTGAGATCGAAGAGGAGCAGGCCTCCTGCAGGATCCTCCTAGGTCACTCTGGTCGCCGCGTCGGGCTGCACGTAGTAGTAGGCACCTCCGGAGTAGTAGTAAATGAGGGCGGTGGCGTCCGGATCACAGGCTCCATCGTGCGATTGCAGCAATCGAGTAGAGATAGGGAAAAGGGGAACAAGGCAACCGTGAGTACTCATCCAAAGTACTCGCAAGCAAGGAGCTACACTACATATGCATGGATATATGTGTAAAGGCCATATCGGTGGACTGAATCTGCAGAATGCCGTAATAAGAGGGGATAGCTAGTCTTAACGAAGACTACGCTTCGGACACCGGTCCGGCAATGCATGTAAGAGGACAACGGAAGTCCTCAAGTAACAACATATAGCAATAATCCTACCGGCAATCCCCGCTCATAACCCCGAGCGAGAGCGACCACCGGTTGTATCCGCACTTGGAAGGGTGTGTTTTATCAAGTATCCGGTTCTAGTTGTCATAAGCTCAAGGTACAACTCCAAGTCGTCCTGTTATCAAGATCACGGCTATCCGAATAGATTAACTTCACTGCAGGGTGCACCATCTTACCCAAAGACGCTTGATCCCATTTGGCCGGACACACTTTCCGGGGTCATGCCCGCCGCGTAAGATCAACACGTCGCAGCCCCACCTAGGCACAACAGAGAGGCCAACCGCGGTCTAAACCTAAGCGCCGCAGGGTCAGGCCCATCGCCTGAAAGCACACTGCATGTTGCGTCTGTGCGCCGAAGCAGACCTAGCCCATCAGCGTTCCAGTCCAATCCGGCGCGCAGCCGCCTCGTCGTTGACGTCTGAAGTACTTCGCCGATACCACGGCGCCGGATACCCATAACTACTCCCGCGTAGATGGTTAGTGCGTATAAGCTCAGAGCCAACCCAGATCAAATACCAAGACCTCGTTAAGCGTGTTAAGTAACCGCTGAACGCCCGAACAGGCAGCCCACCTCTCTCCTAGGCGGTCTCAACTCGCCTGCCGCCTCCGCCACAAAGATCCACTCATGGTGCTCCATCACCGACCCGACTTTAGTCTCACATGTATCATGTATAAAGTATATGGTATATACCGTGATCAACTCCCGAGTGATCACGGCCCGATAGTATAGCATGGCGAGATGCACAAGTATGTAGGGCCATAGATGAAAGTACTAGCATCCTATACTAAGCATATAGGATTGCGGTAAGGTAACAACGAAGTTACAAGGACAAAGCTATGCAAAGCGATAGGAGTATCCAAAGCAGTAACATGCTATGCTACTCTAATGCAAGCGGTGTAGATAAGAGTAAGCGATATCCGGTGATCAAGGGGTGGCTTGCCCGGTTGCTCGGGCAAGAGAGAGGGTCGCCAACACCGTAGTCGAACTCGCCACCGGCAGCTGGCGTCGGTCTCGTAGTCTACCAAGAGAAGAGGGGAAGAAACAATGAATACACGGTAACAGATGCATAACGATGCATGACATGCCAAGCGATGCTAGGCGTGCCCTAACGTGGTAAGAGGGGTACTGGTTTAGGGGAAAGCATCAGGAAGTTATCCGTCTCGGACGTCTGTCGACGGATGAACCGAGGAGGAAAGTTTGCAGGTTCGATAGGTTAGAGGCGTGTGGTGGACGAACGGACTGCGTATCCGGATTCGTCTCGTCGTTCTGAGCAACTTTCATGTTGAAATTATTTTAATCCGGATTACGGATTAAAAGTTATGATTTATAAAAGGTTTTATTAATTTCTGGAATTTTAATTAATTAATTAATTAATTTGAAATTGCATTTATGACATCAACATGATGTCATCTTGACGTCATCGATCAACAGGTTGACTAAGTCAACCTCGACGGTGGGTCCCGCATGTCATTCACTATTAGCTTAATTAACCTAATCAGTTAATTAACCTTAGTTAATTAAGTTAATTAATGATTAGTGCTAATTAATTCAAATTAATTAGTTTAATTAATTACCCAATTAATTTAACTAATGATTAGGTTTAACTAATCTAGAATTAATTAGATTAATTAATTACTCAATTAATTAATTAATTAATTATTTAGTTAATTAGTTTAATTCATTTTATTTCATTTTTTTTTACATTTTTAATTAAAAGCGTTCTTTTGTCTTTTGGGGGTGGGGCCCCACGTCGATGGCTATGGCCAAGCAGGCACTGGGCGACGCGGCCTTGAGCGTGGGCGTTGCCGATTCGGGCACGACCAGGCCGGGTCGGGCGGCGCGATCGAGGCGGATCGAGGCGGGCGGCGGCGCGGCCGAGGCCACGCCTGGCCACGCCGTGAGCGACGCCAGCCAGGCCGAGGAGGGCGAACAGGGTGGGGCTCGGGTTCGGTCGGGCCGAGCGAGGTCGGTCGCTGGGGGTGGCGGCGCCGAGCGGGGCGAGGGGGCTTGGGGCGCTAGGCGCCGGGCGAGGGTTGAGCAGCGCCGCTGGGCGCCGTGAGTGGGCCCGAGGCCACGGGGCCGGATCCGGCGGGAGGAAGGAGAGGATCGGGGGAGGGTGGCGTCGCAGTCTTGGCTGGGAGAGGCCGAGCAGCCGACGGACGGGCGGGCCACGCGCCGGAGAGGGAGGGGAGCCGGGGTCTGTGCAAGGCGGAAGCAAGGTCGCCGGAGGGGAGGAAGAGAGCAGGGGTGCTCACCGAGCCAGAGGTCTAGGCGGCGGGCTCGGTGGAGGCGGGAGGTCCGTCGGGAAGTGGTCGGTGGGCGTTCAGCGAGGCGCGGCGAGGCGGCCGGACCATGATGGCGCTCGCCTGGGGGCGCTCGAGGCGGCGAGGGAGGGAGGGGATCTCGGGCGGCGGGAGGAGGAGGAGGCCGGGGCGGGGGGACCGCGGGGGTCGTCGGCGAGTGGAGGACGGCGGGGTTGGCTCTGTCGGGGCCTCCTCCGCCCGATCCAGATCGGGTCGGAGGAGGGGGTGGCGTGCGGCGTGGGGAATGGGTGGGTGGCTAGGGTTAGCCTTGAGGGTGGGGGGTTATCGGCCGGTTGGGCGGCGGGCGACCATGGGGAAAAAGGGGATGGGCCAGTGGGAGAGGGCCGACTGGTGGGCAGAGGGTCTTCCTCCCTCCTTTTATTTTATTTTCTTTTGTTATTTTCCTTTTCTGTTTTGGTTTATTTAAAATGCCACGGCATTTTGTAAAAATGTTGCACCCACCAATATTAGGTTAGGTATTTTAGAAAAGCCGGAACATTTTAGAACTAGTTTTCGAAACCCTTTTATCGTTTGCTTCATTTTTTATTTTTGTTTTAGGACGGTTCCGAATTGCCGAGAAGTTAATTAACTTAACCGGGTGATTACTGTTGCGTAACAATCCGGGCGTTACAAATCTCCTCCACTACAAGAAATCTCGTCCCGAGATTTAGGAGGTAGAAGGAAAGAGTCGGGATATTCATCTCAGTAGACAATCCTCGCGTTCCCGGTGGCCGTCTTGAGTGATTCGACCATCGGACTTTGAGGAACTTGATCGCCTTCGGCGTGTGCGGCGTTCAGCAGGTCGAGAATGCGGACGGATGCTCTTTATAGGAGAGGTCCTGTTGCAATTCGAGCACTTCATGGTCCTTTGCCGGATTGGGTCTTTGAAGCAGCGTCGGAGTTGGGACACGTGGAACACATCGTGAACACGAGAAAGGTTCGACGGAAGCTCCAGTTGATAAGCCACTTTTCCACGCCTTTCGAGAATAGTGAAAGGGCCAATATAGCGAGCTAACGCCCTTGATCCCGCGGTGAGCACCCTTCATTGGTGTAGCGAAGATAGGCCTTTTCGCCAGTTGATAAACCATGTCTTTGTGATGCGGTCATAATTACTCTTTTGGCGCGATGAGCGCCTTGAGATTCTCGCGAATTACGCGGACTTGTTCTTGGCATGTTGGATAATATCCGGACGAAGAGTGGGCGTTCCCGATTTGACCAGTTCGGAGGGTTCGGCACTTTCGTCCATATAACACTTGAAGGGGCCATCTTGAGACTAGCTTGATAGCTATTATTATAAGAGAACTCAGCATACGGGAGAGATTCCTCCCATTTCTTGCGAATGAGGCGACACAAGCTCGAAGCATATCTTCGAGAATTTGGTTGACACGTTCAACTTGCCCTTGAGACTGCGGATGAAAAGCAGTACTGAAAGATAAATGAGTCCCCATAGCTTCTTGGAAACTTGCCCAGAATCTTGAAGTGAATAAGCTGCCACGGTCCGAACTGATAACCAGTGGAATACCGTGAAGTGAAACAATTCTGGACATATAGAGCGTTGCAAGCTGGCTAGCAATGATCGTTTCTTTGACCGCCGAAAAATGTGCAACTTTAGAAAGCGGTCAATGGCGACAAGAATAGCATCATTACCTTTCTGCGATTTGGGAAACCCGGTGATTTAAGTCCATTTCAACATGGTCCCATTTCCATTCGGGAATAGAGATAGGCTGCAGAGTTCAGCGAGGCCTTTGATGTTCTGCTTTGATCTGACGGCAAGCGTCACACTCGAAACATAGCGAGCAATGTCACCGCTTCATATTAGACCACCGAATCTCGGCGAATGTCTTGATACATCTTTGTACTGCCGGGGTGGATACATAGAGGAGTATCATGAGCTTCTTTCATAACTTTCGAGTCATATTCAGGTTTTCCTTCTTACAAGGCACCACTAGGCGGCCTTTGAAGTACAAAGCGCCATCATCGGCAATAGTGAAGGAGGAGGATTTCCTTTCACGACGTCTTGTTTAAGCTTGTAGACTTGAGTCAAATCCTGCATTGTCTTTATGGTGTCCACGAGATCGGGTTCAACAGCCAGGTAAAGAGGGAACCACAGGGAACAACACGGAGATTCATCTTTTGGAACTCCGGAGGAGGGGAGAAGTGCACCCGGAGGAACAATATGGAGGTTCAGCTGCTGAATTCTTCAACAAGTGAGGCTGAACTTTGTGAACTGAAGGTGGTTGCTGATAAGACTTGCGGCTCAAAGCATCGACCATTACATTAGCCTTGCTCGGCGTATAGGAAATACCCAAATCAAAGTGCAAGCAGTCTCCATCCATCTCTGGCGCGGAGGTTCAGGTCAGGCTGAGTAAGCAGATACTTCAGACTTTGGTGGTCAGTGTAGATCTCGCATCGATTACCGAGAAGGTAATGTCGCCACTGCTTTAGTGCATGAATGACAGCAGCAAGTTCGAGGTCGTGAACTGGGTAGTTCTCCTCGTGAGGGCGCAACTGTCGAGAGGCATAAGCAACCACTTTGCGCTCTTGCATTAGGACACCGCCTAAACCTTGACGAGATGCGTCGCAGTAAATGACGAAGTCCTTCTTAGTATCAGGAGGAGCTAGCACTGGGGCAGAAGTCAACTTGTCCTTGAGTGCCTGGAAACTTTCCTGACACTTATCTGTCCATTGGAACTTGACGCCTTTATGCAACAGGTTAGTCAGAGGCCTGGCAATCTTGGAGAAGTTCTCGACGAATCGACGGCAATAGTGGCGAGACCGAGAAAACTTCGACTTATGCGTTCTTGGAGGAGTCAATCGAGAATAGCCTGAACTCTTTCGGGGTTGGCGGCAATACCATCCTTAGAAATGACATGTCCAAGGTAGGTTACTTGAGAAGCCAGAATTCACACTTGGAGAACTTGGCATAGAGTTGATGCTCACGTAGCTTTTCGGCACAAGGCGAAGATGTTCAGCATGTTCTTCTTCATTCTTGGAATAGATCAGATATCATCCGGATAAACCATGACGAACTTGTCGAGGTAATCCATGAATATATAGTTCATCGAGCGAGAGAAGGTGGCTGGAGCATTGGTTAAGCCGAAAGACATGACGGTGTACTCGTATGAACCATAACGAGTCACAAATGCGGTCTTTGGGATATCCTCCTCACGAACACGGATCTGGTGGTAACCCAACCTCAAGTCGAGTTTGAGAACAGCGCGAACCAGCCAGTTGATCATAAAGATCATTGATCCGAGGAAGAGGATACTTATTCTGAATGGTAGCTTGATTTATTGGACGGTAGTCTTGGACCAATCGGTTTGTCCCATCCTTCTTCTTGACAAAGAGAGAAGGTGCTCCCCAAGGAGAGCAACTTGGGCGAATGAAACCGCTTTGAAGAGATTTGTCGATTTCCTCCTTTAGTTCAAGGAGTTCATGCGGCGGCATCTTGTAGGGGCAGCTTGGCTATAGGAGTGGTGCACTGGTTTCAAGTCGATGGCGAATTCGACAGCCCTAGCGGGGAATCCTGGAAGTTCTTGAGGAAGAGCGTCTTGGAAATGCAAACGAGCAGGAATGTTTTCAATTCCCTCGAGGGTGCGGTGTTCAATGCATTCAATGCATAGAGCCTTGCCTCGGCATTTTGAACCGAGACGAGCATTGTAACTACGATTTCATCGAGAAGGGTGTAGCAGATGGGCGGTCTTAGTGGCGCAAACGATTGGCGCGGATGCGCTTTCAACCAATCCATCCCCAAAATAAGGTCGATGTTAGGCGTCTTGAGGATAATGGGGAGGCATAGAATTCCAGCCCTTCGATTTCCACGGGGCGTCGGCGCCAACCATGGAGGTTTGACATTGTCCCAATGGGGTTTTACCACTACCGAAGAGTTCATCTCTTCACACTTAACGTCGTGCTTGTATGCAAAGTCCTCGAGACATGAATGAATCGATGCTCTGAATCGAATAAAGCAGATGCAGTCTTGAATTTACGAGTGTACCCATCACGATGAGAGCTGGTCTTGAGCTTCGTTCGGATCAACGTGGTTGGCCCGAGCTTGCCCATAAGACTTGCCGGTGTTGTTGCGGTTCTGGTTGTTTCCACGGCCAGCTCTTTGGAAGGGCGATTGATTCGGGTTCGGTTGCATTCTCTAGCACGGTGCCACTCGCTGTCCGCACCAAGCATAAGCCATTATTGGGTGTGGGAGCAGGAGCTTGGGGTGGTGGAGCTGGAAGCTTGGCTGCTTAGTTGTAGGCGGGGCGAGGTGTAGCATAGTTCTGCTTTGAAGCGAGGAGCATTCGGCCGGTACATGCTGTTGGGAATCCATATCTTGCGCTTCTGCGAGGACGGGCCAAGATGAGCCCGTGTCACAGTTGCGCTGTTAGAGCTATGGTATTCCTGCAGACCAGTTCGACATTGATAGCTTTGTTCACCAAGGTGGCGAAATCAGCAAAGTCGTGCACTAGAAGTGCGAGCTTGATGTCGACTTGAAGACCGTCACGAACTTCTCTGTCTGCGGGCATCGGTTGCAATATCCTCTTGACATAGCGAGACAAGTCCAGAACTCTGTTGATAAACTTCAACAGTCTTGTTGCCTTGGGTGAGGTTATGAACTCACGCTTCTTCGGTCCATGACCCTTGAGGATGAAGCGGGCACGGAAGGCAGCCTGGAAGTCTGGCCAGTGATGAGTGTTCCAAGCTGGCGGAAATCGCGGTGGCTGTCCCACCATTGAGCTGCGGGTCCCTTGGGAAGAAGGAAGCAAAGGTGACATAGTGGCGAGGGCTACATCGGCGACTCCATCTCATAGGTGATGTCACGGGCCGATCATCAACATCCGATGGCTGGGTTGAGCTGCGGTACACGCTGGGGTTCAGCGTATGAAATCCTGCGAGTTGTCCCGTTTGGGTCTTTGGTGCATATTGGGCGAGGCGAGCCATCATGTTCTCCATGAACTGGCGATTCATCTCGAGCTGTTGGATCATACCAGCCATGTACTCGGCGGTGGTGGGAAGTTGGCACCACGGCCACGACCTGCTGGCCTAACCATCCTGCTATTATATAACGAGGGTAGTTCAGCATTTGAGAAATTAAGCAAGAGACAGAATCATTCATGATGAAACATGCATAATGAAAGCAGCATGATGGGAACTACATAGTAGTTGGCATATCTTACAAAGGAATCATGCATAATGTTCGATACATAGAGTCCAATACATAGACTACTACATCATAGGCGGCACACAGGCTCATGGCGAATACATCAAATACTAACAAGCAAGTCTACATCGGTCCCACGCGGCATCTGCTGAGGTAGCTGTAGCTGAAAGCTGATAGTCGGCGGTGGATAGTCCTCCACGTCGGTGACACAGGGGCCGCGGATACTCGGTGCTGAATCCGGCGTCGGTGGCGAGAAAAGGGCCAAGTCGGAGAGTAGCCTCCACGTCCGCCAACCGACACCTGAGGGCATCACGGTCTGGCGGGGTAGATCGCGAACGCGCAGCTCTCCGGAGCGGACAAAGGGTGCATCAGCGTCGAGCACGGTAGAGGTGCTTGACGGGTGATGTACAACTTCGTGGCGAAGAGCTCGGTTAGCTCGATCCAGCCCATCGACATGCGTAACAAAGTTACGATGGTGGAAGGGCTCTCTGGTGACGATGGTGTAGGCAGCGGTGTAGTAACCCTCCTCACCAACATCGACGCGATAGCAATGTGCTGAAGGGGAGGTGTCCAACTCTCGATACTCTGCACGAAGGCGTGTCGAGCAGCATAAGCAGCATCGTGGACTGCCATATCGATGGTCACTCCAACACCATGTGCGGTGTGCGGCAATGAGTGGACTCATACTCCCGAGTAGAGGTGGGCGATGGCGCGATGCTGCTCTGGTTGTAGTCTGGTACTCCTCATAGGCGGTGTACTCGGGGTGCCAGCGATAACCCAGATAGGTCATCATCTCGGCTAGCACCGCAGGTGATCCCGAGCACCAATGGCCGTCGTGTGGCGCACGACCTGCCTCGTGGGTTCCATCTGAATACAAAGACGTTTCAAAGGAGTCAAATGACAGGTGGAAATTGTTCAAATACAATTCCAAAAACAACTAAGGCTATATCCATCTTGAGGTGAATGCGGTCACGGGATCCTAGTGATAGTTAGTAAAATCGTTTAACCCGAGTAGAAGAGAGTCGAGTCCCGAGTAAAGGTCGAGGAGTAAAAGATCCTAATACCACCCGATGGCGGCGTGGGCCCGTAAGGCACACAGCCAAGTTAGTAAAAGTTTTGCAATGTCTAGACTCGACTTGACCAAGGAGTGTGGAAGGGGATTCCTACGGTGGTGGCTCGATACCAACTTGTGGCGCCCTCGATTCAATCGTACACTAATCATGCACGCAAATGTGTATGCGATCAAGATCAAGGACTCACGGAAGATATCACAACACAACTCTACAAATAAAATAAGTCATACAAGCATCATAATACAAGCCGGGGGCCTCGAGGGCTCGAATACAAGTGCTCGATCATAGGCGAGTCAGCGGAAGCAACAATATCTGAGTCTGACGACATAAGTTAAACAAGGTGCCATAAGATGGCTAGCACAAAGCGGGATCTGGATCGAAGAGGAGCAGGCCTCCTGCACAGGATCCTCCTAGGTCACTCCCAGTGCGTCGTCGGTGGGCTGCACGTAGTAGTAGGCACCTCCGGAGTAGTAGTCGCCGTGGCGGTGGCGTCGGATCCTGGCTCCATCGTCGATTGCAGCAATCGAGTAGAGATAGGGAAAAGGGGAACAAGGCAACCACAGTACTCATCCAAAGTACTATAAACAAGGAGCTACACTACATATGCATGGATATATGTGTAAAGGCCATATCGGTGGACTGAGCTGCAGAATGCGAGAATAAGAGGGGATAGCTAGTCTTAGAAGACTAAACTTCGGACACCGATCAGCAGCAGATGTAAGAGGACAACGGAAGTCCTCCAAGTAACAACATATAGCAATAATCCTACCGGCAATCCCTGCTCATAACCACGGCGAGGCGACCACCGGTTATATCGGCACTTGGAAGGTGTGTTTTATCAAGTATCCGGTTCTAGTTGTCATAAGCTCAAGGTACAACTCCAAGTCGTCACATTATCGAAGATCACGGCTATCCGAATAGATTAACTTCCTGCGGGTGCACCATCTTACCCAAAGCGCTTGATCCCATTTGGCGGACACACTTTCGGGGTCATGCCCGCCACGTAAGATCAACACGTCGCAGCCCCACCTAGGCACAACAGAGAGGCCAACACGCGGTCTAAACCTAAGCCTTGGGTGCAGGCCCATCGCCGAGCACACACACCTGCGTTCGTGTCTCTGCCGGAAGCAGACCTAGCCCATCGGCGTTCAGTCCAATCCGCGGCGCCGCTCGTCATTGACGTCTGAAGTATTTCGGTGATACCACGGCGGGGATACCCATAACTACTCCCGCGTAGATGGTTAGTGCGTATAAGCTCGTAGCCAACCCAGATCAAATACCAAGACCTCGTTAAGCGTGTTAAGTAACATGCGAGCGCCCGACGAGCCAGGCCCACCTCTCTCCTAAGCGGTCTCAACCTGCCTGCCGCGCTCCACAAAGATCCACTCATGGGTGCTCCATCGGCCGACCCGACTTTAGTCTCACATGTATCATGTATAAAGTATATAGGTATATACCGTGATCAACTCCCGAGTGATCACGGCCCGATAATATAGCATGGCGACGAGACAAGTATGTAGGGCCACAGATGAAAGTACTAGCATCCTATACTAAGCATATAGGATTGCGGTAAGGTAACTGTGAAGTTACAAGGACAGGCTATGCAAAGCGGTATAGGAGTATCCAAAACAGTAACATGCTATGCTACTCTAATGCAAGCGAGTGTAGATAAGAGTAGGCGATATCCGGTGATCAAGGGGGCTTGCACAGGTTGCTCTGGCAAGAGAGAGTCGTCAAAGACCTTGTGGTCGAACGGCCACCGCAGCTGCGTCGGTCTCGTAGTCTACGAAGAGAAGAGGGGAAGAAACAATGAATACACGTAACGGATGCATAACGATGCATGACATGCCAAGCGATGCTAGGCGTGCCCTAACGTGGTAAGAGGGTCTTGGTTTAGGGGAAAGCATCAGGAAGTTATCCATCTCCGGACGTCTCGAGACGGATGAACCGGAGGAGAAAGTTTGCAGGTTCGATAGGTTAGAGGCGTGTGGTGGGCGAGCGGACTACGTATCCGGATTAAATCTCGTCGTTCGAGCAACTTTCATGTTGAAATTATTTTAATCCGGATTACGGATTAAAAGTTATGATTTATAAAGGTTTTATTAATTTCTAGAATTTTAATTAATTAATTAATTAATTTGAAATTGCATTTATGACATCGACATGATGTCATGCCGGCGTCATCGATCAACGAGGGTTGACTAAGTCAACCACGACAGTGGGTCCCGCATGTCATTCACTATTAAGCAATTAACCTAATCAGTTAATTAACCTTAGTTAATTAAGTTAATTAATGATTAGTGCTAATTAATTCAGAATTAATTAGTTTAATTAATTACCCAATTAATTTAACTAATGATTAGGTTTAACTAATCGAGAATTAATTACATTAATTAATTACTCAATTAATTAATTAATTAATTATTTAGTTAATTAGTTTAATTCATTTTATTTCATTTTTTTATTACATTTTTAATTAAAAGCGTTCTTTTGTCTTTTGAAATTGGGGCCCCACGCCAAGTGCCCATGGCCAAACAGCAGGCACTGGCGGCCTTGGCGTCTGGCGTTGCCCGATCAGGCACCTGACCAGGCCGGGTCGAGGCGGCCGATCGAGGCGGATCGAGGCGTGAGGCGGCCGGGGCCGAGGCCCGGCAGCGCCCAGCGGTGATGGCAACGCCGGCGTCGGGAGAAGCGAGCAGGTGGGGGCTCGGGTTGGCCGGGGCAGCGAGGTCGGTCGGTCATGGCGGCGGCGAGAGCAGAGGCGAGGGGCTCGGGCGCCCGTAGAGGCGCCGGGCGAGGTTTGAGCCATGGCAGGCGCCCAGCGAGTGGGCCGCCGAGGCCACGAGGCGGATCCGGCAGGGGAGGAAGGAGAGGATCGGGGAGGGTGGCGTCGGGTGCGCAAGCCAGCTGGAGAGGCCAGCAGCGGCAGGGCCGGCCAGACCTGGCGTCAGCGAGGAGAGCAGGGGTCCGGTCTGTGGGGCCAGCGGGCTGATCGCCAGCAGAGGAGAAGAGAGAGCAGGGGTGCTCACCGGCGCCGCAGTCTAAGCGGGCTCGGTGGGCGGGGAGTCCGTCGGGAAGTGGTCGGAGGCGTTCGTGAGGCAGGCCGAGCCGGATGATGGCGATCGCCGGGCTCGGGCGCTCAGGCGGCGACGGGAGGAGGAGGATCTCCAGGCGGAGGAGGAGGAGGAGGCCAGGCGGCGGGGACCGGCGGGGGGGCAGCGAGTGGAGGGCGGCGGGGGGTTGGCTCGTTCGGGGCCTCCTCCTTGATCGAGATCAGGTCGGGGCGAGGTGAGCATGCAGCGTGGGGAATGGGTCGGTGGCTAGGGTTAGCTTGAGGTGGGGGGTTATATCACGGCGGTTGGGCGGCGGGCCGCCATGGGGGAAAAGGGGGATGGGCGGTGGGGAGAGGGCCCATTGGGCTGGGCAGGGGGTCTTCCCCTCCTTTTTTATTTTATTTTCTTTTGTTATTTTCCTTTTACATTTTGGTTTATTTAAAATGCCACGGCATTTTGTAAAATATTGCACCCCACCAATATTAGGTTAGGTATTTTAGAAAACCCCGGAACATTTTAGAACTAGTTTTCGAAACCCTTTTATCGTTTGCTTCATTTTTGATTTTTGTTTTAGGACGGTTCCGAATTGCCGAGAAGTTAATTAACATAACCGGGTGATTACTGTTGCGTAACAATCCGGGCGTTACACTAGGCCTCGCCGTCGTCCATCGCCCTAGTGCTCTCGGAGCGGCGTGGTCAACGTGGTCAAGGAACGGCTTCCATCGGCGTGGATTGTATGTGGAGAGGCCGACAGTGGGTCCTGACGCAACAAGGAAGTGCCTCCTTATAACGTGCAAAATAATTATTCCTCCACCTGACAGCGGGGACCCACCGGACGGGACACCGTATTTCGCGAAAAAAACGTTTCTCCCCTGACTGCTGGGACCCACTGCTACCTCTTGAGCACTGCGTTGGATTTCCCCGAAGAGGAGAGGATGATGCAGCAAAGTAGCGTAAGTATTTCCCTCAATTTTTGAGAACCAAGTTATCAATCCAGTAGGAGGCCACAGATTTCACTAGTGGCTTCTCTCAAGAGCATAAGTATTCTACGGTGGGTGAACAAATTACTGTTGAGCAATTGACAGAATTGAGCATAGTTATGAGAATATCTAGGTATGATCATGTATATAGGCATCACGTCCGAGACAAGTAGACCGACTCCTGCACCGCATCTACTACTATTATTCCACTCATCGACCACTATCCAAAGATGCATATAGAGTATTAAGTTCAAGAAAACAGAGTAGCATTAAGCAAGATGACATGATATAGAGGATAAATTCATGCAATATGATAAAACCCCATCTTGTTATCCTCGATGGCAACAATACAATACATGCCTTGCTGACCCTCATCACATCTTTGGAAAGGACACATAAGATTGAACCCAAAGCTAAGCACTTCTCCGATTGCAAGAAAAACCAATCTAATAGGCCAAACCAAACTGATAATTCGAAGAGACTTGCAAAGATAACCAATCATACATAAAAGAATTCAGAGAAGATTCAAATATTGTTCATAGATAAACTTGATCATAAACCCACAATTCATCGATCTCAACAAACACACCGCAAAAAGAAGATTATATCAAATAGATCTCCACGAGAGAGGGGGAGAACATTGTATTGAGATCCAAAAAGAGAGAAGAAGCCATCTAGATACTAACTATGGACCCGAAGGTCTGAGGTAAACTAGTCACACTTCATCGGAGGGGCTATGGTGATGATGTAGAAGCCCTCCGTGGTGGATTCCCCTTCCGGTGGAGCTCCGGAACAGGCCCCAAGATGGGATCTCGTGGGTACAGAAGGTTGCGGCGGTGGAATTAGGTTTTTGGCTCTGTATCTGATCGTTTGGGGTACATAGGTATATATATGAGGAAGGAGTACGTCGGTGGAGCAAAGGGGGGCCCACGAGGCAGGGGGCGCGCCCTAGGGGGGCGCACCCTCCACTCTCGTGGCCGCCTCTCTTCTTTCTTGAAGGAGGGTCCAAGTCTCCTGGATCATATTTGTTGAGAAAATCACGTTCCCGAAGGTTTCATTCCGTTTGGACTCTGTTTTATATTCCGTTTCTTCGTAACACTAAATTAGGCAAAAAACAACAATTCTGGGCTGGGCCTCCGGTTAATAGGTTAGTCCCAAAAGTTATATAAAAGTGGAAAATAAAGCCCAATATGGTCCAAAACAGTAGATAATATAGCATGGAGCAATCAAAAATTATAGATACGTTGGAGACGTATCAGGCATCCCCAAGCTTAATTCCTGCTCGTCCTCGAGTAGGTAAATGATAAAAAAGAATTTTTGATGCGGAGTGCTACTTGGCATAATTTCAATGTAACTCTTCTTAATTGTGGTATGAATATTCAGATCCGAAAGATTCAAGACAAAAGTTAATATTGACATAAAAATAATAATACTTCAAGCATACTAACAAAGCAATTATGTCTTCTCAAAATAACATGGCCAAAGAAAGTTATCCCTACAAAATCATATAGTCTGCCTATGCTCCATCTTCACCACACAAAGTATTTAAAACATGCACAACACCGATGACAAGCCAATCAATTGTTTCATACTTTTGACATTTTCAAAACTTTTTCAATCTTCATGCAATACATGAGCGTGAGCCATGGATATAGCACTATATGTGGAATAGAATGGTGGTTGTGGAGAAGACAAAAAGAGGGGAAGATAGTCTCACATCAACTAGGCGTATCAACGGGCTGTGGAGATGCCCATCGATAGATATCAATGTGAGTGAGTAGGGATTGCCATGCAACGGATGCACTAGAGCTATAAGTATATGAAAGCTCAACAAACGAAACTAAGTGGGTATGCATCCAACTCGCTTGCTCACGAAGAACTAGGGCAATTTGAGGAAGCCCATCATTGGAATATACAAGCCAAGTTCTATAATGAAAAATTCCCACTAGTATATGAAAGTGACAAAATGAGAGACTCTCTATCATGAAGATCATGGTGCTACTTTGAAGCACAAGTGTGGTAAAAGGATGGTAACATTGTCCCATCTCTCTTTTTCTCTCTTTTTTTATTTGAGCCTTTCTCCTTTTTTTATGGCCTCTTTTTTTCTATTTGTTTTCCGTCCGGAGTCTCATCCCGACTTGTGGGGGAATCATAGTCTCCATCATCCTTTCCTCACTTAGTACAATGCTCTAAAAATGATGATCATCACACTTTTATTTTTCTTACAACTCAACAATTACAACTCGATACTTAGAACAATTGACATCAAGTAGTAGACATAGCAAAACTAGCATCCCCAAGCTTAGAGTTTTGCATATTATTAGCACAATTGACATCAAGAGAATTTATTATAAAATCATTGCAATCATGCTTTTTATTCAAAGATCTATCGTGAAGCACTTCATCACAATTTTCAGATTTACGGATTTCAGGCAAAAGCTTATAAAGATAATCTAGTGCATCCAAATCACTGGGAATTGGTTCATCATAATTGGATCTCCTAAAAATATTGGCAAGCAGATGAGGATCCAAAGATATTTGCTTCTCTATTTAGGAATAAATACTCAACTATTTCAACCAAACGAGCCAAGTAAGACATCACGACGAACGGAAAAAGGGCGAATAAAACGGCAAGGGTGAAGTGGGGTAGAGGAAAACGAGAGGCAAATGGGAAATAATGTAATGCGAGAGATAAGGGATTGTGATGGGTACTTGGTATGTTGACTTTTGCGTAGACTCCCCGGCAACGGCGCCAGAAATTCTTCTTGCTACCTCTTGAGCACTGCGTTGGATTTCCCCGAAGAGGAGAGGATGATGCAGCAAAGTAGCGTAAGTATTTCCCTCAGTTTTTGAGAACCAAGCTATCAATCCAGTAGGAGGCCACGTGCGAGTCCTTCGTACCTACACAAAACAAATAGCTCCACGCAACCAACGTGATTAGGGGTTGTCAATCCCTTCACGGTCACTTACGAGAGTGAGATCTGATAGAGATAATAGATAATATTTTTGGTATTTTTGGTATAAAGATGCAAAGTAAAATAAAAGGTAAAGTAAAAGGTAAAGCAAATAATAAAGTGATGGAAGATTGATATGATGAGAATAGACCCGGGGGCTTTCACAAGTGGCTTCTCTCAAGAGCATAAGTATTCTACGGTGGGTGAACAAATTACTGTTGAGCAATTGACAGAATTGAGCATAGTTATGAGAATATCTAGGTATGATCATGTATATAGGCATCACGTCCGAGACAAGTAGACCGACTCCTGCCTGCATCTACTACTATTACTCCATTCATCGGCCGCTATCCAGCATGCATCTAGAGTATTAAGTTCAAGAAAACAGAGTAACGCCTTAAGCAAGATGACATGATGTAGAGGGATAAAAACGTGCAATATGATAAAAACCCCATCTTGTTATCCTCGATGGCAACAATACAATCGTGCCTTGCTGCCCCTCATCCTTTGGGAAAGGACACCGCAAGATTGAACCCAAAGCTAAGCACTTCTCCCATTGCAAGAAAACCCAATCTAGTAGGCCAAACCAAACTGATAATTCGAAGAGATTTGCAAAGATAACCAATGATACATAAAAGAATTCAGAGAAGATTCAAATATTGTTCATAGATAAACTTGATCATAAACCCACAATTCATCGGTCACAACAAACAAACCGCAAAAAGAAGATTACATTGAATAGATCTCCACGAGAGAGGGGGAGAACATTGTATTGAGATCCAAAAAGAGAGAAGAAGCCATCTAGCTATTAACTATGGACCCGAAGGTCTGAGGTAAACTACTCACACTTCATCGAAGGGGCTATGGTGATTATGTAGAAGCCCTCCATGGTGGATTCCCCTTCCGACGGAGCTCCGGAATAGGCCCCAAGATGTGATATCGTGGGTACAGAAGGTTGCTGCGGTGGAATTAGGTTTTTGGCTCCGTATCTGATCGTTTGGGGGTACGTAGGTATATATAGGAGGAAGGAGTTCGTCGATGGAGCAAAGGGGGGCTCACGAGGCAGGGGGCGCGCCCTAGGGGGGGGGGCCTCCACCCTCGTGGCCACCTCTCTTCTTTCTTGAAGGAATGTCCAAGTCTCCTGGATCATATTTGTTGACAAAATCACGTTCCCGAAGGTTTCATTCCGTTTGGACTCCATTTGATATTCCGTTTCTTCGAAACACTGAAATAGGCAAAAAACAGCAATTCTGGGCTGGGCCTTTGGTTAATAGGTTAGTCCCAAAAGTAATATAAAAGTGGAACATGAAGCCTAATATGGTCCAAAACAGTAGATAATATAGCATGGAGCAATCAAAAATTATAGATACGTTGGAGACGTATCACCCACCAGCTACATCTTCACACGCAAGGAAGTGCCTGACAGTTGGGACCACCTGGTCGAAGCGTACGTAGCGTTGTCATTCTGGTCGACGAATGCGTACATATATCTTGGTGGATGTAGAGGCGCCGCGTAGCATGTACACGTCGTCACGTGCGGCCAGGGTGCAAAAAAAAAAATCTGACCCGTATGTGTACATCTGGCGGGGTCTCAACGCAGCGTACTTTCGGCGCATCGTCTGACCAGGGCTCGTGTACATGGTTGGGTCGGAACGGAGAAACAGCGTCATCGTCGTGTTCATGGGGAGGCAGCGAATGCGTCGTGTTCTGGGGAGGCAACGAAATGCGTCGTGTTCATGGGGAGGCAACGGAATGAGTCGTGTTCATCGGGAGGCAACGAAAGCGCGTGGAGCCAACGGTTGGGTCGGAGCGGAATGTGGTCGTGTTCATCGGGAGGCTTGGGCGGAACAGGCGATGGAAGCGAAGCTGGCGTGCAAAAATGGAGGAAACAGACCTCCTACGTTGAACGGGTCCTGTTGATCGGGAGGGTGTGGCGTACCACAAAGCGGAGAAGCGGACCTCTTCACGGTCGAAACGGGGTCCTGTTGATCGGAGGGTGCGGCGTATCGCAAAAGCGGACGAACGGACCTCCTACGGTCAAAACGGGGTCCTATTCATCGGGAGGGTGTGGCGTACCACTAAGCGAAGAAGCGGACCTCCTACGGTCGAAGCAGGGTCTGTTGATCGGGAGGGGTGTGGCGTACCGTAAAACGGACGAGACGGACCTCCTACGATCGAAATGGGGGTCCTGTTGATCGGGAGGGGTGTCGCGTACCGCAAAACGGATGAAACGAACCTCCTACGATTGAAACGGGGGTCCTGTTCATCGGGAGGGGTGTGGCGTACCGCAAAACGGACGAAACGGACCTCCTACGGTCGAAATGGGGGTCTTGTTCATCGGGAGGGGTGTGGCGTACCGCCAAACGGGACTCCACGGGATACTGTTCATCTCCACCGTCGACCTCCTCCAGCCTCCACGGGCTACCGTCGACCTCCTCCAGCCTCCGCGGGCTCCTGTTCATCTAGCCTCCTCCGCGCGCTACTCCACCGGCAACTTTATAAAGCCTTTATGAGGGCAAAGATTTACGACAAACAAGGCAATCTGGCCATACAGTTTTATAAACAAAGGTACGCAGAGAGATATGTTATATTACTGTTTAACAGAAGAAATGTATTCCAAAGAAAATAGTCCCGCTATCGGTTCCTTTCTTTGGGTTGTCATGCTAAGCATGGTCATGAAACCTCAACTCCAATGTAAGAGCAAAATATTGAGAATTTAGTTTGGGAGGCCAGTTACTAGCCCCCGCCGTGTTCGGCGACAGACGAGGTTAAGCCGGAAACACTTCGGCCAATGTTATGAATGGCCCGTCATTTAATATAGTCATCGGATCGCTGACCAGTTTACACCTATTGTGACAGTCAGTTTTCGGCTTTCTCCACTGAGGTGCTTGACCATGCAAGCTGGAAGCACAATCGCAGTGGTTCTCCCTTTGCACACCTAGCCGAACAAAGCGGAACGTAGGAGGCAAGCGCGGGAGCCGGGCAACCCAACTATTGACCGAGGACACAATTCAAAACTGATGCATATATAGCAATACCCGAGAATGTTTTTGCCGAATCTCTAAAGGAGTTCGGCATTGCATCGCGAGACTTGTGCTGAAAACACACAAATAGTTTAAAAGTGCCAAAAGCTTGGAAAACCAAAAAACGCCAGTAAAAACATGACGTCCGAACACTCGTGTCGAAAAAAGGAGAGATAAATAATAAAAACTTTGCAACGACTAAGAAGAAAAACACTTAGTATGAAATGGCTCAAATAAACATAAGAGCCCCCAAGTGACTTGGGTAAAAGTTGACTATATAATGCAAGGTGACATGTAGAATGCCTTCTAGCCGGATTGTAGATCGTTTGTCGTAGCGGACCTTTTCGCTTCAACCTCTGGACCCAATAGTCTGAAGTGTGTCCGAATACCCTCGAGATTATAAAAACCGGGGCATGCGTGGAGACCAGGCGTAGGGGTCATTAGTGTTGTATCAGACAAGTGCCCAACTAGTTATGTTATATTACATGGGTAGTAAGAAACATCTTCCAGGAGAATAGTTCCGTTAAGGGTTCCTTTATTTGGGATGCATGCCCTAAAGTGCATGTCAAAGCTGCTATGAAAGCGAGAAAATCATCCGGGGCAGATGGGTAAATAATTAAAATCATCTTTTAGTTCACCGACCGAATATTCCCTTAAGAACGCTAGCTTTGGCTTCCGATCGAGGTACACATCCGGTGACCAGCAAGAACAATCGCAGAGGTGCTCCCTTTACCACCTAGCTGAACAATCGGGAGCGTGGGGATAAGCACAGAGCCGAACAACCCAGCGTGGCCAAAACTTAAGTCATATCGATGCATATAATGGTGAATAAAAGGTACATGCGGAAGTGTGACACATGTGTTGGGCATAAAGCCCGTATTAATAAGCTTCTGTTAAAGAAGCCCCCAGGCATAATGAGCGCGGGTAGCGCGTCAAGTATGTGCAAACAAAGTTTGGACAAGGAAAAATTTTATAAGCAACTTTTTTTTCAAAAAAGTATAATGCTTGTTCGAGCCGAACACAAGTTAGAAATTTAAAACTTTGAGCATGAAGGCAACTTAGCTGGTTAATGTGTTCGGTATTGACGACGCGGTCCAAGCTTGATGCGGGACAAGTTTCCATCCCGCAAGCCGGTCCCGAGGTGGCGGAGCAAAGAGCTCGACACTCCGAAGTGGGGACATAGCACGGTCAATGCGGGACAGCAGAGTGATGCCGAAGTCCCTGGCATGGGGTAATGAAGTGTTGACGAAGCCCCCCGTCCAGCCGAGGTGACGTCAAAGGATATAGTCCGGCTGGATCATTTTCCTGTGCACAAAAAATAGTGTAGACCGGGGATAATAGTAATAATAGGAATTAAAAAAATGTTGCATAATAAATAATTTATGCAAAGTGAGTAGTAAAATAAATATGGCCTGGCGCCGAAGTTGATGTCGATGCAGGTCGTCGGCGTAATGCAATAAAGGCGTGGCAAAGCCTGGATTCACAGTGTCGGTCCGAGTTCGGATCTTGGCGTTACGAACTGTGTCTGAAACTGACCGAACCATCATGCGATCGTCGATAATCGGCCACCATTTGATAGACCTGTGTACATATGCTGGACTAACCAGAGTAATAATTCCTTGGGAAAAATTTAACCCAAACAAGCAAAAAGAAATACTAGGATTAATAGCACCTGGTTTATTTGTTGTAGCAATCCGAAGGAAGGTGATTCCTAAAATTGGGACTTGCTCCGCGCACCCATGCCTGGTCGGCTAGTGACGCCGAAGTGTCCAGAGTAGGTCGATGAAGAGATGGCGAAGCCCCCGGTCCAGCCGAGATGTCGAAGTAGGTCGGCGTGATTGACACCAGCTTGAAGAAGCAATAGTGCGGCCCTGCCAATGCAGGTCGTGACGTGGTCGATGCCGGCTTGATGAAGCGACCGTGCGGCGATGCCGGTATGCCCGCTCCGTGTAATCTGTGGGGCGGCGGTGTTGGTGATGATTTATCCTTCGCGATGCCGGAATCTCTTTCGGCTTGCCGAGATAATGATCCAGAGAAGTTCAGCTCGGCTCAACAAAGTGACGACGTGTCTAACGCAGGTCGGCAGTCGTGGAGCAATATTGCCGGACTGGTTTGACACCAGCATGATGTTGAAGATCATGTTCAAAAGATCTTAAAGTTATTGGGATGTGTTCGGAAACAAAACACAATACCCCATACAAAACTTCCTTCAAAAGGATGTCCAAATCCCGTTCATAAAAAGATGAACTTCGGGTCGGATTTGTTTTCGCAGAAAACAGATCCGAAAAGTGATGCACTAATCGGAAGGTTCCCAGAGTTTGGGCGGTCAGATCGAGCTGAAATTTTGAGGGTGGTAGATATAGGAATTCGCAGCCGATCAGCGGTTGGATCTTCCAAAGGAGGTCCGAGCAAGAAACTGGACACCACGCCCTAAACTCATCCGGATTCTCGTCCAGATTCAATGCGGCTCAGATATCGGATATTGCCGAGATTCCTCCATCGAACTCGACGAAATTTTCCAGGGTTGTTGTAGACTCAATTCCGCACAATTCCACGAAGCAATCGTCAAACCGGCGCTTTCGAGGCGCTGACGGCGGATTCGAGTTCGCTGTCCAAAAAACAGCACGGTCGCCCGAGTGCAATGTTGGCGTTGAGCCCCGGGCTCTCGGATGATTCCTCCATGATCTTGATAGAGATCGGAGTTGATGTTGATGAAGGCCCTCATCCGAACATGACAATCGGAGGTAGGGCGCAGTCCTTGGTCGAACCAAGGTGACCAATCGGTGGTGACGAAGATGCGAGTTGCGCTTGATCTGCGAGCGAGCCATTGATCCTTCGCCGATCACACAGCGGAACTCTCAATGAAAGCACCAACGTCGGTGTCAAAACCGGCGGATCTCGAATAGGGGGTCCCAAGCAGTGCGTCTTAGGATCAATGGTAACAGGAGACAAGGGACACGATGTTTTACCGAGTTCGGGCCCTCTTGATGGAGGTAAAACCCTCGTCCCGCTTGATTGATATTGATATTGTGGATGTTTACAAGAGTAGATCTACCACGAGATCAAAGAGGCTAAACCTAGAAGCTAGCCTATGGTATGATTGTTGTATATTGTATGAGATTGTCTATTGACTAGCTTTGGCCTCGGTTTATATAATGCACCGAGGCCTAGGATAACAAGAGTCCTAACCCGAATCGCCGGTGGGGAGGAGTCCTTGTCTTGATCGTCAAGTCTTGTGGAATCTTCCTTGTATGCGGCAACTGTCCGGACTGGCCGATGAGTATGCGGCCCTGGGGGTCCTCGGCCCAATCTAACTGATCGGGGGACGACGTGGTGAGTACCCCCTAGTCCAGGACACCGTCAAGCATCTTCTTGGGCTCGTTCTTGAAGAGCTTGGCGCTGGTCGTGGTGGGTCCGTGGGTCGGACGACGCTATGGAAATGTTATCACATGCGTCGTCATGACGGATCGACACCGGCGGCAGCTCGCGCAGGGAAGGAGATTGTACTGTGGCTGTAGCTCCCCCGGTCCTCCCACCGCTGGCATGTGGTGGCTCGACGGAGCACCGGCCCAAGGGCCCCGCCGGTCGCGAATTATCTTTATTTGCGACGGGGATGAGGCTCTGGATGGTGGCTCTCTGTCGGTGTCAAAACCGGCGTATCTCGGGTAGGGGGTCCCGAACTATGCGTGTAAGGCGGATTGTAACAGGAGGCGGGGGACGCGATGTTTACTCCTCTTCGTCGCCTGCCACCTGCTAGATGGTGCTCCTGGAATAGGGCCATGCGAGGCCGACCTCCCGTAGGATGTGCTGATGGGCGCACCCTGCAGCCGCATGTTCGAGATGAGCACGGGCCCGACGGCCTTGTCCCGCTCGATGATGGAGGCGGCGAACGCCAGTGCTCCTCGTCCCTGAACCCGTCCACCTGTCCGGCGATGTACAGCTTGTCGTCATGCGCATGTACATGGTGAGCTTCCTCTCTCTCCCCCTCTACCCCAAATCTGGATGGCACTTGCATCTGTTACATATATAAATATGAATAAGCACCACGGTTTGGTATGCGTCTGGATTGGATACCTGTAGTAAACGGTCGCTCCCCATCTGTATGTGTCCATGAGTCTGCACATGGCCGCTCCTTGGCTTTTATTTTGAACAAAACTCCTCCCTAATCTTCCTGTACTCCATGTTCGTGGTTGCTGTCATGTACTTGATGCCTTTCTTGTTTCAAAATTCCAATACCTGAAAGTGGCACATCATATTTATGGTCGTGGTCCTATTTGCATGGCTTTTTCTGATTTAGTTTCAGTCAAGTTTATGTGAAATATAATTTCCTTTTATCTGATACTTTGGTCTGAATATTTACATTCTAATTACCATGTACGTACTAGTGCATATCCTGATATTTTGTTGGTGTTATCTTCCAAAATAATTGTAAATGCAATCCTCAGATAGAAGTAAAAGTAGCATGTCCGCAAACAGAGTTGTACATGTAAACTTACTTACTACAAGTGTGGTAGATGATTGCTTGGAATCATAAAGATCACAAATAAACATACAAAAATAGATTCTTAACACAAATAAATATAGACTCACAAAATCTATATACTTTTTCCATGGTTAACTTGTGATGCCAAATAATGTTCAATATAATACCAACCTACAAACAAAAAATTATAGTTCTATGATCATTTCCCGCCTACAGTTCCAAATATCATGCGAACATACATTGCTCTATTCAAGAGAAAGAAGTATGTGTGCTTTAGAAAGCAAAATGTTGAAGAAAGATGTAAAAAAGATGTTTCATGGCTGCTGTTTAGGTCACTTCTTTATAGGTCATAATCTCTGAAAATCCACAAATTATACGATTGGTTCATAACTGTTATTCATGTCACTTTATAGGTTAATACTTGCTTCATCCATTTATGAATGTGTAGGAAGGACTGTAGAATAGAGAAGGGTTTCATTGTAAAACGGAGAAGGGGCTCATCATGCCGGTTGGGTTGGTTTGGGCTAGCTCCGGCGACAGTGTTGTTGGCCTCAACCACAAATGTTGAAGGTATCCCCTCCCTTCTCCCTCTGCTCTTGTCATGTGTTCATTTTGTTTGCTTTCCATAGGATACTATCCAAGCTGGTTGTCAAACAAGCTCATTTCATTTGCTTTGCACATATGTGAGTTAATTATGTTTATACCATATAAAATGAGCTAACCAAAGATCGCTCCCTTATCTAGTAGAGAGACTCGGCTGCTTTGTTGTAGTAGACCAAAGGATATTAAAATGATAATCATTAGTTCCATTGTTATTACCTTCTCCAAGGAAAATCTTGGTAGCAAATTAACTAGACTGTTTGCTTCTAGTCATGGAAACTAAATAAATTTTATGGTTCTTATTTTTCTTAGTAGAGGGGCTGTCCTTTCCCACATAATGACATACCTCAATAGATTTTTACAATGCTATCAGAGCTGGAAATTGATGTTACGTTCAGATCTCTAACACAGTCACTCCATTGAGTTGTGATAAATTTATTTCACCAAGTTGTCATTCCAATCTTCAGTTTGTGAAATTGGTTGTCTAATAATTGTGAATATTAGGACTCATGAACAATGGTTAGTAATATGTATATTATATTTTGTGGACCTGGAACTTTCTTAGGCAAGGCTATTATGTTACTAACATCTTATAATGTACTTATGCTAAGAAACTTTCAGGACATTTATCCGCACAGGTTGTTTCTGCAAGAGTAGACAATATGCATGTTTAGGGCATGATGTGAAGCTCGCATATGATCATCTAACTAAGATATCTTGATTTGAATCGTTGAAGATAGTTTTCTAAGGGCTTCTTAATAAATGGTTTTCTAGGACAGTACCTACCAAGCCCAGAACTATGCTATTTGTTGTGATAGTTTCCCCTGATCTATAAGATTTTTGTTCCTCCCTGATGTTTTCGTGCCTAATCCATTTCCCTTCATGCTTCTGATGTGCTTAATCCTGTCTATAGGTATTGCATTACATTGAATTTGATGGAGAGAAAATTCTCCGAGAGAACTGAAAGAATGAGCTGTGAGGTGGAACTAAGGGGCTTTAAGAAACATTTATGTGTTGTTGATGTAAACTGGATTGTGATAGTTCCTAACTTTGATCTGTTTTGTATTTTGTCAATTGATGTTGTAAATTATCATTTCATTGAGGATTTTGTAAGCTGATGTATTGTATATACAGGTGGATGCTTGTATAAATGCTACATGATCTGTGTATTATATGTCATTTTGGGAACACTTTGTCTTGGATCGAAGTTGACATTATGATCAGTGTAATGCATTATGCTAAAAAAAGTGTTGTCTCAAAATTTCACTGAATTTAAATGGGATAACTGGATGGACAACATTTAGATAGCTTCTAAATCCATGACGGTTCTTGTGACGAAAAATAATGTACATGTAGGCAGCCACGTCATTCCAATCAGTCAATTCAAAATCCTACGTGGCATCTGTCTATGACGGCTTGTTCTGTCACAGAGGCTCGGGCCTAGTTTGGATTGGGCGGGCCTGGGGGCACACCTGTGACGGTCAAAATCCGTCATGGAAGGTACCACTACTACAAAAAGGGCTATAGATGGAATGGCCACTAATGGCGCACCTGTCATGTGGTGCGCCATTACTATATTCTAATGGCGCACCATGCCTCGGTGCGCCATTAGTAATATATTACTAATGGTGCACCTGGTGTGTGGTGCGCCGTTAGTAGTTTTGAAAAAAAACATAAAAAATTTGTTACTAATGGCGCACCATGTCCTCCGTGCGCCATTAGTAGTTGACATAGTAATGGCGCACCACATCCGTCGTGCGCCATTAGTAGTTTTGAAAGAAAAGTAAAAAAATAAATAAATAAATATTTGTTACTAATGGCGCACCATGTCTCGGTGCGCCATTACTAGTTTTAACTAGTAATGGCGCACCACCCCACGGTGCGCCATTACTAACTTGCCCCAACACCGAATGCACCCCCCCTAGTGGATCGCCTTTTCATTTTAAAAAAATAAAAGAAAATGATGGAAATGTAAAAAAATAAAAGAAAATAAATTTTCCATGTGATATGTGGTCTAGTTGTTGGGAAAATTTACAAATATGAATTTCGACTTTATTTGCAACATCTCTTTGAAAATTTGTAAAATGGCCATAACTTTTGCATACGAACTCGGATGGAAAAGTTTTTTATATGAAAAATCATCTACTCGAAAAGTTACATCCAAATTTAACTGGGAGAACCCCGTTAAACATTTTCAAAATCCCTAAAAACCTAACAGAAAAAAAGTTACGGGGCTTTCAAGATCTAGAGGCAAAAAAATTCAAAAAAATTCAAACTTACTAGTGGCATACCGTGGATGTGGTGCGCCACTAGTAACAGAAAAAAAATTGGTTTTGAATTATTTTTTTTGAATTTTTTTTCAAAAAATGATACGTAATATGACCGGGAAGTTTGAAATATTTTTCAAAATTTCATCATAGTCATGAACATGAACAAAGTCCTAGACATCAACAAGGTATAATAGGATTGATATGCTAGATATATCAACAAGTGCATGTGAAGTGAGCTGTTGCTGGTGTTGGATAGAACTCTGAAGTTAAGCGTGCTTGGGCTGGAGTAGCGTGAGGATGGGTGACCTTTCTGGAAGTTTGACCACGGAGTGCGATTTGACCTGAGATTAAGCCATAGTGAACTAAGATTTAGAAAATAAACGGAAAAAAATTTGAAAAAAAATTTGAAAAAAAAATTCTGAAAAAATATTGTTACTAATGGGGCACTTCTATGTGGTGCGCCATTAGTATACAGATACTAATGGCGCACCGTGGGCTATTCTAATGGCGCACTACAAAAGCGCCATTAGTAAAAAATACTAGTGGCGGCAGACTAATGGCGCACCGGTAGTGCGCCATTAGTAGGCAAAACTGGTGCGCCATTAGTAGGCCTTTTTCTAGTAGTGTACGGTGTCAAATTATGACGCTTGATACATGACAGATTTCAAATCTGTCATGGAAGTACATCCATGATGGTTTTTCCCTAATCAATGACGGTCACAATCTATCATGGATTAACAGGTTTCTTGTAGTGACATCTCCATGTGATTTATCACCAATAGTTCACATCTTTCAGTGATTAACACCCATAGTTCACATTGCCATGTGATCAACACCCAAAGGGTTTACTAGAGTCAATAATCTAGTTTACATCGCTATGTGATTAACACCCAAATTCTACTAAGGTGTGATCATGTTTTGCTTGTGAGAGAAGTTTTAGTCAACGGGTCTGCCACATTCAGATCCGCATGTATTTTGCAAATTTCTATGTCTATAATGCTCTGCACGGAGCTACTCTAGCTAATTGCTCCCACTTGCAATATGTATCCAGATTGACACTCAGAGTCATCTAGATCGGTGTCCAATCTTGGATTGACGTAACTCTTTACGAAGAACTCTTTATCACCTCCATAACCGAGAAATATCCTTAGTCTTCTAAGGATAATTTTGACCGCTGTTCAGTGATCTACTCCTAGATCACTATTGTACCCCTTTGCCAAACTCATGGCAAGGTACACAATAGGTTGGGTATACAACGTGGCATACTTCATAGAACCTATGGCTGAGGCATAGGGAATGACTTTCATTTTCCCTCTATCTTCTGTCGTGGTCGGGTTTTGAGTCTTACTCAACTTCATACCTTACAACTCAGGCAAGAACTCCTTCTTTGACTGATCCATTTTGAACTCCTTCAAAATCTTATCAAGGTATGTACTCATCGAAAGTCTTATCAAGCATCTTGATCTATCTCTATAGATCTTGATGCCCATTATGTAAGCAGCTTCACCGAGGTCTTTCAAACACTCCTTTATGCTTTCTAGAAAATTCTACATCATTTCCGATCAACAATTTGTCATTCACATATACTTATCAGAAAGGTTTTAGTGCTCCCACTCAGTTTCTTGTAAATACAGGCTTCACCACAAGTCTGTATAAAACCATATGCTTTGATCACCTTATCAAAGCATATATTCCAACTCCGAGATGCTTGCACGAGTCCATAGATGGATCGCAGGAGTTTGCACACTTTGTTAGCACCTTTAGGATCGACAAAACCTTCTGGTTGCATCATATACAACTCTTCTTTAAGATATCCATTAAGGAATGCAGTTTGGACATCCATTTGCCAGATTTCATAAAAGGTGGCAATTGCTAACATGATTCGGACAGACTTAAGCATCGCTACGAGTGAGAAATCTCATCGTAGTCAACACCTTGAACTTGTCAAAAACCTTTTTCGACAAGTCTAGCTTTGTAGATAGTAACATTACTATCAGCGTCTGTCTTCCTCTTGAAGATCCATTTATTCTCTACGACTTGCCGATCATCGGGCAAGTCAACCAAAGTCCATACTTTCTTCTCATACATGGATCCTATCTCATATTTCACAGCCTCAAGCCATTTGCGGAATCTGGGCTCATCATCGCTTCCTCATAGTTCGTAGGTTCATCATGGTCTAATAACATGACTTCAACAACATGATTACCATACCACTCTAGTGCGGAACGTGCTCTAGTTGACCTACGAGGTTTGGTAGTAACTTGATCTGAAGTTTCATGACCATTATCATTAGCTTCCTCTCTTGTTGGTGTAGGCACCATGGGAACGGTTTTCTGTGATGAGCTACTTTCCAATTCAAGAGAAGGTACAATTATCTCATCAAGTTCAATTTTCCTCCCACTCACTTCTTTCGAGAGAAACTTCTTCTCTAGAAAGGATCAATTCTTAGCAATAAAGATCTTGCCTTCAAATCTTGATAGAAGGTGTACCCAACAGTTTCTTTTGGGTATCCTATGAAGACGCACTTCTCTAATCTGGGTTCGAGCTTATCAGGATGAAGCTATTTCACATAAGCATCACAACCCCAAACTTTAAGAATCGACAGCTTAGTGATACGTCTCCAACGTATCTATAATTTTTTTATTGTTCCGTGCTGTTATATTATCAATCTTGGATGTTTTATAATCATTTTATATCATTTTTTGGTACTAACCTATTGACATAGTGCCAAGTGCCAGTTGTTGTTTTCTGCATGTTTTTTACAACGCAGGAAATCAATATCAGATGGAGTCCAAACGCAACGAAAGTCCACGGAGATTTTTTTGGACCAGAAGGAACAAAATGGGCCCTGGCTGCGCTTGGGGGTGCTCTGAGGAGAGCACAACCCATAAGGGCACGCCAGGAGGCCCAGGTGCGCCCTGGTGGGTTGTGCCAACATCGGGTGCCCCCCGGACCACCTCTTTGCTCTATAAATACCCCAATATTCCCAAAACCCTAGGGGAGTCAATGAAATATTCATCCAGCCGCCGCAGAGTCCAGAACCACCAGATCCAATCTAGACACCATCTCGCTTTGAGCTCTGACACCTCTATAAATCCCTACTTCCCTCTGCGAAGGGCCTTTCTTTTACTTTATGCAATTTTTATTTTGAATTTGAGTCTCCATCTTCTCTTACAAAAGCACCAACTAGGAGGCAATATGATCATACTTAAGTATTAGGTGTAACTAGTATGCGAGTGTGTTTCATGAATGGATCAATGGTTGAGCATGATGGGCTAGGGATAACTTATTTTAGCGTTGATATTTTGAAAGACATGGTTGCTTGTTTATATGCTTGAGTATTTAAATTATGATGTCAAAACTAGATTATTGCTTTGAATCACATAAAAGTCCAAATGTCCATGTTATAAAGAAAAGAATATGATCTGACATGTGAGGCAACATCCCACATAAAAAATTCTGTTTTTATCACTTACCTACTCGAGGACGAGTAGGAGTTAAGCTTGGGGATGCTGATACGTCTCCAACGTATCTATAATTTCTGATTGTTCCATGCTGTTATATTATCAATCTTCGATATTTTATAATCATTTTATAGTCACTTTATATCATTTATTGGTACTAACCTATTGACATAGTGCCAAGTGTCAGCTGCTGTTTTCTGCAGGTTTTTTACATCACGGGAAATCAATATCAGACTGAGTCCAAACGCAGAGAAACTCCACGAAGATTATTTTGGACCAGAAGGAACATAATGGGCCCTGTCTGCGCCTGGGGGTGTCCAAGGAGAGCACAACCAACCCATCACGGCGCGCCCACCTCGGGTGCCCCCCGGACCGCCTCTTTGCTCTATAAATACCCCAATATTCCCAAAACCCTAGGGGAGTTGACGAAATATTCATCCAGCTGTCGAAGAGTCCAGAACCACCAGATCCAATCTAGACACCATCTCGGATGGGGTTCACCACCTCCATTGTTGCCTCTCCGATGATGTGTGAGTAGTTCTTTGTAGACCTTCAGGTCCGTAGTTAGTATCTAGATGGCTTCATCTCTCTCTCTCTCTCTCTCTCTCTGAATTCTCAATACAATGGTCTCTTGGAGATCCATATGATGTAACACTTTTGCGGTGTGTTTGTTGGGATCAATGAACTTTGAGTTTATGATCAGATCTATCTTTTTATATCCATGAAATTTATTAGAGTTTCTTTGATCTCTTATATGCATGATTGCTTATAGCCTCGTATGTCTTCTCTGATATTTGGCTTTTTTGGCCAACTTGATCTATTTATTTTTCAATGGAAAGAGGTGCTTTGTAGTGGGTTCGATCTTACGGTGCTTGATCCCGATGACAGAAGGGGAACCGACACGTATGTATTGTTGCTACTAAGGATAAAATGATGGGGTCTATCTCTACATAGATAGATCTTGTCTACATCATGTCATCATTCTTATTGCATTACTCCATTTTCCCATGAACTTAATACACTATATGCATGCTGGATAGCGGTCGGTGTGTGGAGTAATAGTAGTAGATGCAGGCAGGAGTCGGTCTACTAATCTTGGACGTGATGCCTATATAATGATCATTGCCTGGATATCTTCATGAGTATTTAAAGTTCTATGAATTGCCCAATAGTAATTTGTTCACCCACCATTTGCTATTTTTCTCGAGAGAAGCCACTAGTTAAACCTACGGCCCCCGGGTCTCTTTCTCATATATTTGCCTTTGCGGTCTACTTTTTCCTTGCATTTATTTTCAGATCTATTAAACCAAAAATAAAAAAATACCTTGCTGCAATTTATTCTTATTTATTTTATTTGGCGTTCGATCTATCAATCTACTACAAATTTATCTCACGTTCGTTTGCCTATCTTGAGGCGCCATACCCGGAAGAGATTGACAACCCTTTTACCACATCAGGTTGCGAGGATTTGTTATCTATGTGAAAGGGCTATTTATGTTGTTTTGCTTGGTTCTCCTACTGGTTTGATAACCTTGGTTTCATATCTGAGGGAAATACCTACCGCCGCTGTGTTGCATCAACCCTGGGGAAATACTGACGTAGCGTCAAGCGACATCAAAAGGAATTTCTGGCGCCGTTGCCGGGGAGGATCTTCAACATATACCAGGTTCCTAATCACAAATATCATCTCCTCACAATTTACATTATTTTCCATTTGCCTCTTGTTTTCCTCTCCCCCACTTCACAAAAATGTGCCGTTTTATTCGCCCTCTTTTTCATTTGCCTTTTTCTCGTCAGATCTCATATTTGTTTGTGTTGCCATGTGCCTTCTATATGCTTGCGTCTTTGCTTGCTAAAAATCAATTGATATGGATCCTCATCCACTTGCTAATATTTTCAAGAGATCCAATTATGATGAACCCATTGCTAGTGAATTGAGTCCACTAGATTATCTTTATGAAGTTTTGCTTGAGATTCATGAATCTAAAAATTGTGATGAAGTACTAAAAGAAGAAATTTATGAAGTGATTCATGATAGCTCCTTGAATGAAAAGCATGATTGCAATTATTTTACTATGAATTCTATTAATGTCAATTGTTCCAATAATATGCAAAACCCCAAGCTTGGGGATGACAATTTTGTTATGTCCACTACTTGTTGCAATGATCACGATTGGGGTGATGATTCTTATGATCTTGAAAATTTATTTAAGCCTCATGATGAATATGTTGTTGATAATAGTGTTTGCAATAATATTGAAAGTGGGTTCGGAAGATTGTCAACTTTATGTAAAAATAATCCCACATATTTGGAGAGTGTTCAATCTTATGAAATTTTTGATTAAAGTGGGTTTGGAGAGGTCATGACTTTTGTTGATTTTAATCCCACTATCTTGGAAGACCATAAAACTTTTATGATTGTGGATGTGAAGAGAAAATTTTATATGACAACTATATTATTGAATTTGATTATTATCCAACATATAATTATTATGAGAGAGGAAAATATGGTTGTAGAAATTTTCATGTTATTAAATTTCCTCTCATTATGTTGAGATTGTCAATGTTTTATTCCTCTTCTTTGTGTATGCTAGATATTTCTTGTCTTGACAATTTGTTTTCCTATAAAATTCCTATGCATAGGAAATATGTTAGACTTAAATGTGTTTGTCACATGTTTCATGATGCTCTGTTTGTGCCTCAATTCTTGTCTTTTGTGTGAGCATTATTGAAATCTTATGCCTAGCTGAGGGCGTAAAACTATAGCGCTTGTTGGAAGGCAACCCAATGAATAAAATTTAGTTTTGCTTTTTGCTTTCTGTTCTTGTGTGTTTGCAAAATTATGCTACTGTTATGATTGTGTTTTTTTGTGTTTAATTACTATTTGTGTCAAGTAAAACCTTTAGGATCTCCTTGGGTGATAGTTGCTTGATCTTGCTGAAAACAGAAACTTTTGCGCTCACGAAAACAATTCTTATTTTTAACCAGAGCATGATAAAATGCCAAATATTATTGCAGAAGATAAATTACCCAAGTCGTCCTAGTTTTTTCAGAATTTGTGGAGTTCCAGATGTATTCGAACAAATCAGATTGCTACAGACTATTCTGTTTTGACAGATTCTGTTTTCTTTGCGTTGTGTGCTTATTTCGATGGCTCTATGGTTTTCTTTGATGAGTTTTTGCCATAGAAAATTTGGAATACAGTAGATATAATGCAAAAACAAAATATGAATTGGTTTGGTACAGTACTTATAGTAGTGACTTATTTTTCTTACACTAACAGATCTCACGAAGGTTTTGTTGAGTTTTGTGTGATTGAAGTTTTCAAGTTTTGGGTTATCTTACGGTGGATGAAGGAATAAGGAGTAGAAGAGACTAAGCTTGGGGATGCCCCAGCATCCCACGCTATTATCCAAAAATGAGCAACCAACTAAGCTTGGGGATGCCCCCGAGTGGCATCCCCTCTTTCTTCTAACGACCATCGGTATTTTACTCGAAGCTATATTTTTATTCCTTACATACTATTTGTTTGCTTGGAGCGTCTTATATGATATGAGTATTTTCTTGTTTTATTTTGTGTCTTAAGTCTTGATCCCTTTCTGGACACACCTATTTGGGAGAGCCAAAATTATTTCATGATTTGTTAGAATTGCTCTCTATGCTTCACTTAAATTTTTATGAGCTATGGACTTGCTCTAGTGCTTCACTTATATCTTTTTGAGCACGGTGTGCTTTAGTATTTTTGAAGAAATGCTCTCTTGCTTCACTTAGATTTATTTGAGAGTTAGTAAAAAATTTAAGAAATTCTCTCTTGCTTCACTTAAATTATTTTCAGAGAAAGAAAGAAAATTATGCTCATGATCTTCACTTATATTTGTTTGAGCTTTTGAAAAGCAACACATGAAAATTAGTCCCAAAGTGATAGATATCCAAGAAGGATATAATAAAAACTTTCATGAAGATCATTGGACAAAACAAACTTGATTCTTAGTAATAGTTTTGAGATATGATGATGTGATATTTGAGTTATGTTGATGAGTAATTTTGCTTTAGTAAGAATATTGGTGGTAAGGTTTGTGATTCCCTATGCAAGCACGAAAGTCAATAGTCATGGAATGAAATTATATCCTACTTGTGGTGCATTATTCGGTGTTATTTATGCTTAGTGATTGCTTATGAGATTATCCGTTTCTTGGTTGTTCGCTTCTCAATCTTTTGCTAGCCTTCGTTTTGCACCAAGTATGATCTCTACTTGTGCATCCAAAAACCTTTAAACCAGTTTTGCCACATGAGTTTAATATATCTACCTATATGTGGTACTCATTTGCTGTTCTAAGAAAATTTCCATATGATGTCTCTAATTTTCAAAATAAACTTCTCTTTTGTGTGTTCGTTTCGCTCGCGGAGCGGTGAGGCGTGGCAAATATTTTCCATGCTAGATGTGTTATTCTCACGATGAGTGTTTATTCACTTGTCATTGCACGAGACTAATGCATAGGTATTAGGGATGCCCAGTCCCGAAATGAAAAAGTATGGTGGAAAAAGGAATAAACTTTATTTTCTATTTGGGAACCGCCTATGATATATCTAGCACGGAAAGTGTTGGGAACTCTAAGTCGTTTTCGTTGGTGGGATGGATACACCTCCCAAGATGTTTTTATCTCTAAGTTTTTCGCCGGCACCTCTACAAATCCCTACTTCCCTCTGCGAAGGGCCTTTATTCTACTTTATGCAATTTTTATTTTGAATTTGAGTCTCCATCTTCTCTTACAAAAGCACCAACTAGGAGGCAATATGATCGTACTTAAGTATTGGGTGTAACTAATATGCGAGTGTGTTTCATGAATGGATCAATGGTTGAGCATGATGGGCTAGGGATAACTTATTTTAGCATTGATATTTTGAAACACATGGTAGCTCGTTGATATGCTTGAGTATTTAAATTATCATGTCAAAACTAGATTATTGCTTTGAATCACATAAAAGTCCAAATGTCCATGTTATAAAGAAAAGAATATGATCTGACATGTTAGGCAACATTCCACATAAAAATGCTGTTTTTATCACTTACCTACTCGAGGACGAGTAGGAGTTAAGCTTGGGGATGCTGATACGTCTCCAACGTATCTATAATTTTTTATTGTTCCATGTTGTTATATTATCAATCTTTGATGTTTTATAATCATTTTATAGTCACTTTATATCATTTTTTGGTACTAACCTATTGACATAGAGCCAAGTGTCAGTTGATGTTTTCTACATGTTTTTTACATCGCGGGAAATCAATATCAGACGGAGTCCAAACGCAACGAAACTCCACGGAGATTTTTTTGGACCAGAAGGAACATAATGGGCTGTGACGCCCCCGATTCAATCGTGCACTAATCATACACGCAAACGTGTACGATCAAGATCAGGGACTCACGGGAAGATATCACAACACAACTCTAAAATAAAAATAAGTCATACAAGCATCCTAATACAAGACAGGGGCCTCGAGGGCTCGAATACAAGTGCTCGATCATAGACGAGTCAGCGGAAGCAACAATATCTGAGTACAGACATAAGTTAAACAAGTTGCCATAAGATGGCTAGCACAAACTAGGATACAGATGGAAAGAGGCGCAGGCCTCCTGCCTGGGATCCTCCAAACTATTCCTAGTCGTTGTCCTCGGGCTGCATGTAGTAGTAGGCACCTCTGGTGTAGTAGGACTCGTCGTCGACGGTGGCGTCTGGCTCCTGGGCTCCGACATCTGGTTGCGACAACCAGGTAGAAGGGAAGGGGAAAGGGGGAGAAAAGCAATCGTGAGTACTCATCCAAAGTACTCGCAAACAAGGAGCTACACTACATATGCATGGGTATATGTCTAAAGGGGCATATTAGTGCACTGAACTGCAGAATGTCAGAATAAGAGAGGGATAGCTAATCCTGTCGAAGATTACGCTTCAGGGAGCCTCCGTCTTGCAGCATGTAGAAGAGAGTAGACTGAAGTCCTCCAAGTAGCATCTCATAGTATAATCCTACCCGGCGATCCCCTCCTCGTCGCCCTGTTAGAGAGCGATCACCGGGTTGTATCTGGCACTTGGAAGGGTGTGTTTTATTAAGTATCCAGTTCTAGATGTCATAAGGTCAAGGTACAACTCCAAGTCGTCCTGTTACCGAAGATCACGGCTATTAGAATAGATAAACTTCCCTGCAGGGGTGCACCACATAACCCAACACGCTTGATCCCATTTGGCCGGATACACTTTTCTGGGTCATGCCCGGCCTCGGAATATCAACACGTCGCAGCCCCACCTAGGCCAACAGAGAGGTCAGCACGCCGGTCTAAACCTAAGCGCCTGAAGTGCAGGCCCATCGCCCTTAGCACACCTGCACGTTTCGAACGCGGCCGGAAGCAGAACTAGCCCCCTTAAAACAAGAGCAGGCTTACGCTCCAATCCGGCACCGCCGCTCAGTCGCTGACGTCACGAAGGCTTCAGCTGATACCACGACGTCTAGTGCCCATAAATGTTCCCGCGTAGCTGGTTAGTGTGTATAGACCAAATGGCCAGACTCAGATCAAATACCAAGATCTCGTTAAGCTTGTTAATGATGTAACCGCGGATACCGACCAGGGCCAGGCCCACCTCTCACCTAGGCGGTCTCAACCTGCCCTGTCGCTCCGCCACAAAGATCCGCTCGCCGGTGCTCGTACGAGCCGACCCGACTTTAGTCACCACATGTATCATGCATAAAGTATATAGTATATACCCGTGATCACCTCCCGAGTGATCACGGCCCGATAGTATATCACAGCAAATGGACAAGAATGTAGGGCCACTGATGGAAAACTAGCATCCTATATTAAGCATGTAGGATTGCAGGTAAAGGTAACAACAGTAGTAGCAAGGACAAAGCTATGCGTCGGATAGGATTAATGGAAGGCAAGAATATGCTACACTACTCTAATGCAAGCAGATAGAGAAGAATAGGAAATATCCGTGATCAAGGGGGGGGCTTGCCAGAAAGCTCAGCCGAGAAGGAGGGATCGTCAACACCGTAGTCGTACTGGGTAGCAGCGGCGTCGGTCTCGGTGTCTAGCGGGAGAAGAGGGGGAAGAAACAGTAAATACAATGCAAACAAATGCATGACGATGCGTGACATGACAAAGCATGATGCTAGGGGTGCCCAATCGCGGTAGTAGGTGATACCGACGAAGGGGGGAAACATCCGGGAAAGTATCCCCGGTGTTTCGCGTTTTCAAACAGATGAACCGGAGGGGGAAAGTTGCGTGTTCGATATGCTAGGGGTGTGTGGCAGATGAACAGGCTGCCTATCCGGATTCGTCTCGTCGTTCTGAGCAACTTCCATGAAGAAAGTATTTCCATCCGAGTTACGGATTAAAAGATATGATTTTCAAAAGAATTTATTAATTTCTGGAATTTAATTAATTATTTAATTAATTCGAAATTGGATTTATGATATCGCATGATGTCATGTTGACATCAGCGAGTCAACAGAGTTGATCGGTCAACTGACCAGGTGTCCCACCGTCAAGGACACATTTTAATTAAACATTTTAATTAACCTAATCAGGATTAATTAGGGGTGGGCCCCACTGTCATTGACTGATTAATTAATTACCTAACTGTTTAATTAGTTTAGTTATTTGATTAGTTTAATTAATCATAATTAATTAAGTTAATTAATTAGTTATTATTTATTTATTTTTAATTAGTATTATTTTTGTTTCTTTTTTTTGTAACGCTTAAGGGCGGGCCCTATGTCATAGGCCCTACTGGCTTAACGGGCGGGTTAACGGGCTGCGGGGGGCAGCCCAGCTATGTGAGCGGCACAACCGCTGGGACGTGGTGGCAGCGACGGCGACCGACGAGAGGTGCTGTGATAGCGCGGAGCGGCGAAGCGGGCAGGCAGCGCGGCGCGGCCGGAAGGCGATGGAGGAGAGACCGGCGAGCGGGTGGCGCGATGTGTCTTGGCTGGCGCGCGGCGACGCTGGCGCAGGGAGCGAGCAGGTCTGGCGGAAAGAGGCGGGTGTGAGGAGGCGGCGCTGCTCGATGGTCGCGACCTGGCGGGCGAGCAAACTCAGCTGCGGGCGCGGGCGGGCCAGCAGCAGCGGTTCCGTGGCGAGGACGTCGCGGCGGGCGCACGCAGCGCCATGGGCGCAGCGGGCTGCCGTGTACGGCGAGGCGACGACGGGGGACAGCTCGGGCGCGATGGCCATCCAGAGGAGGCGCAACGAGCGTGGGGAGGCCGCGACCGAGCACGGCCTCGGGCGCGCGGTGACAGGGCAAGAGGGGAGAGGATCATGGGGAGGCGCTCACAGGGCCGGTAGGGATTCGGGCGGCGGTGCTCAGGGTGGTGGTCGGAGACGACGACGAAGAAGGAAGCAGGCCAGTGAGGAAGTCCGGCGAGGTGTTCTCCGACGAGGTCCTCGGGCGGCAGTGGGGCGCCGCACGGCGTCGAGCGATGGGGGGGGGGGGCAGTTCGTGCCCCGATCCAGATCGGATCGGGGGAGGGGCACGTCGTGGGTGGGGGAAGTGGTGGAGTGGGTGTCGGTGGGGCTAGGGTTTCAGGGGCAGTGGGTGGATAAGGGCACGGCTGGTGGGCCGACCTGCTCGGTTTTGGCCTGGTGGGCCGAAGCCCAAGGGGCCGGGGGGCTTTCTCCTTTTCTCTTTTTTTTTCTTTTTTTGTTTTGATCTTTTACTTTTATTTATTTTTCTTTTTTGTTATATTTAATTTAAAGCACTTAGGCACTTTGTAAAATTATGTTTTCTTCACTATAACTACCTAAGTGATATTAGGCACTACCTGAACATTTTTGGTATAACTTTTGAAAACTTTTATTGTTGACATTAATTTGAATTTGAATTTTGAAACGGTTTTGAAATAACTCAAGTTTATCAATAGTGACCGAGGTGACGTGGCACCATTAGCATAGGTTTACTGTAGCTTGATTATTCGGACGTCACAATTCTCCTCCACTACAAGAAATCTCGTCCCGAGATTTAAGAGGGGAACTAGGGGGTAAGGTCTGGTTACGAAATTCTAACGAATCTTCTCGGTCTTGGTTGCTCTTCTCGAAGTGGTCGATCCATTACATTGATGTCTTCATTTTTCTGCTTCAGGTCATTAAGATGAAGTCGGCATCCTTTCATCGGAAACTCCATCGTACTTACGAAAGAATAAAGGGTGGAAAAACTCTATAAGGACGGATTCTATCAAAATTGAGCATCGGACGGTTAACTCAGGGGAAGAAGCATAAGTATCTCTCGAATTGAAACTTAAGAAGATATCGGGAGCAAAGTAAGAAGGTACCATGAGAAGTTTCAAACGGATAGGCAATCGTTCGATGTCTGAAACAAAGTGCGATAGGGGTCCACAACAATGAGATTAAGTATTGCGTCTTTTACGAGAATAGATCACTAGGAAGGTGGCCCATGAATTACATATGAGGCCACACGTGTGGAATAACTAGGGAAACTGGGGGTGTGCAGGAGAGTCAGGTTTCGATCCTGTGGATCTGTGGGTTATGGGCCCACCATGGGGGTTAAAGTAGGAATGCGATGACGTCTTACACGATCATGTAAGCAAGGCATGTCAGAGGATAGCCTATCAGTTATGTCGACAACAACATCGATACCAAGGGCGAGGGACGAAGAGAACCATTTTCCTGCTCGTTGAACGAGGCGGACCAATAGGCAAAGTTCTCGTCCATCGGTGGCTACCGGAATGTCATCAACAATAGTAACAGGTTCTTGCTAACAGAATTGTACGCCGAGGAGTTTACATAAGCAGGAGAATATTGCTGCTTAGATCATATAGATCACAAGAAAGGTTCAAACAACCAATGGAAAGTAAAATATGATTATCATATTAAACAGAACAATGGAAAGGAAAATGTGTTTAAACACATATTTCAGGGATATATCCTTCCCAAGGACAAGCAGAGCATGATATCCATGGCACGATATAATGTAGAAAACCCTTTAGGTAAGGGGAGAGAAATTTCATGACATTACCCATACAACGGTGTTTGGATAAAGAAAACTTAGCATTGAGCTTCCAATGCTCTTGTTGATGTGTGAGTACCACATTCATGCTTACAGATAGCATTGGCATGGTCTTCAAGCAAAGATCAGACTTTGGATACACAAAGGATTCGTCAGGAACAACTTATAGAATAAGTCTTACAATTTCCTGATGGAAGAATGGTTATCCTTGCTAAAAAGGAAACTGTAACACTAGGTCCTCCGCCAGGTATGCTAGGCATGACATCACCTTACCGGGTCATATGAGGACCAATGCTATAACTCTAGAAAATATGTTCCAACAATCACATCTGACCGAGATTTAGATCTGATTGGTGGCAGGATACCTAAGAAGGAAAGGTGCAACACAATTTACGAGATGACAATGTAAGATTCTCGGGAAATGAACTATGGAGTGAGTTCCAACACACAAGTTCATCATTTAATCAAGGAGAGGTGAGGAGGTGGCTGATTGACTCAGCGACAATCCATTGACATTTCCAAAATGGATGGATTTCCACAACTATGTGAACAAGGAGATAACATTTGTCAGATCAAATGATATAATGAGGTATGCTGGAGGAAAACATACATAGTTAAACATTGGTTGAAAGGTGCACCCGAAATATGGGCTGAGTTGCACGATAATGTTTAGACTGGTGATTCAATAACCGATAGGCTAAGAATGAACTATCGATCATTAATTTCAAAGCAATAGGGTTGCTAGAAGAGCATAATCCAAACAACACCGTTCACTTGTTGGTACCCCGGTTAGAACCAACACGGGGACCAAGAAAGAATGATGATGGTGAGAAGCATCACTATACAAAGAATCCTTAAGAGGTGGAGAAATCTCAAGACATTCCTGACATAAAAGATGGTAATACTCCAAGGTAAAGAAGAACTCGGGCTGGATAGCAAGGAACTCAAAGAATAACACAGAACACGAACAAGTTTGTGTTGGAGGGAAGCAATAAAGTGGACGATGACAACAAAAATCATCGAGGCAAGGATGGTATTTCTCATCATGAATTCAATTGATATCTTGGAAAAGCTCAGAATACTGATGATGATCACGACACATTTATCGAGAGATTTCATGAAGATGTAATCGATCGACGATGACATCAAGTCAAACAAATGATGAAGCGAAAGGTTATTGGAACCACGAGTAGGACACAAACTCGAGATCAAGTTTGTTGTTCAAGATGGAACGATAAGACAATGAAATCGACGTAAGCTTAGCTCAATCATCGAAAGTTGTGCTCCTGGGATAAGGACCATGTAGCACAGTTAAAATTAGCATGATAATGATATAGCTGATCAGGCTAGGGATGACGTGATCGAGTACAAACTCGTAAGCAAAGAAGATTACTAAGAGTTGTTTAATCACGATGCGGACTCGATTCAGTTATCGATGCCCTTGAGTGTTTAATAAATCGGAGCCCGTGAAAAATTGGAATCAATGAGAATGTAACACTTGATGAATAGCTCTTAAGAAGTTATGCAGTTCCATGATAACCTTGAGATACCAGGGGGTAATACTCGATGATAGATCAAAGTAAAGGTTGGACTAGGGTAATGCTCTGCAGAAGACAAGTGCTCAAACTTGCATGAGAAATGGAATCAAGGAGAAACATGGTCGAACCACGTCCACAGATAAAAGATAAACTTATAACAAGGGGATAATTATTTTGAGAGAAGCTTCCATGATAAGGTATACATCGTGTCCATGGGCATGAACACAGGGTTCAAGATCAACGCCCACTTGTTCAACACATAACCTTTCATTCACCTCTCGTATTTCTAAAATGACATTAGTTGTAGTATTGAAATTTTATCTGACATAACACCAGTAGAGTATGACCCATAGTAGTTTCTGGGTTCACACTGATTCGAAAAGGCATAGGTTCAACCCATCTGGGCCTCTTAGGAACATATACCACAAACTTCAGGAGCGAATAACTCAAGCTCGAAAGCATAGCATGGTTGACAAAGCAGAGGATACAATTTACCGAAGGCATTATGTATCCGAGGAAAGGCTCACAGGCTTATTGAATATGAAGGACGTTGTCGGATAAAATCCAACAAAGGATCTGGTGGTCCACAAGGGATCTGACATGAGCATCAGTACTCAACTAGAGGAAGAAGAATGCAAGGAGATCATATTATAGAAACAACTGACTAACTCAAATCTCAAATGAAAAGGAATTATGATTTCCAAATCAAGGGATCAGAAGCAATGCTCTGATTAGGGATGGATAAGTTGAATAGCCTTAGGGTACAATCAACGGCAATTGGATTGGTCGAGAACCAATTCCAGTTAAAAGAACGGCAACTCAGCCGGAAAGGTAATTTATAAGGATCAGTGATGATTGCGTGTATTCGCAAACATATTGAGTCAACAGACTCAAAATGACAATGACAAGGGATGCCAATAAGACTACGAGACTTATGGGACTAACCATAATGCAAGCAAGAAGAATTTCAAGAGGAATAGGCTGCACGGGATTTTCAGAAGATCGAATGGCATTTCGAAGACTTTTGTGAAATACATGAATCAACTGGGGATGAGCGGATATTCGATAAGTGCGAGAAATTATCCGTAGGGGTATTCAGGTGGTAAGGAACTGCAAGGCAGTAGGCATAAGTATTCTCGGAACAACAATGAGTATTACAGGGTATCTTGTAATAACAAGGGCAACTAGGAACTAAGTAGGAACGGCAAGTGTATGTATTTATTCATAGGGATATTTCGGTGGTAGGGAATTGCAAAAGCAATGGGCATTCCCAAAAGAGTATCGGAAAGTAACTTTGAAATCTTCATGTGCAGCCGGCGATCATCTGGACTGAAGGTGCTCTCCGGGAGAAAGCATTTTCGAGAACCTAAAGTTAGATTTTAGAAAATCATTTAACCCGAATAGAAGAGAGATCAGAATCCCAGAGTATAGACGAGGAATAAAAGATCCTAATACCATTCAATGGCGACGTGAGCCGTAAGGCACACAACCATGTTAGTAAAAGTTTTTCAATGACTAGACTCGACTTTGGCCAAGGAGTTGGAAAGGGGGATTCCTACAGGCAGTAGGCTCTGATACCTACTTGTGACGCCCCCGATTCAATTGTACACTAATCATACACGCAAACGTGTACGATCAAGATCAGGGACTCATGGCAAGATATCACAACACAATTCTAAAATAAAAATAAGTCATACAAGCATCATAATACAAGCCAGGGGCCTCGAGGGCTCGAATACAAGTGCTCGATCATAGACGAGTCAGCGGAAGCAACAATATCTGAGTCTAGACATAAGTTAAACAAGTTGCCATAAGATGGCTAGCACAAACTGGGATACAGATCGAAAGAGGCGCATGCCTCCTGCCTGGGATCCTCCTAACTACTCCTAGTCGTCATCCGCGAGCTGCACGTAGTAGTAGGCACCTCCAGTGTAGTAGGAGTCATCATCGACGGTGGCGTCTGGCTCCTGGGCTACAACATCTGGTTGCGACAACAAGGTAGAAGGGAAGGGGGAAAGGGGGAGAAAAGCAACCGTGAGTACTCATCCAAAGTACTCGCAAGCAAGGAGCTACATACATATGCATGGGTATATGTGTAAAGGGGCATATTGGTGGACTGAACTGTAGAATGCCAGAATAAGAGAGGGACAGCTAATCCTGTCGAAGACTACACTTCAGGCAGCCTCCGTCTTGCAAAGATGTAGAAGAGAGTAGATCAAGTCCTCCAAGTAGCATCTCATAGTATAATCCTACCCGCGATCCCTCCTCGTCGCCTGTTAGAGAGCGATCACCGGGTTGTATCCTGAACTTGGAAGGGTGTGTTTTATTAAGTATCCAGTTCTAGATGTCATAAGGTCAAGGTACAACTCCAAGTCGTCCTGTTACCGAAGATCACGGCTATTAGAATAGATAAACTTCCTGCGGTGCACCACATAACCCAACACGCTTGATCCCATTTGGCCGGACAGACTTTTACGGGTCATGCCCGCCTCGAATATCAACACGCCGCAGCCCCACCTAGGCCAACAGAGAGGTCAAGACGCCGTTCTAAACCTAAGCGCCACAGGGTCGGGCCCATCGCCTTAGCACACCAAGCACGCTATAACGCGCCGAAGCGTAACTAGCCCCTTAAAACAAGAGCAGGCTTACGCCCAATCCGCACCGCCGCCACGATGACGCCACGAAGGCTTCGGCCGATACCACGACGCCTAGTGCCCATAAATGTTCCTGCGTGGCTGGTTAGTGTGTATAGACCAAATGGCCGACTCGGATCAAATACCAAGATCTCGTTAAGCTTGTTAATGATGTAACCGCGGATACCGACCAGGGCCAGGCCCACCTCTCACCTAGGCGGTCTCAACCTGCCCTGTCGCTCCGCCACAAAGATCTGCTCACCGGTGCTCCTACGAGCCGACCCGACTTTAGTCACCACATGTATCATGTATAAAGTATATAGTATATACCCGTGATCACCTCCCGAGTGATCACGGCCCGATAGTATAGCACAGCAGACGGACAAGAATGTAGGGCCACTGATGGAAAACTAGCATCCTATATTAAGCATGTAGGATTGCAGGTAAAGGTAACAATAGTAGTAGCAAGGATAGGCTATGCATCAGGATAGGATTAAGGAAGGCAGTAACATGCTACACTACTCTAATGCAAGCAGTATAGAGAAGAATAGGAGATATCTGGTGATCAAGGGGGGGGGGCTTGCCAGAAAGCTCAGCCGAGAAGGAGGGATCGTCAACACCGTAGTCGTACTGGGTAGCAGTGGCGTCGGTCTCGGTGTCTAGCGGGAGAAGAGGGGGAAGAAACAATAAATACAATGCAAACAAATGCATGACGATTCATGACATGACAAAGCGTGATGCTAGGGGTGCCCAATCGCGGTAGAGGGGGAAGAAAGTATCCCCGGTGTTTCGCGTTTTCAGACAGATGAACCTAAGGGGGAAAGTTGCGTGTTCGATATGCTAGGGGTGTGTGGCGGACGAACAGGCTGCTCATTCAGATTCGTCTCGTCGTTCTGAGCAACTTTCATGTAGAAAGTATTTCCATCCGAGTTACGGATTAAAAGATATGATTTTCAAAAGAATTTATTAATTTCTGGAATTTAATTAATTATTTAATTTAATTCGAAATTGGACTTATGACATCAGCATGATGTCATGCTGACGTCAGCAGTCAATAGTGGTTGACTGGTCAACCTGACCATTGGGTCCCACCGGTCAGTGACACATTTTAATTAAACATTTTAATTAACCTAATAAGGATTAATTAGGGGTGGGCCCCACTGTCATTGACTGATTAATTAATTACCTAATAGTTTAATTAGTTTTATTAATCAAAATTAATTTAGTTATTTATTTATTTATTTATTTATTTTTAATTATTATTATTTTTGTTTCTTTTTTTGTAAACGTTTTGGGATGGGGCCCCTTTGTCATAGGCCCCTGCGAGCTTAACGGGGCGGGTTAACGGGGTTGCAAAGGGCAGCCCAGAAGGCCATGAAGGGCACAACCACGGCGACGCGGTGGCCGGCGACGGCGACCGCACAGAGGCGCCTGAGGGTGGCAGGAGCGCGAGCGCTGAACGGCGAAGCGGGCGAAAGCAGCCAAGCAAGCCTACCGGAAGGCGAGTGGAGCGAGAGGCCGGGCGAAGGGGTGGCGCGGCGGCTGAGCGGGGAGCGCGCAGCAGGCGAGGGGAGCGGAGCGGGTGCCCGGGGAAAGAGGCGGTGTGAGGAGGCAGGCGCGCTGCTGGTGGTCGCGCTCAGCGGGCGCGACCAACTCAGCTTCGGGCGGGCGGGCTGGCGCAGCAATGTTCCGCAGCGACGACGGCGGGCGGGCGCACGAACGCCATGGGCTCGGGCGGCGGCCGGTACGGCGAGGCGACGACGGGGACAGCTCGGGCGCGATGGCCATCCAGAGGAGGCGACGAGGAGAGGAGGTCATGAAGCACGGCCTCGGCCAAGGTGACAAGGGAACAGGGGAGAGGAGCATGGGGAGGCGCTCATAGGGCCGGTAGGGATTCGGGCAGCGGTGCTCGGGGTGGTGGTTGGAGACGACAACGAAGAAGGAAGCAGGCCGGTGGGGAAGTCCGGCGAGGCGTTCTCCGGCGAGGTCCTCGGCCGGCAGTGGGGCGCCGCACGGCGTCGAGCGATGGGGGGGAGGCAGTTCGTGCCCGATCCAGATCAGATCGGGGGAGGGGCGTGTCATGGGTGGGGGAAGTGGTGGAGTGGGTGTCAGTGGGTCTAGGGTTTCGGGGCAGTGGTGGGATAAGGGCACGACTGGTGGGCCGGCCTGGTCGGTTGTGGCCTGGTGGGCCGAAGCCCAAGGGGCCGGGGGGGCTATCTCCTTTTCTTTTTTTTTCTTTTTTTTTTGATCTTTTACTTTTATTTATTTTTCTTTTTTGTTATATTTAATTTAAAGCACTTAGGCACTTTGTAAAATTATGTTTTCTTCACTATAACTACCTAAGTGATATTAGGCACTACCCGAACATTTTTGTTATAACTTTTGAAAACTTTTATTGTGGACATTAATTTGAATTTGAATTTTGAAACGGTTTCGAACTAACTCGAGTTTATTAATAGTAACCGAGGTGACATGGCACCATTAGCAGAGGTTTGTTGTAGCTTGATTATCCGGACGTCACATGGGCCCTGGGTGCGCCTGGGAGGTGCTCCAAGGAGAGCACAACCCATCACGGCGCGCTAGGAGGCCCAGGCGTGCCCACCTCGGGTGCCCTCAGACCGCCTCTTTGCTCTATAAATACCCCAATATTCCCAAAACCCTAGGGTAGTCGACGAAATATTCATCCAGCAGCCGCAGAGTCTAGAACCACCAGCTCCAATCTAGACACCATCTCGGATGGGGTTCACCAGCTCCATTGCTGCCTCTCCGATGATGCGTGAGTAGTTCTTTGTAGACCTTCGGGTCCGTAGTTAGTATCTAGATGGCTTCATCTCTCTCTCTCTCTTCTCAATACAATGGTCTCTTGGAGATCCATATGATGTACCTCTTTTGCGATGTGTTTGTTGGGATCGATGAACTTTGAGTTTATGATCAGATCTATCTTTTTATATCCATGAAAGTTATGTGAGTTTCTTTGATCTCTTATATGCATGATTTCTTATAGCCTCGTATTTCTTCTCCGATACATTGGTTTTGTTTGGCCAACTTGGTCTATTTATCTTGCAATGGGAAGAGGTGCTTTGTAGTCGGTTCGATCTTACCGTGCTTGATCTCAGTGACAGAAGGGGAACCGACACATATGTATCGTTGCTACTACGGATAAAACGATGGAGTCAATCTCTACATAGATATATCTTGTCTACATCATGTCATCGTTCTTATTGCATTACTCCATTTTTCCATGAACTTAATACACTAGATGCTTGCTGGATAGCGGTCGATGTGTGGAGTAATAGTAGTAGATGCAGGCAGGAGTCGGTATACTAATGTTGGACATGATTCTTATATAATGATCATTGCCTGGATATCGTCATGAGTATTTGAAGTTCTATCAATTGCCCAATAGTAATTTGTTCGCCCACCGTTTGCTATTTTTATAGTGAAACCTACGGCCCCTGGGTCTCTTTCTCATCTAGTTGCCTTTGCGATCTACTTTTTCCTTGCATTTTATTTTCAGATCTATTAAACCAAAAATACAAAAAATACCTTGCTGCAATTTATTCTTATTTAATTTATTTGGCGTTCGATATATCAATCTACTACAATTTTATCTCACGTCTGTTTGCCTATCTTGAGGCGCCGTACCCGGAAGGGATTGACAACCCCTTTAACTCATCGGGTTGCGAGGATTTGTTATGTGTGTGCAGGGGATGTTTATGTTGTGTTGCTTGGTTCTCCTACTGGTTCGATAACCTTGGTTTTATATCTGAAGGAAATACCTGCCGCTGATGTGCTGCATCATCCCTTCCTCTTTGGGGAAATACCGACGTAGTTTCAAGCGTCATCACTTAAGTTTCTTGCCAAACCATAGTTCATACGGTGTTGTCTCAATGGATATATATGGTGCCCTATTTGACATGAATGCAGCTGTCTCTAATGCATAACCCCAAAAAGGTAGTGGTAAATCGGTAAGAGACATCATAGATCGCACCATATCTAATAAAGTACGGGTATGACGTTCAGACACACCATTACATTGTGGTGTTCCAGGTGGTGTGAGTTGTGAAACTATTCCACATTGTTTTAAATGAAGGCCAAACTCGTAACTCAAATATTCGCCTCCGCGATCAGATCGTAGAAACTTTATTTTCTTGTTATGATGATTCTCCACTTCACTCTGAAATTCATTGAACTTTTCAAATTGTAGCGACCAGACCTCAAATAGTCTGATCTCTGTGCATCAGTGTCATCCCTCGATCGGTAATGTTGACACGCACAGTACTTGAGGATTTATACCAGAGTAGCAATCACACACTTAATACATCGAATGTCTCAAAAGAGAACTTATTACAATAAATATGGCTTAAGGACATCTAATACGATAACAGCGGAAGGCTTGGAAGCAAAGTGAGTCCATCAACTCCAACGGCATCACTGAGTGAAAGACCGCAACCTAAGGCTCCTTACTCATCGTCTGACAAGTCCAAAACATGATACGTTGCAGCCCGAAAACGGGTCAGCACATGGAATATGCTGGCAAGGCAACACAAAAGAGTAATGAACAGAATAAAGCTATCACTACATGCATATGTGGCTGGTGCAGGCTGTATGGTTAATAAGTATTGCGGAAAGCCAATTTTTCCCTTCAACAAAGGAATAAATTTTATTTTAACTATCATGGTAGTTGTTAAACATTGAGAAGGTTCACCCAACTCAATCCCAATTAAGTAATCATCACTAAACCCAATCAAATTATATTAAGAGTGATGAGATCAACATGATAATCCAAGAACTAGATACTCAAGATGTCCATAACCAGGGACATGGCTAACCATGATTAGTTTGTACACTCTGCAGATGTTTGCGCACTTTTCCCCACAAGACTCGATCTCCTCTGTTGGTTTTCTCGCACTACATGATGTTTGAGACACGGATGACAGAGACACAGTCTTTTTGAAGAGGTATACTTAACCGATAGATAGGCCTGTACACCTACAATCCCCTACATCTGCTAGCCCATCATGGAAAGGTTTCCCACAACTTACTCAACTATGCCAGAGCCCATAATGGCATGTGGCTGCACACAGAAGTTTCTAGCATGAATAATCTTATGATCCCTTTGAGCCTGGGTGGCAGTCCATAGGAAAATCACACGATACCCCGGGATTTCCAAAAATACAGGCAACACAGGGTTCCCCAGGTGCCTCAATGCACCCAGATGTGTATTAAAGTAGCCACCTTAAGTTAACCATTTATTAACAATACTCACATCTGTCATGAATACACTCAAACCCAAACCACGTCTACGAGCATAGCATAGCAATATAAGCAACGTAGAAGTAACTCCCATAGGTTTGATAATAAACAGGTGAATAGGTACTACCTCATCTACTTCCCAAACCCACAATTTAATCAAATCCTAACCATGCAATTGTTTGAGGAATGATCTAATGCAATAAAACTGGGTAGTAGAGAGGTATGATCAAAGTGTTACTTGCCTTGATGATGATCCGTGAAACCTAGAGACTCGTAGTAGCACGCTTCGCACTCCGGGTACTCTATCGCAAACAAACAAGCATACAATAAGAACTCAAACAAGATGCACAGGTAAAACTCAAATAAGAGATCTAACCAGAAAGTTCAACTTAAGAACTCCGATTGCAAGAAGAATCAAATCAAACGAAGCAACGAAACTCAAACTGCGAAAGAAACAAGCTTCAATTACTAATCTGGACTAAAGTCAAATTTTACAGTTGCAAAATCTTGTTTAAGTTGATTAAACAGAAAGAGGGCTTCGAGACGAAACTCTAGGCACTTGAATCGCCTGATTCCGATAAACGAGCGAAAAGATAAACTAAAACGAAAATTAGATCAGAAATCACAATCGAAAATAATAGCGAAAAATCCGAGAAAAAGAAAAACTAACGAACAGGCTAACGAACGAATGTTCGCTATCTGCGGCTAAACGGTGAAAACCGTTCGTTAAAACTAACGAACGGGCTTTCGCTAAATAAAAAAACCGAAAAAAACTGATCTAAATAAAAAAGGGATATAGCGTTTCGAAAAAAAAAACTGATCGGTTTTCTCGCGAAAACCGAGGCGGCGGCGGCTACCTCCGCGAGGTTCGCGAAACGGCGGCGGCGGCAAAGCGGCCGGGCGGGTTTCAAGGCAATGGCGGCGCTGCTTGTCGGTGGCCGTCGGTGGCGGCGGCAATGGCGGCTGCGGCGGGTTCACGCGGCAGCTAGGGTTTCGAGTGGGGTGGCTGCGGCTCGGGCCTCCGCGGCTTATAAGGGCTGGTCGGGCTAGTGTCCAGGTCGGACACGGCCCGGTTAGGTCGGTAACTTTTTTTAAATAATTCCACTCAGAAAAACGAATAAAAGAAATACTAAACGGACTCCAAAAATCTTGAAATAAATTTTCCCCATTCTCTAAAAATCAACCGGACAAGGTGAACATTTATTTGGGACTCTAATGCAGTTTTGAAAAACACATATTTTTCATAATTCAAATAAAATAACGATAAAACTCTGAATAAAATTCTTATTTAATTTTAATATTAAATCTCAAATATTTCTCTATTTTGAGGAAGTCATTTTATCCTCTCTCTTTTATTTTCATAAAAGAAATATTTGAAGAGAAAATAATTAAAATCAAACGATCCTCTTTTCAAAATTCGAGAAAACTCAAATATGAAAATTACGAAATCCCCAACTCTCTCCGTGGGTCCTTGAGTTGCGTAGAATTTCTAGGATCAAACCAAAATGCAATAGAATATGATATGCAAAGATGATCTAATGTATAACATTCCAAATTGAAAATTTGTGATGTTACAAACCTACCCCCCCTTAAGATGAATCTCGCCCTCGAGATTCGGGTTGGCTAGAAAATAGGTGAGGGTGATCCTTCCGTAGGTCTTCCTCTTGTTCCCAGGTGGCTTCATCTTCGGTATGGTGGCTCCATTGAACCTTGCAAAACTTGATAACTTTGTTGCGTGTAACTCGACTGGCAAACTCAAGAATCTTGACTGGTTTCTCCTCGTAAGTCAAATAGGTATCCAACTGAACCGCTTCCAGTGGCACTGTATCTCTCAGAGGATTATCAACCATCTCTGCGTGGCACTTCTTCAACTGAGAAACATGGAACACATTGTGAACTCCTGACAGTCCTTCCGGCAATTTCAACTTATAAGCAACTTCTCCCATACGTTCCAAAACTTTGTATGGTCCCACAAAACGTGGTGCTAACTTCCCCTTAACTCCAAAACGCTTCACTCCTCGGAGTGGTGATACACGAAGATACACTCTGTCTCCAGCTTCGTAACTGTCTCCTTCCGTTTAGAATCCGCATAGCTCTTCTGCCTGGACTGGGCTACCTTGATTCTATCGCTAATCAGCTTAACCTTCTCTTCAGACTCTTTAATCAAATCTGGTCCAAACAACTGTCGGTCTCCAACTTCATCCCACAACAACGGTGTCCTGCACCTCCTTCTGTACAATGCTTCGAAAGGGGCCATCTTCAAACTGGCTTGATAGCTGTTGTTGTAAGAGAACTCTGTGTAAGGCAAATTGTCGTCCCAACTAGATCCATAGTCTAGCGCACAAGCTCTCAACATGCCCTCCAGAATCTGATTGACTCTCTTAGTCTGTCCATCCGTCTGCGGGTGAAAAGCTGTACTGAACTCTAACCTGGTTCCCAAAGTTTCATTGAACTGATTCCAAAACTTTGAGGTAAAATGGGTTCCTCTATCCGATACAATGGTCCTCGGAACTCCATGTAGACATACGATCCTGGTCATGTATATCTTTGCCAACTTAGCACTGGTGTAAGTGGTCTTCGCTGGGATGAAATGAGCTACCTTCATCAAACGATCGACCACAACCCATATCGAATCATAGCCTGAACAAGTCCTCGGCAATCCCGTGATAAAATCCATGCCTAGTTTGTCCCACTTCCATTCGGTTATTGGCAATGGTTGTAGCAATCCTGCTGGCTTCTGATGCTCTGCCTTCACTCTCTGACATACATCACAAACTGCTACATACTCTGCAATGTCCTTCTTCATTCTGGTCCAGCAGAAACTATCCTTCAAATCCAGGTACATTTTAGTATTTCCTGGGTGAATCGAATATGGCGAGTCATGGGCCTCTTGGAGAATCAACTTCCTGATCTCCTCATCATTTGGCACATATACACGGTCCTCAAACCATAATGTATCGTGCTCATCCCCACGACATCTTTAGCCTTTCCTTTGCTCATGCTTTCCTTTATATCGGCAATCTCCTTGTCCGTCTTCTGAGCTTCTCTGATCTTATCCATCAAGGTAGATTGAATCTCCAAAGCTGCTACATAGCCTCTCAGAACTATCTCCAAACATAACTCGCGAAGATCCTCTGCTAACTCTTTGGGTAACTCTCCGGTCATGAGTGTATTGACATGACTCTTGCGGCTCAACGCATCGGCTACTACGTTAGCCTTTCCGGGATGATAATGTAATCTCATATCATAATCCTTAATGAGATACAACCATCTCCTCTGCCTGAGATTCAACTCCTTCTACGTGAAGATATACTTCAAACTATTGTGATCCGTGTATACCTCACAATTGTTTCCGATGAGAAAATGTCTCCAAGTCTTCAACGCATGCACTATAGCTGCTAACTCCAAATCATGCGTAGCATAATTTAACTCATGGGGTTTAAGCTGTCATGAGGCATATGAAACAACTCTTCCCTCCTGCATAAGTACGGCTCAAAGTCCTCGACAAGAAGCGTCTCAATATACTTCATAATCCTTGTGTTGATCTGGCAGAATCAACACTGGTGATGTAACCAAGCGTTTATTCAACTCCTGAAAATTGGCCTCACATTCCTCGGTCCATTTGAACTTGGTGTCCTTCGTCAGCAACTCCGTCATAGGCTTTGCAATCTTCGAGAAATTCTCAATGAACCTCCGGTAGTATCCTGCGAGTCCAAGAAAACTCCAGATCTCTCCAACTGATGTGGGTGCTTCCCAATTTGTCATAGTGACAACTTTGGTGGGGTCTACCGCTATTCCTTCTCCGGATATAACATGTCCAAGGAATCCAACTTCCTTCAACCAAAACTCACACTTGCTAAACTTGGCGTATAGCTGATGTTCTCTGAGCTTCCCAAGTACTAAACGCAAATGCTCTTTATGCTCCTCTTCATTCTTCGAGTAGACCAGAATATCATCAATGAACACCACGACGAACTTATCCAAAAACTCCATAAACACCTTGTTCATCATGTTCATAAATAGGCTGGTGCATTAGTCAAGCCAAATGACATAACGGTATACTCATACAGCCCGTACCTCGTGGTAAAAGCTGTCTTAGGTATATCCTGCTCTCGAATCTTCAGCTGGTGGTACCCTAATCGCAGATCGATCTTGGAAAACACCTTAGCTCCTTGCAGCTGGTCAAACAAATCATTGATCTTTGGCAGTGGGTACTTGTTCTTGATCGTTACTTCATTCAATCCCCGATAATCAACAACCATCCTTAACGATCCATCCTTCTTCTCCACTAGAAGCACTGGTGATCCCCAAGGTGACGAACTTGGGCGAATATAACCTTTATCCAGTAACTCCTTAATCTGCTTCTTAATTTCCTCCAAATCCTTTGTGGGCATTCTGTACGGTCTCTTGGATATTAGCCCCGTGCCTGGCAAAAGCTCAATCAAAAACTCAATGTCTCTATCCGGTGGCATGCCTGGCAACTCTTCTGGAAATACATCCGGGAAATCCTTCACCACTGGTACTTCCTCCTGTACAACTCCTGATAAGGAATTTACTTGCGTCCTACTCGGCACATGCTGGGATACATACTTGGTCCTTCTTCCTTCTAGGGTGGTGAGCAAAATCGACTTACTGGTGCAATCGATGTTTCCTCCATACATCGATAGCCAATCCATACCCAGAATCACATCCAAACCTTGCGACTCCAAAACTATCAGATCTGAGGGGAAAACATGCCTACCTATGGTCAATGGCATCTGAAACATCCTTGGCTTGCCATATACTCTGCTCATGGCGAGCTCACTAACATAGGTGTACTAAGAACTTTGGTAGGCAGTTTATACTTATCCACAAATCCCCTCGGTATGTATGAATGCGATGCACCAGTATCAAAAAGAACGACTACAGTAAATGACTTAACCAAAAACTTACCATTACTGCATCTGGCTGGGATTCAACCTCCTCCATGTTAACGTGGTTCACTTGTCCCCTATTGAAAGGGTTGGGCTTCTTCCCAGACCTTCCATTGACGTTTCCATTATTAGCTTCAAGACACTCATTGGCGTAATGTCCAGTCTTTTGGCACTTGTAGCAAGTAACGTGGCTTAGATCTTTCTTGGCGGGTGTTGCCGGGTTGGAACGGTTCTGTCCGTTGCTTCCTCCATTACCATTCCCGTTCTTGGAGCCACTATGGTTGTGCGAACTTCCTCCAGTGTGATTGTGACCTCCATGGTTGTGCTGAAGGGGTACTCCCGAATTTGGGGTAAAACGGGGTCTCTGCTGAGCTCCAGAATTATATTTCCCTTGTCAATACTTCCTCTTGCGGTTGTAAATCTGCTGCTGCTTCCCTTCAATCTTGAGAGCTCTATCTACCAACTCCTGGTAGTTATTGAAATTTGCCACCATGAACTGCATGCTCAGCTCATCATTTAGTCCTTCCAGAAACTTCTCCTGCTTAGCTGCATCTGTAGCGACGTCATCTGGGGCATAACGTGCGAGCTTACTAAAGTCATCCACATACAGGCCAACAGTGCGCTCTCCTTGGCGTAAGTTGCGAAACTCATGCTTCTTCATGGCCATAGCTCCTGTTGATACATGGGCAGTGCGAAAAGCCTGCTGGAACTGGTCCCATGTAACAGTGTCGATGGGGTAAGTGGCTGTGAAATTCTCCCACCATGATGATGCGGGTCCATCAAGCTGATGTGCGGCACAACGCACTTTCTCCGCATCTGTGCATCCTGCAGTGGTCAACTCCCTTCCAATCTTGTGGAGCCAATCATCTGCAACTATCAGCTCGATGCTACTAGAGAACACCGGTGGATTCAGCCTTAGAAAACGGGCTAAGTTATCAACAGGTGGTGGTGGTGGTGGGTTGTTGTTGTTATTGTTCCCCTGATTCTGATTCTGGACTAGTATCTGCATCAATGCATTCTTCTACTGGATCAACTGAGTGAGCTCCGGTGGGAAAGCAAATCCATTGTCGCGTCTCGGAGGCATCTGCTGGTTTTAGAAATGGTGAGAAAACAGAGTGGAATGAGGTCTAGGGGAAAACACTACCCATATGCACATGAGACAAATAGAATCATATCACTCAATCAATCAAGCAAGGGCATACAATCGGTCTAGAACTATCGTTAAAAAGTGCTCGGACTATACTATATACATGGTGGAATACTACTACTGATATGGTGGTCGACTAGAAAAATTGATCAGTCGAAGACTCCATGATATCCGCTCCAGCTTCATCAACATAGTCATCATCACTATCGTCGGGGTCCGAGTCGGTGTCGTCGATGATGATGTAATTCTCCGGGCAAGTGGAACCGTCATCTTATCCTCCTGGCGCGGGGTCTCCCATGAATACTCCCAGCTTCCTTGTCAGCTCATCATTCTTCTCCACTAGTACGACGATTTCCTCCTCATAATCTTCGCGAGTAGCCTTGAGTACTTCCTCCAGCTCCGTGACCCTTGTCATCGCCTTCTTCAAATCTGTGATGCCTGCGCACATCTGGTTCTCCTGGCGTCGAATGTGCTGGTTTAATTCCTGGATGAAAGCTGCAATGGATCTATCCTTCCTGGTGCTGATCATCTCCCATTGCTCATCTTGGCGCCCACAAATCTGGTAGATAGTATCCTTGAGATCCTTATGGTAAACTTCTCCAATGTGTCCCATGGTGATGTGGGCTGCCATACTCTTTCATAGACTCCAAGTTGGTGCATCAAAGGAAAACTCTATGGGCTCAGTGACTGGCGTGAATGTCCTTCCTGGAACTTGAACTTGAATCATCCAGCGCTCCTCTTTTGGAAAAGTGGCGTTGTAAGTCCTGGTGAAGCTTGGTATTCCGATGTTCAGGTACCTAGTGACTTCCTTCAAGTGGCGTCCAAAAGGGGTGTCTTCATCCGGTTGTGTGAACTTGATCCTTGCATCCGCCATCCTAAAGAGTAGAAAAAAGGAGAGAAGTCAGAAATGAGAAGAGAGTAGTGATCTAGGGCTTTAGCTTAGTGGTCGTGTCCTACAATGAGTGTGTGCTCTGATACCATCTTGTAGCGACCAGACCTCAAGCAGTCTGATCTCTGTGCATCAGTGTCATCCCTAGATCGGTAATGCTGACACGCACAGTACTTGAGGATTTATAACAGAGTAGCAATCACACACTTAATACATCGAATGTCTCAAAAGAGAACTTATTAGAATAAATATGCCTTAAGGCCATCTAATACGATAACAGCGGAAGGCTTGGAAGCAAAGTGAGTCCATCAACTCCAACGGCATCAGTGAGTGAAAGACTACGACCTAAGGCTCCTTACTCGTCTGAAAAGTCTGCAACATGATACGTTGCAGCCCGAAAACGGGTCAGCACGTGGAATATGCTGGCAGGGCAACACAAAAGAGTAATGAACAGAATAAAGCTATCACTACATGCATATGTGTCTGGTAGAGGCTGTATGGTTAATAATTTTTGCAGAAAGCCAATTTTTCCCTACAACAAAGGAATAAATTTTATTTTAACTATCATGGTAGTTGTTAAACATTGAGAAGGTTCACCCAAGTCTATCCCAATTAAGTAATCATCATTAAACACAATAAAATTATATTAAGAGTGATGAGATCAACATGATAATCAAAGAACTAGAAACTCAAGATGTCCATAACCGGGGACACGGCTAACCATGATTAGTTTGTACACTCTGCAGAGGTTTGCACACTTTTCCCCACAAGACTCGATCTCCTCCGTTATTTTTCTCGCACTACATGATGTTTGAGAAATGGATGACCGAGACACAGTCTTTCCGAAGAGGTCCCCTTAACCGATAGATAGGCCTGTACACCGACAATCCCCTACATCTGCTAGCCCATCATGGAAAGGTTTCCCACAACTTACTCAACTATGCTAGAGCCCATAATGGCATGTTCCTGCACACGGCAGTTTCTAGCATGAATAATCTTATGATCCCTTTGAGCCTGGGAGGCAGTCCATAGGAAAATCACACGGTACCCCGGGATTTCCAAAAATACAGGCAACACTGCGTTCTCCAGGTACCTCAATCCACCCAGATGTATATTAAAGTAGCCACCTTAAGTTAACCATTAATTAACAATACTCACATCTGTCATGAATACACTCAAACCCAAACCACGTCTACGAGCATAGCATAGCAATATAAGCAACGTAGAAGTAACTCCCATAGGTTTGATAATAAACAGGTGAATAGGTACTACATCATCTACTAACCAAACCCACAATTTAATCAGATCCTAACCATGAAATTGTTTGAGGAATGATCTAATGCAATAAAACTGGGTAGTAAAGAGGTATGATCAAAGTGTTACTTGCCTTGCTGATGATCCGTGAAACCTAGAGACTCGTAGTAGCACGCTTCGCACTCCGGGTACTCTATCGCAAAGAAACAAGCATACAATAAGCACTCAAAAAAGATGCACAGATAAAACTCAAATAAGAAGATCTAACCAGAAAGTTCAACTTAAGAACTCTGGTTTGCAAAAAGAATCAAATCAAACGAATCAACGAAACTCAAACTGCGAAAGAAACAAGCTTAGATTAATAATCTGGACTAAACTCAAATTTTATAGTGGCAAAAACTTGTTTAAGTTGATTAAACAGAATGAGGGCTTCGAGACGAAACTCTAGGCGCTTGAATCGCTTGATTCCGATAAAAGAGCAAAAAGATAAACTAAAAGGAAAATCGGATTAGAAATCACGATCGAAAATAATCGCAAAAAATCCAAGAAAAAGAAAAACTGACGAACAGGCTAATGAACGAACGTTTTCTATCTGCGGCTATTCCATGAAAACCGTTTGTTAAAACGAACGAACGAACGGGCGTTCGCTAAATAAATAAACCAAAAAAACGATCTAAATAAAAAAGGGATCTAGGGTTTCGAAAAAAATCGATCGGTTTTCTCGCGAAAACCGAGGCGGCGGCGGCTACCTCCGGCGAGGTCCGCGAACGGGCGGCGGCGGCGGGCGGCTCAGCGGCGGCAATGGCGCTACCGGGCGGCGGCGGCAACGGCAGCAGTGGCGGGTTCACGCAGCGGCTAGGGTTTCGGGTGGGGTGGCTGCGGCTCGGGCCTCCGCAGCGTATAAGGGCCGGCCGGTCTAGTGTCCAGGTCGGACACTGTCCAGTTAGGTTGGTAAATTTTTTTAAATAATTCCGCGCAAAAAAACGAATAAAAGAAATACTAAACAGACACCAAAAATCCTGAAATAAATTTTCCCCGTCCTCTAAAAATCTGCCGGACAAGGTGAACAGTTATTTGGGACTCTAATGCAATTTTGAAAAAGTGTATTTTTCCTAATTCAAATAAAATAACGATAAAACTCCAAATAAAATTCTTATTTGATTTTAACATTAAATCTCCAATATTTCTTTATTTTGAGGAAGTCATTTTATCCTCTCTCTTTTATTTTCATAAAAAATATTCGAAGAGAAAATAATTAAAATCAAGCGATCCTCTTTTCAGAATTCGAGAAAACTCAAATATGAAAATTACGAAATCCCCAACTCTCTCTATGGGTCCTTGAGTTGCGTAGAATTTCTAGAATCAAACCAAAATGCAATAAAATATGATATGCAAAGATGATCTAATGTATAACATTCCAAATTGAAAATTTGGGATGTTACACAAATGTTTCGGACTTGTGTTTCATTAAGTAGATATACCCGTATTTTCTTAAATGATATGTGAAGGTTAGACAATAACGGTACCCGCCGCGAGCCTCAACACTCATCGAACCGCATACATCGGTATGTATTATTTCCAATAAGTCAGTCGCTCGCTCCATTGTTCCGGAGAACGGAGTTTTGTTCATCTTGCCCATGCGGCATGGTTTGCAAGCATCAAATGATTCATAATCAAGTGATTCCAGAAGTCCATCCGCATTGAGTTTCTTCATGCGCTTTACACCAATATGACCTAAACGGCAGTGCCAAAAATATGTTGCACTATCATTATCAACTTTTCATCTTTTGGCATCAATATTATGATCGAGATTTAATAAACCATTTACATTGGGTGTATGACCATAAAAGGTTTTATTCATGTAAACACAATAACAATTATTCTCTGACTTAAATGAATAACTGTATTGCAATAAATATGATCCAACAATATTCATGCTCAACACGGACACCAAATAACATTTCTTTAGGTGCAACACTAATCCCGAAGGTAGAGGGAGTATGCGATGTTGATCTTATCAACCTTGGAATCATTTCCAACACACATCGTTACCTCACCCTCAACTAGTCTATGTTCATTTTGTAATTTCCTGTTTCGAGTTACTAATCTTAGCAACTGAACCGGTATCAAATACCCAGGGGCTACAATGAACACTAGTAAAGTACACATCGATAACATGTATATCAAATATACCTTTGTTCACTTTGCCATCCTTTTTATCCGCCAAGTATTTGGAGTAGTTCCGCTTCCAGTGACCAGTCCCTTTGCATTAGAAGCACTCAGTCTTAGGCTTGGGTCTAGCTTTGGGCTTCTTCTCGGGAGGGGCAACTTGCTTTCCATTCTTCTTGAAGTTCCCTTTCTTTCCCTTGCCCTTTTTCTTGAAACTAGTGGTCTTGTTAATCATCAACACTTGATGCTCTTTCTTGATTTCTACGTTCGCCAATTTTTGCATTGCGAAGAGCTCGGGAATTGTTTTCGTTATCCCTTGCATATTATAGTTCATCACAAAGTTCTAGTAGCTTGGTGATAGTGACTAGATAACTCTATCAATCACTATTTTATCTGGAAGATTAACTCCCACTTGATTCAAGTGATTGTAGTAACCAGACATTCTGGGCACATGCTCACTGGCTGAGCTATTCTCCTCCATCTTGTAGGCAAAGTACTTGTCAGAGGTCTCATACCTCTCTACATGGGCATGAGTCTGAAATACCAATTTCAATTCTTGGAACATCTCATATGCTCTATGGCGTTCAAAACATTTTTGAAGTCCCGGGTCTAAGCCGTAAAGCATGGTGCACTAAACTATCAAGTAGTCATCATACCGAGCTTTGTCAAACATTCATAACGTCTGCATCAACTCCTGCAATAGGTCTTTCACCTAGCGGTGCATCAAGGACATAATTCTTCTGTGCAGCAATGAGGATAATCCTCAGATCATGGACCCAGTCCAGATCATTGCTACTATCATCTTTCAACTTAGTTTTCTCCAGGAACATATCAAAAATAAAACAGGAGAGCTATACGCGCGCTATTGATCTACAACATAGATGTGCAAATACTATCAGGACTAAGTTCATGATAAACTAAGTTCAATTAATCATATTACTTAAGAACTCCCACTTAGATAGACATCCCTCGATTCATCTAAATGATCACGTGATCCATATCAACTAAACCATGTCCGATCATCACGTGAGATGGAGTAGTTTTCGATGGTGAACATCTCTATGTTGATGATATCTACTATATGATTCACGTTCGACCTTTCGGTCTCCAGTGTTCCGAGGCCATGTCTGTACATGCTAGGCTCGTCAAGTTTAACCCGAATATTCTGCATGTGCAAAACTGTCTTGCACCCGTTGTATGTGAACGTAGAGCTTATCACGTGATCATCATGTGGTGTCTCGGCACGACGAACTGTCGCAACGGTGCATACTCAAGGAGATAACTTATACCTTGAAATTTTAGTTAAGGGATCATCTTATAATGCTACTGCTGTAATAAGCAAAATAAGATGCATAAAAGATAAACATCACATGCAATCAAAATATGTGACATGATATGGCCATCATCATCTTGTGCCCTTGATCTCCATCTACAAAGCACCGCCATGATCTCCATCGTCACCGGCTCGACACCTTGATCTCCATCATAGCGTCGTGGTCGTCTCGCCAACTATTGCTTCTACAACTATCGCTAACGTATAGTGATAAAGTAAAGCAATTACATGGCGTTTGCATTTCATACAATAAAGCGACAACCATAAGGCTCCTGCCAGTTGCTGATAACTTTTACAAAACATGATCATCTCATACATTAACGTATATCACATATGTCTTGACCATATCACATCACAACATGCCCTGCAAAAACAATTTAGACGTCCTCTACTTTGTTGTTGCAAATTTTACGTGGCTGCTACGGGCTTCTAGTAAGAACCGTTCTTACCTACGCATTCAAACTACAACAGTGATTTACCAAGTTTGCTATTTTAACCTTCAACAAGGACCGGCTGTAGTCAAATTCGATTCAACTAAAGTTGGAGAAACAGACATCCGCCAGCCACCTTTATGCAAAATTAGTTGCATGTCTGTCGGTCGAACCGGTCTCTTGAACATGGTCATGTAAGGTTGGTCCGGGCTGCTTCATCCAACAATACCGCCAAATCAAAATAAGACATTGGTGGTAAGCAGTATGATGATCACCGCCCACAACTCTGTGTGTTCTACTCATGCATATCATCTACGCAAAGACCTGGCTCCGATGCCACTATTGGGGAACTAGCATGCAATTTCAAAAATATTCCTATGCTCACGCAAGATCTATCTAGGAGATGCATAGCAACGAGAGAGGGAGAGTGTGTCCACGTACCCTCGTAGACCGAAAGCGGAAGCGTTTAACAACACGGTTGATGTAGTAAAAATTCTTCTTGTTCTGACCGATCAAGCACCGAACGTACGGCACCTCCGAGTTCTACACACGTTTAGCTCGATGACGTCCCTCAAACTCTTGATCCAGCAAAGTGTCGAGGGAGAGTTCCGTCAGCATGACGGCATGGTGATGGTGATGGTGAAGTGATCCACGCAGGGCTTCTCCTAAGCACTACGTGAATATGACCGGATGTACAAACTGTGGAGGGGGGCGCCGCACACGGCTAACAATGTTTGTTGTGTGTTCTAGAGGTGCCTCCCCCCCTCATATATATAGGTTGCAGGGGAGGAGAGGCATCCAAGGGGGAGCCCCAAGTAGGAGGAATCCTACTTGGGCACCTCCCAATTCGGCCTCCCCCCTTTCCTATTCCTATTCGTAGTAGGAAGGGAAGAGGGGGAAGGGGGAATCCTATTCCCTTTTTCCTTTCCTCCTTCCCCTTTCCTTATCCAATTTGGCCAGCCCATATGGGGGGGCGTACCAGCCCCTTTGTGGCTGGTGTATTTCCCCTCTTGGCCCATAAGGCCCATATAGTTTGCCAAGGGTAGCCCGAAACCCCTTCCGGTGACACGATCCGTACCCGTTAACCCCAGAACACTTCCGTTGTCTGAATAATAACGCCCTATATATGAATATTTACCTCTCGACCATTTCAAGACTCCTCGCCATGTCCGTCATCTCATCTGGGACTCCAAACAACATTCGGTCACCAAATCACATAACTCATATAATACAAATCGTCATCGAACGTTAAGAGTGCAGACCCTACGGGTTCGAGAACTATGTAGACATGACCGAGACACCTCTTCGGTCAATAACCAATAGCAGAACCTGGATGCTCATATTGGCTCCCACATATCCTACAAAGATCTTTATCGGTCGTACCGTAATGACAACATACGTTATTCCCTTTGTCATCGGTATGTTACTTGCCCGAGATTCGATTGTCGATATCTTCATACCTAGTTCAATCTCTTTACTGGAAAGTCTCTTTACTCGTTCTGTAATACATCATCCCGCAACTACCTCATTAGTCACATTGCTTGCAAGGCTTATTATGATGTGCATTACCGAGAGGGCCCAGAGATACCTCTCTGATACTCGGAGTGACAAATCATAATCTCGATCTATGCCAACCCAACAAATACCTTCGGAGATACCTGTAGAGCATCTTCATAATCACCCAGTTATGTTGTGATGTTTGATAGGACACAAGGTATTCCTCTGGTATCCGGGAGTTGCATAATCTCATAGTCAAAGCAATATGTATATGACATGAAGAAAGCAATATCAAAAAACTTAACGATCATTATGCTAAGCTAACGGATGGATCTTGTCCATCACATCATTCTCCTAATGATGTGATCTCGTTCATCAAATGACAACTTATTGAAGGAAATATGCCCTAGAGGCAATAATAAAGTTGTTATTTATATTTCCTTTTATCACGATAAATGTTTATTATTCATGTTAGAATTTTATTAACCAGAAACTTGATACATGTGTGAATACATAGACAAGACAAAGTGTCCCTAGTATGCCTCTACTAGACTAGCAAGTTAATCAAAGATGGTTAAGTTTCCTGACCATAGACATCTGTTGTCATTTGATGAACGGGATCACATCATTAGGATAATGCATGGACAAGACCCATCCGTTAGCTTATCATAATGATCGTTAAGTTTTATTGCTATTGCTTTCTTCATGACTTATACATATTCCTCTGACTATGAGATTATGCAACTCCCGAATACCGGAGGAACACCTTGTGTGCTATCAAACATCACAACATAACTGGGTGATTATAAAGATGCTCTATGGGTGTTTGTTGGGTTGGCATAGATCAAGATTAGGATTTGTCACTCCGTATCGGAGAGGTATCTCAAGCAATGTGACCAATGAGTTAGTTACAGGATGATGCGTTACGGAACGAGTAAAGATACTGTCGATAATGAGATTGAACTAGGTATGAGGATACCGACAATAGAATCTCGAGCAAGTAACATACCACGACAAAGGGAATGACGATGTTGTTATTGTGGTTTGACCGATAAAGATCTTCAGAGAATATGTAGGAACCAATATGAGCATCCAGTTTCCGTTGTTGGTTATTGATCGGAGATGTGTCTCGTGCATGTCTACATAGTTCTCGAACCAGCTTGGGTCCGCACGCTTAACGCTCGATGACGCATTTGTATTATGAGTAATGTGTTTGGGTGACCAAGATTTTTGGAGTTCGGATGAGATCACGGACATGATGAGGAGTCTCAAAATTGTTGAGAGGTAAAGATTGATATATTGGACGATAATATTTGGACACCGGAATGGTTTCAGGACATTTCAGATATTTATCGGAGTACCGAGGGGTTACCGGAACCCCCGGGGGAAGTAATGGGACAACATGGGCCATAGGGGAGAGAGAGGGGAGCCCACAAGGGGTGGCTCCCCCCCATGGGCTGTCCGAATTGGACAAGGGGAAGGAGGCGCGGTCCCCTTTCCTTTCCCCCTCTCCCTTCTCCTTCCCTCTTTTCCCCTCCATGAGAAGGAAAAAAGGGGGTGAATCCTACTAGGACTGGAGTCCTAGTAGGACTTTGTAACATCCCAAATTTTCAATTTGGTATGTTATACATTAGACCATCAATTGCATATCATATTTTATTGCTTTTTAGCTTGATCCTAGAAATTCTAGGCAACTCAAGGACCCATGGAGAGAGTTGGGAATTTCGTTATTTTCATATTTGAGTTTTCTCGAATTTTGAAAAGAGGATCGTTAGATTTTAATTATCTTCTCTTCATAAATATTTCTTTTATAAAAATAAAAAGAGAGAGAGAGGATAAAATGACTTCCCCAAAATCGGTCAAGTCTCTGTGTAGCTGTACCATCCCAAGATCATGCTGGCACACACAGTACATTGATGAAATAATCAAAGTTCAATCACACCTGAATTTATTACACGATTCTCATATCGAGTCTTTATTACAATAGAATAAATTCGGCTGAAGGCCAACTCATGAGAAATAAACTAAATAAAGCTGCGGAAGCGTAGACGAAATAGCGAGTCCATCCAACTCCATAGGGCAATCGCCAAGCGTGGATCGTAGCCTCACTCCTGATCGGAATACTCCTCTGCAACATAAGACGTTGCAGCCGTGTAGGTCAGCATTTTGAATATGCCGGCAAGTCATGAAGAGAGAATAACAATAAAATTACTAACACTATATGCAATTTGGCTGTGGGGCTCTAAGTTTCATTGTTTTGCGAAAAGCCAGTTTTTCCCTACAATAAGGACTTGTTTGCAATTACTACGAAATGTTGGTAATTATTGAGATGGTTCCACCAACCAATGTCTCATTCCCAATTATTAAATAACCCCCTCAATTAATTTATTAATTTTGGTGTTGAGATATCCAAATACTCCAAGTTCCAGAGGCTCAAATTGTCCAGAATCGGGACACGGCAAACCGATTAGATCTTCACTCTGCAGAGGTTTATGACTTTACCCGCAAGAATCGTTCCTCCTTTAAGTCTTCGCACTTCATGGTGTTTGAAGACGGATGAACAAACAGGGTCTTCCAAGAGTTCCTCCGCCACCGCCGCACCCATCCAATCCTACCGTTCTTCTACATCTCGTAGCACCGTCCGCCAGAGTCACACCTAGGGTTGACCAAGCGAGCCCATAATGGCTTGCGGCTGCACAGTAAGCTTCCGTCAAGGGTATCCATTCGTCTCTTCGTGGCTGGGTGAAGCTTTCCGCAAGATGTCATGGCGCTTCTCCATGCATCCCGCCAACCACCGGTTTTCTCCAGGGTGCCCGTCAACCGCCCTCCACCCAAGAGTGAATTTTGAAGTCCATCTTGAGCTTGAAGTCATGGGGTTGTCATCATCTTGACTCTCACATCTCCCTTATGAATCACTCAACCAACCCGTCTCACGAGCATAGCAAAATAAACTACTTCGTCCGGCAATGGTAACAAGGGAATTGGGTTCATCCTACCTCATGATACTACTCAAGAACATAACTTCAAATTCTCCTACTGCATGCATGGTGGGAGGTATAATTCTAATGCAATAAAATCATAGGCATAGTAAAAGAAAATATGATCAATGACTTGCCTTGCTGACGATCTTCGAAAGCTAGGGACTCGTGGTAGCAAGCTTCGCACTCCGGAAATTCTACCGAGGCAAACAACAATCATATAAGCATACAAACATATGATCACTTAACATAACATCATATTAATATAACACATGAAAAAATTGAACCAAAACCCAAAGAAAACACGAACAAATCCAAATCAATGTTTTCACCATATCAAACAACAACCAAGAAATAGTTTTGCACAACCAAATTTTTCTTAACAGAACCTAAGCATGGGTTTTTGCTAACTAACAGAAGAGAAAACATCATGCAACTAGGAGCAAAAAGAATCACATCAAAAGCTATTATAGAACTCCTATTATGCCTATAACAATCCTAGCAAGAAAAAATAAAATAAAAATTTTATTTATTGTAAATAAAAGTTCCTGTTCTAAAGTTACGAAACTAACCTAAAATAAACTATCACATAGGAAAAATAAAATTATTTGCTAAATAAAACAATAGGAAAACAGTAGCTAGTTAAATAAATAAGAACCACATGATTTTGATTAAACTATTTTTTATTAAATCTAAAATGCCCAAATAAATTCCTACGGTTAGGCAAGGTCAAAACAAAGTAGTGACAAAAGAATCACTAAAATAAAATAATCCTAACTCATTTTATAGCAGAATTATTAATCTGTCTAAATCTAAAATAACAAATTTATAATAATTTTAACATGACTAAACATATTTTCTACAGAAACTACAACAAATTTGCAAACTAACAAAAAAAGAATCAATTAAAAATATTAAGTAGATTAAAAGATATGGATTTTACAAAACTGAAACTATTCTGTAAAAAAACAGAAACGAAAATATAATTAAAAAGAAAAAACTGGTGCTAATGGGCCTATCTAACGCCAAAGAGCGTTAAATAACTAAAACGCGTGCGCGTTAACAGAAAACAAACCGAGTCGGGCGGTCCAACTAACCCGCTAACTAACCAAAATAAACCATAACTAAAACCGGTCTATTAAAAAAACATACCCTTCGCTAATCTAATCTACACCCTAGATTTAGATCTAACGGTGGCGGGGATCTCCGGTGACTCACCGCGGTGGTCGACGGCGACGGCGGCTCGGGCGACGACGGCGCGGTGGCTACGGCGGTCCGGGGCGACGGCGGAGATGTCCGGCGGGTGCGGCGGAGCGAGGGGGGGTCGGTGGTGGTGTCGGTGGAGCTCGGGGGGTTTCGGAGGCGGCCTGGGCAGGGCAATGGCGCGGCGGCTGCGTCGGGCTCCGGCGAGCGATTGCGGCGAGGGAGAGGGGTCGGGCGAGGGGGAAGTGGGGGGAACGGGTCGAGGGGTCGGTATATAGGGGGCGCCGACTTGGGCGAGGGGCGGATCGGGGAGGATCCCGGATCTTGGATCCCGGCGACGGCGGGCGCGCTGGTTTGGCTTGGGCAAGGGAAGAAGAAGGTGGGTCCGGGCGTCGAGAGGGAGAGGGCGTTCGGTTGGTTGGCGAAGGAAGGGGCTTGGTGGCGGCTCGGTCGGCTCGGCTCGGTAGGCTGGGCTGGGCTGGCCTGGCTCATTGGTGGCACGCCTCGGCTGGCTGGGCAGTTAGCTGGCCGGGCGCTAGGGTTTTTTTCCTTTTTTGAATTAGAGAGAGAGAGAGAAAATATATTAAATATATATATTTTTATATACGACATATATATATATATCAAAATGATCAGGGGAATATTCCCTACAATTTGAACATTTTTCCAGGGGCAAAACTCAAACTTTTAAAAAAAATCACTTTCTATAAATCCCAAATAAAATCAGATTTTGAATTCAAATTTTTTTGGCAAAGTTTTCTTCTGACATATTTGGAGTGTCATGTTACTCCTCTCATACTTTTTCTCAAGTATTTGTCAGGCATAGTTTTGAAATAATTTTCAACTGCCAATTTGAATTCAAATTCCAACAAGTCAAAAACTTCTGAAACTTCAAATGCCACTCAATTTCAAACAATATGCATAGATGCTTAGCTATAATTGTAAAACATTCCAAATAGGAAATTTGGGATGTTACAAACCTACCCACCTTAAGATGAATCTCGCCCTCGAGATTCGGGTTGGCTAGCAAATAGGTGCGGGTGGTCTCGGCGGAGGTCTTCTTCTCGCTCCCGGTGGCTTCCTCCTCGGAATGATGACTCCACAAAGACCTTGAAAACTTGATGATCTTGCTGCGGGTGACTCTGTTCGCAGTCTCGAGAATTCGGACGGGTTTCTCCTCATAAGTCGATCACCGTCGAGCTGTATGGCCTCTAGGGCACCGTGTGTCTCTTAACGGAATATCGCCATGTCGGCATGGCATTTCTTCAGCTGAGAAACATGGAAGACATCGTGAACTCTGGACAATCCTTCCGGCAATTCCAACTTGTAAGCAACTTCTCCACGACGTTCGAGGATTTTGTAGGGGGCAATGAACCGGGGTGCTAACTTTCATTTAACACCGAACCTCTTGATTCCACGAAGTGGGGACACACGAAGATATGCCCGGTCTCCCGCTTCATAAGTTACTTCCTTGCGTTTACTGTCGGCATAACTCTTCTGCCTCGACTGAGCTACCTTGAGTCTATCTCGAATCAGTTTGACTTTCTCTTCGAAATCTCTGATAAGATCGGGACCGAAAAGTTTTCGATCTCCCACACCATCCCACAGCAATGGTGTTCTGCACCTCCTTCCGTATAGAGCTTCAAAAGGGGCCATCTTCAGACTGGTCTGATAACTGTTATTGTACGAGAATTCCGCGTATGGCAAATTATCATCCCAGCTAGACCCATAGTCTAGCGCACAAGCTCTCAACATGTCTTCCAGGATCTGGTTGACTCTCTCGGTCTGTCCATCATCTCACGGATGAAAAGCTGTCTCAACTCCAGCCTCGCACTCCAAAGTTTCATGCAACCGATTCCAAAACTTTGAGGTAAATTGTGTTCCTCTATCGACACGATACTCCTCGGAACTCCATGCAGACATACGATCCTGGTCATGTATTTCTTGGCTAACTTAGTGCTGGTATAGGTAGTCTTCACGGGAATGAAATGAGCTACCTTGGTCAATCGATCAACCGCTACCCAGATGGAATCATAACCTGAACGGGTCCTGGGTAGTCCTGTGATAAAATCCATTCCAAGTTTTTCCCATTTCCACTCGGGAATCGGCAAAGGTTGAAGTAACCCTGCTGGCTTCGATGTTCCGCCTTTACTCGTTGGCAAACATCGCATATCGCTACGTACTCGCAATATCCTTCTTCATACCGCCCACCGAAACTTTCCTTCAAATCCAGATACATCATGGTGTTACCGGGTGAATCGAGTACGGTGAATCATGAGCCTCTGAAGAATTAGCTTCCTGAGTTCGGGATCATTGGGTACATAAATACGATCCTCGAACCATATAGCTCCGTATTCATCCTTACGAAACCCTTTAGCTTTTCCTTCATTCATCCTTTTCTTTATCTCATCAATTTCCTTGTCCGACTTCGGGCTTCACGAATTCTTTCGCCAAAGTGGACTGAACTTCCAGAGTTGCAACATATCCTCTCGAACTATCTCCGATCGGAGATCTCGAGGTCATCGACTAACTCCTGGGTAATCCTCCGCTATAAGAGTATTTACATAACTCTTACGGCTCAAAGCATCTGCTACAACAATAGCCTTTCCGGGTGGTAATGCAATTTCATGTCATAGTCCTTGATTAACTCTAGCCATCTCCTCTCGCTCGAGGTTCAACTCTTTCTGCGTGAAAATATACTTCAAGCTCTTATGATCTGTGTAAACATCACAACGGTTTCCGATAAGCAAATGTCTCCAGGTCTTGAGTGCATGCACTACTGCTGCTAACTCCAAATCATGTGTGGCATAATTCATCTTGTGTGGTCGTAGCTGTCTGGAGGTATAAGTGTCGGGGGAGAGCTGATCGTGTCCCACGAGCAACTACGGGACCTGGGTCCCTTGTGGTTCAGAGGGGGGCGGAGATTGCACAAAGAGCGGATCGAGGCGATGCACACGAGCGGAACCTGGATGCTCATATTGGCTCCCACATATCCTACAAAGATCTTTATCGGTCGTACCGTAATGACAACATACGTTATTCCCTTTGTCATCGGTATGTCACTTGCCCGAGATTCGATTGTCGATATCTTCATACCAAGTTCAATCTCTTTACTGGCAAGTCTCTTTACTCGTTCTGTAATACATCATCCCGCAACTACCTCATTAGTCACATTGCTTGCAAGGCTTATTATGATGTGCATTACCGAGAGGGCCCAGAGATACCTCTCTGATACTCGGAGTGAAAAATCATAATCTCGATCTATGCCAACCCAACAAATACCTTCGGAGATACCTGTAGAGCATCTTCATAATCACCCAGTTATGTTGTGATGTTTGATAGGACACAAGGTATTCCTCTGGTATCCGGGAGTTGCATAATCTCATAGTCGAAGCAATATGTATATGACATGAAGAAAGCAATATCAAAAAACTTAACGATCATTATGCTAAGCTAACGGATGATCTTGTCCATCACATCATTCTCCTAATGATGTGATCTCGTTCATCAAATGACAACTTATTGAAGGAAATATGCCCTAGAGGCAATAATAAAGTTGTTATTTATATTTCCTTTATCATGATAAATGTTTATTATTCATGTTAGAATTTTATTAACCGAAACTTGATACATGTGTGAATACATAGACAAGACAAAGTGTCCCTAGTATGCCTCTACTAGACTAGCAAGTTAATCAAAGATGGTTAAGTTTCCTGACCATAGACATCTGTTGTCATTTGATGAACGGGATCACATCATTAGGATAATGCATGGACAAGACCCATCCGTTAGCTTATCATAATGATCGTTAAGTTTTATTGCTATTGCTTTCTTCATGACTTATACATATTCCTCTGACTATGAGATTATGCAACTCCCGAATACCGGAGGAACACCTTGTGTGCTATCAAACATCACAACATAACTGGGTGATTATAAAGATGCTCTATGGGTGTTTGTTGGGTTGGCATAGATCAAGATTAGGATTTGTCACTCCGTGTATCGGAGAGGTATCTCAAGCAATGTGACCAATGAGTTAGTTACAGGATGATGCATTACGGAACGAGTAAAGATACTTGTCGATAATGAGATTGAACTAGGTATGAGGATACCGACAATAGAATCTCAGGCAAGTAACATACCGATGACAAAGGGAATGGCGTATGTTGTTATTGTGGTTTGACCGATAAAGATCTTCGTAGAATATGTAGGAACCAATATGAGCATCCAGGTTCCGTTGTTGGTTATTGATCGGAGATGTGTCTCGTGCATGTCTACATAGTTCTCGAACCATTTGGGTCCGCACGCTTAACGTTCGATGACGATTTGTATTATGAGTAATGTGTTTGGGTGACCGAAGATTTTTTGGAGTTCGGATGAGATCACGGACATGATGAGGAGTCTCAATATTGTTGAGAGGTAAAGATTGATATATTGGACGATAATATTTGGACACCGGAATGGTTTCAGGACATTTCAGATATTTATCGGAGTACCGAGGGGTTACCGGAACCCCCGGGGGAAGTAATGGGACAACATGGGCCATAGGGGAGAGAGAGGGGAGCCCACAAGGGGTGGCGCCCCCCCATGGGCTGTCCGAATTGGACAAGGGGAAGGAGGCGCTGCCCCCTTTCCTTTCCCCCTCTCCCTTCTCCTTCCCTCTTTTCCCCTCCATGAGAAGGAAAAAAGGGGGTGAATCCTACTAGGACTGGAGTCCTAGTAGGACTTTGTAACATCCCAAATTTTTAATTTGGTATGTTATACATTAGATCATCAATTGCATATCATATTTTATTGCTTTTTAGCTTGATCCTAGAAATTCTAGGCAACTCAAGGACCCATGGAGAGAGTTGGGAATTTCATTATTTTCATATTTGAGTTTTCTCGAATTTTGAAAAGCGGATCGTTAGATTTTAATTATCTTCTCTTCATAAATATTTCTTTTATAAAAATAAAAAGAGAGAGAGGATAAAATGACTTCCCCAAAATCAGTCAAGTCTCTGTGTAGCTGTACCATCCCAAGATCATGCTGGCACACACAGTACATTGATGAAATAATCAAAGTTCAATCACACCTGAATTTATTACACGATTCTCATATCGAGTCTTTATTACAATAGAATAAATTCGGCTGAAGGCCAACTCATGAGAAATAAACTAAATAAAGCTGCGGAAGCGTAGACGAAATAGCGAGTCCATCCAACTCCATAGGGCAATCGCCAAGCGTGGATCGTAGCCTCACTCCTGATCGGAATACTCCTCTGCAACATAGGACGTTGCAGCCGTGTAGGTCAGCATTTTGAATATGCCGGCAAGTCATGAAGAGAGAATAACAATAAAAATTACTAACACTATATGCAATTTGGCTGTGGGGCTCTAAGTTTCATTGTTTTGCGAAAAAGCAAGTTTTACCCTACAATAAGGACTTGTTTGCAATTACTATGAAGTGTTGGTAATTATTGAGATGGTTCCACCAACCAATGTCTCATTCCCAATTATTAAATAACCCCCTCAATTAATTTATTAATTTTGGTGTTGAGATATCCAAATACTCCAAGTTCCAGAGGCTCAAATTGTCCAGAATCGGGACACGGCAAACCGATTAGATCTTCACTCTGCAGAGGTTTATGACTTTACCCGCAAGAATCGTTCCTCCTTTAAGTCTTCGCACTTCATGGTGTTTGAAGACGGACGAACGAAACAGGGTCTTCCGAAGAGTTCCTCTGGCCACTGCCGGCACCCATCCAATCCTACCGTTCTTCTACATCTCGTAGCACCGTCCGGCCAGAGTCACACCTAGGGTTGACCAAGCCAGAGCCCATAATGGCTTGCGGCTGCACAGGTAAGCTTCCGGTCAAGGGGTATCCATTCGTCTCTTCGTGGCTGGGTGAAGCTTTCCGCAAGATGTCATGGCGCTTCTCCATGCATCCCGGCCAACCACTGGTTTTCTCCAGGGTGCCCGTCAACCGTCCTCCACCCAAAGAGTGAATTTTGAAGTCCATCTTGAGCTTGAAGTCATGGGGTTGTCATCATCTTGACTCTCACATCTCCTTATGAATCACTCAACCAACCCGCCTCTGAGCATAGCAAAATAAACTACTTCGTCCCGGGCAATGGTAACAAGGGGAATTGGGTTCATCCTACCTCATGATACTACTCAAGAACATAACTTCAAATTCTCCTACTGCATGCATGGTGGGGAGGTATAATTCTAATGCAATAAAATCATAGGCATAGTAAAAGAAAATATGATCAATGACTTGCCTTGCTGACGATCTTCGAAAGCTAGGGACTCGTGGTAGCAAGCTTCGCACTCCGGAAATTCTACCGAGGCAAACAACAATCATATAAGCATACAAACATATGATCACTTAACATAACATCATACTAATATAACACATGAAAAAATTGAACCAAAACCCAAAGAAAACTCGAAGAAATCCAAATCAATGTTTTCACCATATCAAACAACAACCAAGAAATAGTTTTGCACAACCAAAATTTTCTTAACAGAACCTAAGCATGGGTTTTTGCTAACTAATAGAAGAGAAAACATCATGCAACTAGGAGCAAAAAGAATCACATCAAAAGCTATTATAGAACTCCTATTATGCCTATAACAATCCTAGCAAGAAAAAATAAAATAAAAATTTTATTTATTGTAAATAAAAGTTCCTGTTCTAAATTTACAGAAACTAACCTAAAATAAACTATCACATAGGAAAAATAAAATTATTTGCTAAATAAAACATTAGGAAAACAGTAGCTAGTTAAATAAATAAGAACCACATGATTTTGATTAAACTATTTTTTATTAAATCTAAAATGCCCAAATAAATTCCTACGGTTAGGCAAGGTCAAAACAAAGTAGTGACAAAAAGAATCACTAAAATAAAATAATCCTAACTCATTTTATAGCAGAATTACTAATCTGTCTAAATCTAAAATAACAAATTTATAATAATTTTAACATGACTAAACATATTTTCTACAGAAACTACAACAAATTTGCAAACTAACAAAAAAAGAATCAATTAAAAATATTAAGTAGATTAAAAGATATGGATTTTACAAAACTGAAACTATTCTGTAAAAAAAACAGAATCGAAAATATAATTAAAAAGAAAAAAACTGGTGCTAATGGGCCTATCTAACGCTCAGGCGTTAAATAACTAAAACGTGCACGCGGTTAACAGAAAACAAACCGAGTCGGGCCGGTCCAACTAACCCGCTAACTAACCAAAATAAACCGTAACTAAAACCGGGTCTATTAAAAAAAACATACCCCTTCGCTAATCTAATCTACACCCTAGATTTAGATCTAACGGTGGCGGGGATCTCCGGTGACTCACAGCGGTGGTCGACGGCGACGGCGGCTCGGGCGACGACGGCGCGGTGGCTACGGCGGTCCGGGGCGACGGCGGAGATGTCCGCGGTCTGGCGGAGCGAGGATCGGTGGTGGTGTCGGTGGAGCTCGGGGTTTTGGGAGGCGGCCTGGGCAGGCAATGGCGCGGGCGGCTGCGTCGGGCTCCGGCGAGCGATCACGGCGAGGGAGAGGGTCAGGCGAGGGGAGTGGGGAACGGGTCGAGGGGTCGGTATATATAGGGCGTCGACTTGGGCGAGGCGGATCGGGGAGGATCCCGGATCTTGGATCCCGCGACGGCGGCAAGCAGCGGTTTGGCTTGGGCAAGGGAAGAAGAAGGTGGGTCCGGGCGTCACGGAGAGGGAGGGGGGCGTTCGGTCGGTTGGCCGAAGGAAGGGCTTCGGGCGCGGCGGCTCGGTCGGCCGGCTCGGCGCTGGGCTGGGCAGTTGGCTGGGCTCGCCCATTGGTCGGGCCGCCTCAGCTGGCCGGGCAGTTATTCTGGTAGCGCTGGGGTTTCTTTTCCTTTTTTTGAATTAGAGAGAGAGAAAATATATTAAATATATATTTTTTATATATATATATATATATATATATATATATATATATATATATATATATATATATATATCAAAATGATCAGGGGAATATTCCCTACAATTTGAACATTTTTCCAGGGGCAAAACTCAAACTTTAAAAAAAATCACTTTCTATAAATCCCAAATAAAATCAGATTTTGAATTCAAATTTTTTTGGCAAAGTTTTCTTCTGACATATTTGGAGTGTCATGTTACTCCTCTCATACTTTTTCTCAAGTATTTGTCAGGCATAGTTTTGAAATAATTTTCAACTGCCAATTTGAATTCAAATTCCAACAACTCAAAAACTTCTGAAACTTCAAATGCCACTCAATTTCAAACAATATGCATAGATGCTTAGCTATAATTGTAAAACATTCCAAATAGGAAATTTGGGATGTTACAAACCTACCACCTTAAGATGAATCTACCGAGATTCGGGTTAACTAGCAAATAGGTGCGGTGGTCTCGTGGAGGTCTTCTTCTCGCTCCCGGTGGCTTCCTCCTCGGAATGATGACTCCACAAACCTTGAAAACTTGATGATCTTGCTGCGGGTGACTCTGTTCATAGTCTCGAGAATTCGGACGGGTTTCTCCTCATAAGTCGATCACCGTCGAGCTGTATGGCCTCTAGGGGCACCGTGTCTCTTAACGGAATATCGCCATGTCGGCATGGCATTTCTTCACCGAGAAACATGGAAGACATCATGAACTCCGGACAATCCTTCCGCAATTCCAACTTGTAAGCAACTTCTCCACGGCGTTCGAGGATTTTGTAGGGGGCAATGAACCGGGGTGCTAACTTTCCTTTAACACCGAACCTCTTGATTCCACGAAGTGGGGACACACAAAGATATGCCCGGTCTCCCGCTTCGTAAGTTACTTCCTTGCGCCATCGTCGGCATAACTCTTCCGCCTCGATCGAGCTACCTTGAGTCTATCTCGAATCAGTTTGACTTTCTCTTGAATCTCGATAAGATCGGGACCGAAAAGTTTTGATCTCCCACACCATCCCACAGCAATGGTGTTCTCGCACCTCCTTCCGTATAGAGATTCATAAGGGCCATCTTCGATCGGTCTCGATAACTGTTATTGTACGAGAATTCGCGTATGGCAAATTATCATCCCAGCTAGACCCATAGTCTAGCGCACAAGCTCTCAACATGTCTTCCGTGATCTGGTTGACTCTCTCGGTCTGTCCATCTGCTCTGCGGATGAAAAGCTGTCTTCAACTCCAGCCTCGCACTCCAAAGTTTCATGCAACTGATTCCAAAACTTTGAGGTAAATTGTGTTCCTCTATCTGACACGATACTCCTCGGAACTCCATGCAGACATACGATCCTGGTCATGTATATCTTGGCTAACTTAGCGCTGGTATAGGTAGTCTTCACGGGAATGAAATGAGCTACCTTGGTCAATCGATTAACCGCTACCCAGATGGAATCATAACCTGAACGGGTCCTGGGTAGTCCTGTGATAAAATCCATTCCAAGTTTTTCCCATTTCCACTCGGGAATCGGCAAAGGTTGAAGTAACCCTGCTGGCTTCTGATGTTCCGCCTTTACTCGTTGGCAAACATCGCATACTGCTACGTACTCGGCAATATCCTTCTTCATACCGCCCACCGAAACTTTCCTTCAAATCCAGATATATCATGGTGTTACCGGGTGAATCGAGTACGGTGAATCATGAGCCTCTGAAGAATTAGCTTCCTGAGTTCGGGATCATTGGGTACATAAATCGATCCTCGAACCATATAGCTCCGTATTCATCCTTACGAAACCCTTTAGCTTTTCCTTCATTCATCCTTTTCTTTATCTCATCAATTTCCTTGTCCGACTTCGGGCTTCACGAATTCTTTCGCCAAAGTGGACTGAACTTCCAGAGTTGCAACATATCCTCTCGAACTATCTCCATCGGAGATCTCTGAGGTCATCGACTAACTCCTGGGGTAATCCTCCCGCTATAAGAGTATTTACATAACTCTTACGGCTCAAAGCATCTGCTACAACAATAGCCTTTCCTGGGTGGTAATGCAATTTCATGTCATAGTCCTTGATTAACTCTAGCCATCTCCTCTGCCTGAGGTTCAACTCTTTCTGCGTGAAAATATACTTCAAGCTCTTATGATCTGTGTAAACATCACAACGGTTTCCGATAAGCAAATGTCTCCAGGTCTTGAGTGCATGCACTACTGCTGCTAACTCCAAATCATGTGTGGCATAATTCATCTCGTGTGGTCGTAGCTGTCTGGAGGTATAAGTGTCGGGGGAGAGCTGATCGTGTCCCACGAGCACCTACGGGACCTGGGTCCCTTGTGGTTCGGAGGGGGGCGGAGATTGCACAAAGAGCGGATCGAGGCGATGCACACGAGCGGAACCTGGATGCTCATATTGGCTCCCACATATCCTACAAAGATCTTTATCGGTCGTACCGTAATGACAACATACGTTATTCCCTTTGTCATCAGTATGTTACTTGCCCGAGATTCGATTGTCGATATCTTCATACCCAGTTCAATCTCTTTCTTGGCAAGTCTCTTTACTGCTTCGTAATACATCATCCATAACTACCTCATTAGTCACATTGCTTGCAAGGCTTATTATGATGTGCATTACCGAGAGGGCCCAGAGATACCTCTCTGATACTCGGAGTGAAAAATCATAATCTCGATCTATGCCAACCCAACAAATACCTTCGGAGATACCTGTAGAGCATCTTCATAATCACCCAGTTATGTTGTGATGTTTGATAGGACACAAGGTATTCCTCTGGTATCCGGGAGTTGCATAATCTCATAGTCGAAGCAATATGTATATGACATGAAGAAAGCAATATCAAAAAACTTAACGATCATTATGCTAAGCTAACGGATGGATCTTGTCCATCACATCATTCTCCTAATGATGTGATCTCGTTCATCAAATGACAACTTATTGAAGGAAATATGCCCTAGAGGCAATAATAAAGTTGTTATTTATATTTCCTTTTATCATGATAAATGTTTATTATTCATGTTAGAATTTTATTAACCAGAAACTTGATACATGTGTGAATACATAGACAAGACAAAGTGTCCCTAGTATGCCTCTACTAGACTAGCAAGTTAATCAAAGATGGTTAAGTTTCCTGACCATAGACATCTGTTGTCATTTGATGAACGGGATCACATCATTAGGATAATGCATGGACAAGACCCATCTGTTAGCTTATCATAATGATCGTTAAGTTTTATTGCTATTGCTTTCTTCATGACTTATACATATTCCTCTGACTATGAGATTATGCAACTCCCGAATACCGGAGGAACACCTTGTGTGCTATCAAACATCACAACATAACTGGGTGATTATAAAGATGCTCTATGGGTGTTTGTTGGGTTGGCATAGATCAAGATTAGGATTTGTCACTCCGTATCGGAGAGGTATCTCAACAATGTGACCAATGAGTTAGTTACAGGATGATGCATTACGGAACGAGTAAAGATACTTGTCGATAATGAGATTGAACTAGGTATGAGGATACCGACAATAGAATCTCAGGCAAGTAACATACCGATGACAAAGGGAATGGCGTATGTTGTTATTGTGGTTTGACCGATAAAGATCTTCGTAGAATATGTAAGAACCAATATGAGCATCCAGGTTCCGTTGTTGGTTATTGATCGGAGATGTGTCTCGTGCATGTCTACATAGTTCTCGAACCAGTTGGGTCCGCACGCTTAACGTTCGATGACGATTTGTATTATGAGTAATGTGTTTGGGTGACCGAAGATTTTTTGGAGTTCGGATGAGATCACGGACATGATGAGGAGTCTCAAAATTGTTGAGAGGTAAAGATTGATATATTGGACGATAATATTTGGACACCGGAATGGTTTCAGGACATTTCAGATATTTATCGGAGTACCGAGGGGTTACCGGAACCCCCGGGGGAAGTAATGGGACAACATGGGCCATAGGGGAGAGAGAGGGGAGCCCACAAGGGGTGGCGCCCCCCCATGGGCTGTCCGATTGGACAAGGGAAGGAGGCGCTGCCCCCTTTCCTTTCCCCCTCTCCCTTCTCCTTCCCTCTTTTCCCCTCCATGAGAAGGAAAAAAGGGGGTGAATCCTACTAGGACTGGAGTCCTAGTAGGACTTTGTAACATCCCAAATTTTCAATTTGGTATGTTATACATTAGATCATCAATTGCATATCATATTTTATTGCTTTTTAGCTTGATCCTAGAAATTCTAGGCAACTCAAGGACCCATGGAGAGAGTTGGGAATTTCGTTATTTTCATATTAGAGTTTTCTCGAATTTCGAAAAGAGGATCGTTAGATTTTAATTATCTTCTCTTCATAAATATTTCTTTTATAAAAATAAAAAGAGAGAGAGGATAAAATGACTTCCCCAAAATCGGTCAAGTCTTTGTGTAGCTGTACCATCCCAAGATCATCTTCGCACACACAAGACATTGATGAAATAATCAAAGTTCAATCACACCTGAATTTATTACGATTCTCATATCGAGTCTTTATTACAATAGAATAAATTCGGCTGAAGGCCAACTCATGAGAAATAAACTAAATAAAGCTGCGGAAGCGTAGACGAAATAGCGAGTCCATCCAACTCCATAGGGCAATCGCCAAGCGTGGATCGTAGCCTCACTCCTGATAGGAATACTCCTCTGCAACATAGGACGTTGCAGCCGTGTAGGTCAGCATTTTGAATATGCCGGCAAGTCATGAAGAGAGAATAACAATAAAAATTACTAACACTATATGCAATTTGGCTGTGGGGCTCTAAGTTTCATTGTTTTGCGAAAAAGCCAGTTTTTCCCTACAATAAGGACTTGTTTGCAATTACTACGAAATGTTGGTAATTATTGAGATGGTTCCACCAACCAATCTCTCATTCCCAATTATTAAATAACCCCCTCAATTAATTTATTAATTTTGGTGTTGAGATATCCGAAATACTCCAAGTTCCAGAGGCTCAAATTGTCCAGAATCGGGACACGGCTAACCGATTAGATCTTCACTCTGCAGAGGTTTGCGACTTTACCCGCAAGAATCGTTCCCTCCTTTAAGTCTTCGCACTTCATGGTGTTTGCAGGCGAGACGAACGCAAACAGGGTCTTCCAAGAGTTCCTCCGCCACCGCCGCACCCATCCAATCCTACCGTTCTTCTACATCTCGTAGCACCGTCGGCCAGAGTCACACCTAGGGTTGACCAAGCGAGCCCATAATGGCTTGCGGCTGCACATGTAAGCTTCCGTCAAGGGGTATCCATTCGTCTCTTCGTGGCTGGGTGAAGCTTTCAAAGATGTCATGGCGCTTCTCCATGCATCCCGCCAACCACCGGTTTTCTCCAGGTGCCCACAACCGCCCTCCACCTAGTAGTGAATTTTGAAGTCCATCTTGAGCTTGAAGTCATGGGGTTGTCATCATCTTGACTCTCACATCTCCCTTATGAATCACTCAACCAACCCGTCTCTGAGCATAGCAAAATAAACTACTTCGTCCCGAGCAATGGTAACAAGGGAATTGGGTTCATCCTACCTCATGATACTACTCAAGAACATAACTTCAAATTCTCCTACTGCATGCATGGTGGGAGGTATAATTCTAATGCAATAAAATCATAGGCATAGTAAAAGAAAATATGATCAATGACTTGCCTTGCTGACGATCTTCGAAAGCTAGGGACTCGTGGTAGCAAGCTTCGCACTCCGAAAATTCTACCGAGGCAAACAACAATCATATAAGCATACAAACATATGATCACTTAACACAACATCATACTAGTATAACACATGAAATAATTGAACCAAAACCCAAAGAAAACTCGAAGAAATCCAAATCAATGTTTTCACCATATCAAACAACAACCAAGAAATAGTTTTGCACAACCAAATTTTTCTTAACAGAACCTAAGCATGGGTTTTTGCTAACTAACAGAAGAGAAAACATCATGCAACTAGGAGCAAAAAGAATCACATCAAAAGCTATTATAGAACTCCTATTATGCCTATAACAATCCTAGCAAGAAAAAATAAAATAAAAATTTTATATATTGTAAATAAAAGTTCCTGTTCTAAAGTTACAGAAACTAACCTAAAATAAACTATCACATAGGAAAAATAAAATTATTTGCTAAATAAAACAATAGGAAAACAGTAGCAAGTTAAATAAATAAGAACCACATGATTTTGATTAAACTATTTTTTATTAAATCTAAAATGCCCAAATAAATTCCTACGGTTAGGCAAGGTCAAAACAAAGTAGTGACAAAAGAATCACTAAAATAAAATAATCCTAACTCATTTTATAGCAGAATTACTAATCTGTCTAAATCTAAAATAAAAATTTATAATAATTTTAACATGACTAAACATATTTTCTTCAGAAACTACAACAAATTTGCAAACTAACAAAAAAGAATCAATTAAAATATTAAGTAGATTAAAAGATATGGATTTTACAAAACTGAAACTATTCTGTAAAAAAAACAGAAACGAAAATATAATTAAAAAGAAAAAACTGGTGCTAATGGGCCTATCTAACGCCAGCGTTAAATAACTAAAACGCACGCTGTTAACAGAAAACAAACCGAGTCGGGCGGTCCAACTAACCCGCTAACTAACCAAAATAAACCGTAACTAAAACCGGTCTATTAAAAAACATACCCTTCGCTAATCTAATCTACACCCTAGATTTAGATCTAGCACGGTGGCGGGATATCCGTGACTCACCGCTGGTGGTCGACGGCGACGGCGGCTCGGGCGGCGACGGCGCGGTGGCTATGGCGGTCCGGGGCGACGACGGAGATGTCCGGCGGGTGCGGCGGAGCGAGGGGGGTGGTGGTGTCGGTAGAGCTCGGGGGTTTGAGGCGGCTGGGCAGGGCAATGGCGCGGCGGCGCGTCGGCTCCGTGAGCGATTGCGGCGAGGGAGAGGGGTCGGGCGAGGGGAAGTGGGGAACGGGTCGAGGGTCGGTATATATAGGGGGGTCGACTTGGGCGAGGCGGATCGGGGAGGATCCGGGATCTTGGGATCCGGCGACGGGCGGCGCTGCGTTTGGCTTGGGTAAGGGAAGAAGAAGGTGGGTCAGGCGTCGGGAGAGGAGGGGGGGCATTGGTCGGTTGGCGAAGGAAGGGGCTTCAGCGCATGCTGCTCGGGCTGGGCTGGGCAGTTAGCTCGGCCCGCATTGGTCAAGCCGCCTCAGCCTGGCTGGGTCAGTTAGCTGGTGGCGCTGGGGTTTTTTTCCTTTTTGAATTAGAGAGAGAGAAAATATATTAAATATATATATTTTATATCGATATATATATATATATATATATATATATATATATATATATATATATATATATATATATATATCAAAATGATCAGGGAATATTCCTACAATTTAAACATTTTCGAGGGCAAAACTCAAACTTTAAAAAAATCACTTTCTATAAATCCCAAATAAAATCAGATTTTGAATTCAAATTTTTTGGCAAAGTTTTCTTCGACATATTTGGAGTGTCATGTTACTCCTCTCATACTTTTCTCAAGTATTTGTCGGGCATAGTTTTGAAATAATTTTCAACGCCAATTTGAATTCAAATTCCAACAACTCAAAAACTTCAAACTTCAAATGCCACTCAATTTCAAACAATATGCATAGATGCTTAGCTATAATTGTAAAACATTCCAAATAGGAAATTTGGGATGTTACAAACCTACCACCTTAAGATGAATCTAGCCCTCGAGATTCGGGTTGGCTAACAAATAGGTGCGGGTGGTCTCGGCAGAGGTCTTCTTCTCGCTCCCGGTGGCTTCCTCCTCGAATGATGACTCCACAAAGACCTTGAAAAACTTGATGATCTTGCTGCGGGTGACTCTGTTCATGAGTCTCGAGAATTCGGACGGGTTTCTCCTCATAAGTCGATCACCGTCGAGCTGTATGGCCTCTAGGGGCACTGTGTCTCTTAACGGAATATCGGCCATGTCGGCATGGCATTTCTTCAGCTGAGAAACATGGAAGACATCGTGAACTCTGGACAATCCTTCCGGCAATTCCAACTTGTAAGCAACTTCTCCACGACGTTCGAGGATTTTGTAGGGGGCAATGAACCGGGGTGCTAACTTTCCTTTAACACCGAACCTCTTGATTCCACGAAGTGGGGACACACAAAGATATGCCCGGTCTCCGCTTCGTAAGTTACTTCCTTGCGTTCATCGTCGGCATAACTCTTACGCCTCGATCGAGCTACCTTGAGTCTATCTCGAATCAGTTTGACTTTCTCTTGAATCTCTGATAAGATCGGGACCAAAAGTTTTGATCTCCCACACCATCCCACAGCAATGGTGTTCTCGCACCTCCTTCCGTATAGAGCTTCAAAGGGGCCATCTTCGATCGGTCTCGATAAGCATTATTGTACGAGAATTCGCGTATGGCAAATTATCATCCCAGCTAGACCCATAGTCTAGCGCACAAGCTCTCAACATGTCTTCCAGGATCTGGTTGACTCTCTCGGTCTGTCCATCTGTCTGCGGATGAAAAGTTGTACTGAACTCCAGCCTCGTACCCAAAGTTTCATGCAACTGATTCCAAAACTTTGAGGTAAATTGTGTTCCTCTATCTGACACGATACTCCTCGGAACTCCATGCAGACATACGATCCTGGTCATGTATATCTTGGCTAACTTAGCGCTGGTATAGGTAGTCTTCACGGAATGAAATGAGCTACCTTGGTCAATCGATCAACCACTACCGGATGGAATCATAACTGAACGGGTCTGGGTAGTCCTGATAAAATCCATTCCAAGTTTTTCCCATTTCCACTCGGGAATCGGCAAAGGTTGAAGTAACCCTGCTGGCTTCTGATGTTCCGCCTTTACTCGTTGGCAAACATCACATACTGCTACGTACTCGGCAATATTCTTCTTCATACCTGTCCACCAGAAACTTTCCTTCAAATCCAGATACATCATGGTGTTACCGGGGTGAATCGAGTACGGTGAATCATGAGCCTCCTGAAGAATTAGCTTCCTGAGTTCGGGATCATTGGGTACATAAATACGATCCTCGAACCATATAGCTCCGTATTCATCCTTACGAAACCCTTTAGCTTTTCCTTCATTCATCCTTTTCTTTATCTCATCAATTTCCTTGTCCGACTTCTGGGCTTCACGAATTCTTTCGGCCAAAGTGGACTGAACTTCCAGAGTTGCGACATATCCTCTCGAAAATATCTCCAGTCGGAGATCTCTGAGGTCATCGACTAACTCCTGGGGTAATCCTCCCGCTATAAGAGTATTTACATAACTCTTACGGCTCAAAGCATCTGCTACAACAATAGCCTTTCCTGGGTGGTAATGCAATTTCATGTCATAGTCCTTGATTAACTCTAGCCATCTCCTCTGCCTGAGGTTCAACTCTTTCTGCGTGAAAATATACTTCAAGCTCTTATGATCTGTGTAAACATCACAACGGTTTCCGATAAGCAAATGTCTCCAGGTCTTGAGTGCATGCACTACTGCTGCTAACTCCAAATCATGTGTGGCATAATTCATCTCGTGTGGTCGTAGCTGTCTAGAGGTATAAGTGTCGGGGGAGAGCTGATCGTGTCCCACGAGCACCTACGGGACCTGGGTCCCTTGTGGTTCGGAGGGGGGCGGAGATTGCACAAAGAGCGAATCGAGGCGATGCACACGAGCGGATTTACCCAGCTTCGGAGCTCTCCGGAGAGATAATACTCCTACTGCTGCTTTGTGGATTATCTTGTGTTCTTGCTAGGGAGCAAAGGGGGCTACAAAACCTAGCCTGAATGTGGTCTCGTATGAGTAGGATGAACTAAGCCGGAGCTGGACCGAACTGAGCTGAACCGAGCCGAACGCTTTCTACGTTGCCCTTGGGCCTCCTTTTATAGGCACAAGGGGTCACCACAGGTGGCAAGTAGAAAAGGGTAAGACAGTAAAAACATAGGTTGGTACACCGCTTTGTACAGTGTACAGTAATCTATACCTAACTCTGACGGCAAGGGACAAGAGTCATCAATGCCCGTCTCAGTCGCCCGAACAGTGTAACAGGGACCGTCAAGTCGCGCCTCCGTTTGCCACGATGGTAGCCTGTCAGCGCCGCTTATCGCTGCTCCCGGCTGGCTGCACAGCCCGTCGACCGCAGCGTGCTTGGGAGAGCCCGTGGTGACACGTTGGCGGGTGAGCTGGAGCGAGATGAAGAGGTTGCCCTCCCGGCAAGCGCCTCGCCGCAGGGAACCTTGTCGCTCGGGGCTCGGCGCCCACCAAGCCTTCCCGGCAAGCTCCTCTTGCCGGGGCCTTGCTTCCTTCGCGCCCTGAGTGGCCTTCCCGGCAAGCTCCTCTTGCCGGGGTCTTGATTACTTTGTTCTTGAATGGCTCACCGGCAAGCTCCTCTTGCCGGAGTCTTGTTTTCTGAAGGGTCGCGGAGGGTCTTGATAGACGCCCGGCAAGGCTTGCCACGGGGGCCATGCTCGTTGCCCGTGCATAGGTTCGGGTACTAAGGTACCCTCCTTAGTACACCGGCAGAGCCCCGGTCTTGGTCATACACGGTGCCGACATTGTTGGGCCAGGCCCAAAACAGGCACGGCACGCGGCCTGGGTCCAAACCAAATCCACTCCGTATCCGCCGCGTTCCCCGTAGCACGGCGCGTCAATTGCGGCGTCGTGGGGAGGTAGGTGGCGTCTTGGTCGCCTCACCTGTCGCCTCGGTTCCGCATCCCGCCACGTGGCTCCCATGCTCTCGGGGTCGCGGACGGTGGAAATGGGAAGCTGGGCCGTTCTGCGGCAGAGGTAGCAGGTCGGCCTGATTCCCAGCCCTGATTCGCTGGCCAGGCGGCCGAGCCCCACCTTGCTTCTTTAAAAGAGCGGAAGGGAGCATGAAGCCCGCACTCTCCCATCTCCTCCTTTCCTCAGCTTCTGCTCCCTTTCCCTCATTCGTCATGGAGAAAGGGAAACTTGGTTCTTCATCGGTGGCGGCGAGGGTCGCCACAGACAGCGCCCTCCCAACCCCACGCCGGGGTGGCGGGACCAGCCACAAGAGGAAGAGGGAGGGGCGAGGTCGCGACGAGGTCGGCGCTCGGGAAGAGGCGGGCGGGCGGCCCGTCTCCGCCTCCGGCGGTTCCCCCTCCTGCGGCGGTCCATACGGGGGCGACCCTTGCGAGTTCTTCGTCCCAGCTGCGCCAGGCGCCTCGTCGTCGCCTCCGGCTTCCAGCTCCGTTCATGAAAGTGCGATGGAGTCGGATCCGCCGAGACACTGAGACTGCACATGAGGGGCTGTGGAATCGGTGGCATGCGAGTCCGTGTTGTATTCCCAGCCCCTAATGTGATGTATCTTGATCGTGGGTGGAAGGCGTTCACTGCATCCACAGCTTGAGGGCGGGTTTACCCTCCATTTTAAGTTAATGGAGGTGATCTCCTCTCCGTCAAGGTCTTGGGATCTCGGCACTTTCGGGCGAAGTGCTGCGTGGATAGCTCCTCCGACAGCGAAGATTCCCCTCGGCGAGAGTGACGAGGAGGGAGCGACAGCGCGGCGAGGTAGCGGGCCCGATTAGTTGTCGGCGCCGCCCGTGCGTCACCGGCGACCCCATCATCCGCGTCGCCGGCTCCTTGAACTCCCGGGTCGTCTCCTTGGGCGACCGGCGTGGAGGCTGCGGAAGGGAAGAGGATGGCGACAAGGCCGTCAAGTCGAGTACGAGGCGTAGTGCCCTCGACAGCGTCTTGACGTCCTGCCGCCCGTCTTGAGCCCGCTTCCGGCCGTCGTCTCCGTTAAGCCCTCGGAGAGCCCCGGGATGTTCCTTGGTGCCTTCGCACTGTAGCTCGCCTAGGCGCTCCTTTTGCCCTTCCGCCTCCTTGACCTACCTCCGAAGAGAGGGACAGGAAAAGGATTACGGGCATCTTATCTTTTAATTTGTAAGCCTTGGGCCTTATCTGCATTTAAAACTTGTAATCCTCTCTTTCATGTTTTTCATTCTCCATGGACTGTATCCGAGTAGAATGTTTTTAATGAAAGAGGGATGTTTGAAAAGGGATGAAAGGCTTATCTGATACTCCAGCCCCCGGCAACTCTGGCTTGCCGCAGCCCCCGGCAACTCTGGCTCGCCGCAGCCCCCGGCAACTCTGGCTTGCGGGGCTTGGGTCTTGGCGCACCTTTCTTCTCCTCTTCGCTGTTATTTCAGTTCTGAGAAAAATTTAGCCAGTGCCGCAATAAGTTATTTTTGTAATATAACTTTGTTCTGGGCAATATTTGCTAAGTTACTTCCTTTACTCGACTCTTGGCTTTGTATGTTTCTGCCCTACGCTTTTAGGGAAACTTGCCGGTGCAGGCACCCTTGCCATGGCGCCGAGTGTGGAACTTCAGCAGACTTCTTTGGCGGGTCGCTACCGACAAGCAACCTTGTCGCGGACTAGCCGCAGCTCACTTAAGTTGTTGAGCGGACTCGAAACAAAGTAAGGGCGCGACCAGTCACGATTTGGTTCCTCCGCGCACAGGTTTTCCATACAAAGCGCGGTCGTTCGAGGAAGATAACTCAAAAATTTTAAACTGGTCGTTTAAACATAGCAACTTAGCTTTTCTGTTGTCCACTTTCCGGCAAAGCGGCAGTTCCTCGGCGGCGCTTGCCCACACCATTATCTTCTCCTTCCCCGGTGAACTTGTGGGTGGATGAACCTTCTTCTTGTTTGAGAAGAAAGAAGAGAAAATAAGGTTATGGAGCCTAATGGCTCGTCATCGCTTACCGGGTGCGGATGCTGCACAAAATGTTAGCAAACACATGCATATATGATTATGAGGGCATGTATTGACAAAATGTGCGCAACACGTAGGCTTTACTAGTGCACGGGGTCTGCGCCCGGCTTTGTACAAAGGATTATATGCAGCAGCGGCAAGACTTGTACACAAGAGTGGTTGCTGGAACGGGTTCCGGCAACCGCGCCTCATGGGTAAAACTTGCGAAGATGCTCTATATTCCAGGAATTGCTCACGGAAGGCCATCTTGGTCTCAAAGCGGACAGCGCCGGGCCTAGTGACTCGTTTCACCCGATAAGGGCCTTCCCACTTGGCGTCAACTTGTTGGAATTCTTGGCGGATTGAGCGCGCGAAGAACAAGGTCGCCTTCCTCGAAGCTTCGGCATTAACTGCGGCTATGGTAGTGGCGCAAAGCTTGCTTCAATAACGAGCAGCTCGTCTGACAGCTGAAGACGATCTTCCTCGAGGAGCAGCGCATCATCTTATCGCAGCTGCTCTTGCTCAAGCTCATCATAGCGAGCACTCGAGGTGACCCGTACCACGAGTTCCATGGGGAGAACTGCCTCTGCTCCGTAGACTAGAGCAAAAGGTGTCCGGCGGTGGCTCGATTTGGCGTCGTCTGATCGACCAAAGAACCACCGCAGCTCCTCGATCCAGTTCCTTCCGCACTTGTGCAGCCTGTCGAAAGTTCTGGTCTTGAGTCCTCGCAGCACTTCAGCGTTTGCTCTCTCTGCTTGACCGTTGCTTCTCGGATGAGCAACAGAAGCAAAGCAGATCTTGGCGCCAAGATCTTGGGCGTACTGCATGAAGGTGCGGCTCGTAAACTGTGTGCCGTCGTCGGTGATGATCCGGTTAGGAATCCCAAAACGGCAAACAATTGACCTGAAGAACTTGACGGCTGACTGTGCTGTCACCTTCCTCACTGGTTCCACTTCCGGCCACTTTGTGAACTTGTCGATTACAGCGTACAAGTATTCAAAGCCCCACTGCTTTCGGGGAAGGGGCGAGATGTCGAGCCCCAGACCGAGAAGGGCCAGGATAAAGGGATCGTCTGGAGAGCTTGAGCTGGTTGGTGTATCTGTTTGGAATGGGCCTGCACGCTTCACACTTGGTTACTTGTGCGGTTGCATCTGGAGGGCTTCGGCGGAAGAAACCTTGCGGAAAGCCTTGCGGCAAGTGCTCTTCTTGCCGATGTGGTGACCACATATGCCTCCGTGTATCTCTGCCAACAGCTTCATCCATCTTCCCGGCAAATGCACTTCAATTTCACACCGTTGAGCCTTCTTACATGCAGGATGTTGTCAACAAACTGGTACATACTTGACTACCGGGCTACTTTTTCCGCTTCTTCTTGCTCTTGGGAAGTTCTCTGTTCAAGGAAATGGGCGATTCATTGTGTGCCCATCTTTGGAGCCTGTGGCTCGACAACAAGGACTAAAGGCTCATCTATCACTGCGGGAACATCAGCTTCTACGGCAAGGACCTGTGGGTCCTCCGGAGCTTGATAATCCCCGGCAAGCTTGCCGGAGCGAAACTTGTCGGGAGCGTTTGCTTCAACGATACAAACTGCATGGTTTGTCGGAGCAGACTGCTCCTCAGTGATATCTGCGTTGATTTTAGGGACCTTCTTTGCGGCGGCTTCAGGGAGCTCTGCCGGAAAGTGGTCGCCGGAAACCAATTTTCTCTTCTTGCTTTGTCCTGTTGATGGTGTTACGGTTGGCTGAGTTAGCTTGAGCACAAAAATCCCTGGTTCCACAGGTAACTTAAGTGCGGCACATTTGGAGAGGCCATCAGCTATATCATTCTGAGCCCTTGGAACGTGTTCCATCTGCAGGCCTTCAAAGTGCTCTTCCAGCTTCCTCACTTCATTGATGTACGCTTCCATCAACGGACTCTGATAATCTTTATTTACTTGGCGGACGACAAGTTGCGAGTCCCCCCTGACAATGAGCTTCTTGATCCCAAGGTCCACCGCAATCCTGAGACTGGCAAGCAAGCCTTCATACTCAGCAGTATTATTTGTTGCTTGTTCCTTGGGAAAGTGCATCGGACTATGTACTTGAGGTGCTCTCCGGTGGGTGCGATGAGCAGCACGCCCGGCACCGGCGCCTTGCGCGAGAAGGCACCGTCAAAGTACATCAGCCACTCTTTATTTGCCTCCTTGGCGGGATGCTCATCTCCGAATCTCCTTATCTTGCGTTGGCGTCCACTCTGCTATGAATTCTGCCAATGCCACTGCTCGGATAGTTGAAGTGCTTTGAACTTGAGACCAAAGCTTGCAGTTCGGTGCCCACTCGACAATCCTGCCTATTGCTTGGATTTTGCAATATCCTCTTCAGCCGAAAGCGGTGACAACTGTTATCTCGTGTGCTTGGAAGTAATGGCGCAGCTTTCTTGAGGCCATGAGGAGGCGAAAAGCAGCTTTGCACACCGAGTACCTTGATCTAGCCCCTGCGAAGGGAATCGACAAAGTAGGTAGGGCGCTGCACCATCTTTTTCGTATCTTATCGCAACCTGCGCTGATCTGTTCTTATCGGGACGAGCTTGTGGTGAAGCCCCACTCGTCGCTGGATGCAAGCTGCCTCGGTTGCGGCTCATCATCCGCCTCCCTCTCCGCTACTAACGCAGCACTAACCACTTGATTGGTCGCTGCTATATACAGCAACAACTTCTCTTGTGGCTTAGGTGCGACAAGTATTGGGCGGAGGACAGGTATCTCTTCAAGTCCTGGCGCAGCCTCCGCTTGAGTCCATTTCATCGGACCTGCCTTTTCAAAATCTTGAAAAAGCGGCGCTGTTCAGCAGAACTTAGAGATGAACCTCTTTGAGAGCAGCCACGCAACCGCAAGCCTTGACATCCTTGACACGCTTTGGTGCTTCAATCTACTCAATGGCCTTGATCTTGTCGGGATTGGCTTCAATTCCCGCTGAGACACAAAGAACCGAGAAGCTTGCGGAAGGGACTCCAAACACGCACTTCTCGGGGTTGAGCTTGAGGTTGATCTGCGCAGATTTGCAAATGTTTCATCAAATCCTGAACCAGAGTTGCTTTGTCCTTGCTCTTGACCACTATGTCATCCATGTAAGCTTCTACATTTCTATGTATTTGTGGCTCAAAGGCATCGTGGACTACTCTTGCAAAGGTTGAACCAGCATTCTTTAAACGAAAGGCATCCGTATGAAGCGATCGTGCCACATGGTGTAATGAATGCGGTTTCTCTTCATCCTCTTCGCCATGAAGATCCGATGATATCCTGAATATGCATCAAGAAATGAAAGCAAATCACATCCAGCCGTGGAGTCAACAATCTGGTCGATACGCGGCAAGGGAAATGGGTCTTTGGGACAAGCTTTATTAACATCAGTGAAGTCAATACAAAGCCTCCATTTCCCATTAGCCTTGCGTACAACTACCGGATTGGCCAACCACGTGGGGTGGAGGACTCCTCTGACAAGCCCTGCTGCTTCTAATTTCTTGATTTCTTCTGCTATGAACTCTTGGCGCTCCACTGCATGTTTCCTAACTTTTTGCTTAACGGGCCGCGCATGAGGACAGACAGCTAGGTGGTGCTCAATTACTTTCCTGGGAACACCGGGGATGTCAGATGGTTGCCATGCAAACACATCGACATTCACCCGCAGGAAAGCAACGAGCTCGCCTTCCTATTTAGGATCAAGCGTGGCACTAATGGTGAAGGTACCACCAGTGCCGTCCTCCTTGGCGGGCACCTTCTTGGTCTTTGGCGGAGCTGCCATCGTCTTGTTGCACTTGCCGGTGGAGCTCGATGGTGCGTCCTCGACGGCAGCGCAGCACTACGAAGAAGTGCGCTTGCCGGAGTGGGCAACAGAGCTCTTGCCGGACCTGGTGGTCTTCTTCCCCCCGGGAGCTTCAGCGGCAAGTGGTTTGCTATCCGTCGCGGCTGCTGCATCCCGGTAAATCTTGTCGGCGCAGATAAGTGCATCTTTCTTGTCGCCATGGACAGAAATGACGCTTATCGGGCCGGGCATCTTGAGTAGGTTGTAAGCATAATGAGAGGCGGCCATGAACTTGGCGAGTGCTGGACGGCCAAGTATGCCATTGTAGGGCAATGGGAAATCGGCAACGTCAAACGTGACCCTCTCAGTTCTGAAATTGAGCTCGCTGTCAGGGATTTGAAGTTTCTGGAGCACTGCAGAGGAGATTAAACTCAGGCCGGCCCCGCCGTCAACCAACATCTTTGTGACCTTGAGGTTGCGGATGGTTGGTGAGACCAACATCGGCAAGCACCCGACCGCAGTGATGCGATTAGGGTGATCCTCAATGTCAAAGATGATGGGCGTGCTGGACCACTTCAGAGGTTTGCGTGACTCTATGGATGGTTCTGCTGCGTTGACCTCACGCATCCATTGCTTGAGTTGGCGGTGCGAGGTATGCAGAGACGCACCACCGTCGACGCAAAGGACCTCCGTTGCCTTTTGAAACTCTTGCTCATCAGCTTCATCGTCTTCATCGTCCTCGTCATCTTCATCTTTGTCTTCTTTCTTGTCGCGACCACGGGGAGGTCTGTCTCCTTGCCGCTGCTTGGTCTTGCCGCGGCGTCCTCCCCGACCGGGTCTTTTCTTACTTGCTGCACCTGCACCTTCTTGGGCTTTCTCCTTGTCTCGCCGCTCATATTCAGCTCTCTGTAGCTCAACAAGCTGCTCGACTTTCTTGCAGCTCTGGAGATCGTGTCCCTTAGTGCGGTGGATTTTCTGATCTTGCTTGTTGGAGCTGTCGGGCTTGTCGGCGGCCCCACGACTTGGCGGTCGGCGTCAGCAACGCAACCTCCTTGCGGAGCCACCAGCCTTAGGCTTTGTTGGCGGCACCATCCTTGCGGACTGCTCGACAACTAGTACTTCTTGGTTTTTCTTCCTCCTGTTGTTCCGCCGCGGCTATTTCTTGCAGGGCGATCCCATCACTGTCGGACTCTGCTCCCACATTCTCTCTGAGTCTTCTTCCTTCTTCAGTAGCGTGCACACTTGTCGGCCAGGCGTAGAGCTCGGGCGTCTTTCACTTTGCACATCGCCGTCTCCTCCCTCATCCTGTGGTTTCGCACATTCGATGGAATGCACCGATCCTTTGCAGCAGGGGTGGGCGTGCAGGATGTTGTAGTGCACTCGATGAATCTCTGGATGAATTTGCAGAGACTCCCCCTCCTTCAGGCAAGCAGGTGGAGATCACTCTCTTGGCCATGAGGCTTGTGGTCGCTGTGAAGGCGCCAACAAACTGGTGGCACAAATCTGCCCAAGAAGAAATAGAGCCATCCGGCAAGTGCATGAGCCAAGATCGGCGTTTGGCTTGAGCACCGAGGGAAAGTAGTTGGCGAGGATCTTGTCGTCTCGTCCCCGCAGCTTGCACTGCGATGGTGTACATCTTGAGGAACTCCGATGGGTGTGTCCTGCCATCATACTTCTCCGGCACATCTGGTTTGAAGTTTTTCTTGTCGGGACCACGGACTTGCCGCAGCTCACGAGTGAGCAGGGCAACCCACCGCGTCTGACAAGTCGCTGGTTCCCCAGGCGCATGCATATCGACAGTGGGCCGGTGCGTTAGTCGATTGATGGTGCGCTTCTCTTGGCGCAATACGGGTTCGGCGTCTTCTTCTTGCCGTTCTCGGAGAACTTGGCGCTGGTCGCGGCGAGCTCGCGGATCCGACAACGCAGTGGAGTCGCTGTCGAGGTGGATCCGGCGAGTCGGCGATCTTGGTCTTCGGGGCGGGAGTGCGGTGGCTGCACCCCGCAAGTCTCGTCGCCATCAGCTCGTGCCTTATGTCGCCTGCCGCGCGGCTGCGAGGCACTTTCGGTTGCCATGCGGGGCGTCGCCGTTGGCGAAGCCGATGAGACTCTGGTGTGTCCCTCCATTAAATCGACCTTATCGGCCGTTGGAGGTAATCTAAATGGCGAGCTCTAGCCAAGGCTTCCGCTGGTGTGGTTGGCGGCAGCGGCGTGCGGGCGAAGAACGAGATGTGCTCGGACTCCTAACCAAGTTAGGAGGAGCAGCATCCATGGCGACCGTACTCCGCTTGTACCAGCATCTTTGGGGTGCATCTGCGGTCTCGAGGGCCTCGGGATCCTCCAGCAGGCATTGATCCAACGGCGTATGGTGCTGCGAGCATCATGACGCTGTCGGTCCCGCGCCTCCTGCGAAGGGCGCGGTGCGGACTCGGACGCCGGCGCCTGTGCTGCCTTGTCCTTGGATCTAGCGGCATTGTGGGCTCTCGGCGGCGCGGTTCCTCCTCCGGCGTTTCCCCACCACGACAGCTCCGATGGTGGTGGGTTCGTATGACGGCTCTGCTGCTGCTGAAGATTTCTTCTTGGTGCCATGTTGTGAAGATGTCGATGAAGTTGCTCGTGTGACCGCGGATCGGGTTCACACAGCCTCGGCGCCCCTACAGCGCGCCAAAGATGTCGGGGACAGCTGATCGTGTCCCACGAGCACCTCACGGGACCTGGGTCCCTTGTGGTTCGGAGGGGCGAGATTGCACAAAGCGGATCGGCGATGCACACGGCGGTTACCCAGCCGGAGCTCTCCGGAGAGATAATACTCCTCTGCTGCTTTGTGGATTATATTGTGTTCTTGCTAGGGAGCAAAGGGGGCTGCAAAACCTAGCCTGAATGTGGTCTCGTATGAGTAGGATGAACTAAGCCGGAGCTGGACCGAACCGAGCCGAACCGAGCCGAACCCTTTCTACGTTGCCCTTGGGCCTCCTTTTATAGGCACAAGGGGTCACCACAGTGGCAAGTAGAAAAGGTAAGACAGTAAAACATAGGTTGGTACACGCTTTATGCGGTGTCTGATAATCTATACCTAACTCTAACGGCAAGGGACAAGAGTCATCAATGCCCGTCTCGATCGCCCGAAACGATTAACAGGGACCGTCAAGTGCGCCTCCGTTTGCCACGATGGTAGCTGTCGGCGCCGCTTATCGCTGCTCCCGCTGGCTGCACAGCCCGTCGACCGCGCGTGCTTGGGAGAGCCCGTGGTGACACGTTGGCGGGTGAGCTGGAGCGAGATGAAGAGGGTTGCCCGCCCGGCAAGCGCCTTGCCGCGGCGAGGAACCTTGTCGCGCTCGGGGGCTCGGCGCCCACCAAGCCTTCCCGGCAAGCTCCTCTTGCCGGGGCCTTGCTTCCTTCGCGCCCTGAGTGGCCTTCCCCGCAAGCTCCTCTTGTCGGGGTCTTGATTACTTTGTTCTTGAATGGCTCACCGGCAAGCTCCTCTTGCCGGAGTCTTGTTTTCTGAAGGGTCGCGGAGGGTCTTGATAGACGCCCGGCAAGGCTTGCCACGGGGACGTTGCGACTGCCCGTGCACAGGTTCGGGGTACTAAGGTACCCCAACCTTAGAACACCGACAATAAGCTACAACTTTTCCTTCCTGCATGAGTACTCCTCCGAGTCCCTGACGAGAAGCGTCTAATATACACAGTAATCCTTGTGTATGTCCGGCGAGAATCGGCCTTTGGGGCTGTAACCAAGCGTTTCTTCAATTCACAGGCGGCTTCACAATCCTCGGTCCAAATGTACTTGGCATCCTTCTTCAACAGCTCAGTCATGGGCTTGGCAATCTTCGAGAAATTCTCAATAAACCTCCGATAATATCCTGCGAGTCCGAGAAAACTGCGGATCTCCTTGGTGAGGTGGGCGCCTTAATCGGTGGTGATACAACCTTGGCGGGGTCAATCTGCTATTCCTTCTCCTGAAATAACATGTCAGGAATCCGACTTCCTTCAGCCAAAATTCACATTCTTGAACTTGGCATACAAGCGATGTTCTCGGAGTTTCTCGAACTAGGCATAAATGTTCCTTATGCTCTTCCTCGCTCTTGGAGAAAATCAGTATATCATCGATGAACACCATGACAAACTTGTCCGGATATTCCATAAATACCTTGTTCATCAAATTCATGAAGTATGCAGGGCATTAGTCAATCCGAATGACATGACGGTATACTCATATAAACCATACCGTGGTGAATGCTGTTTTAGGTATATCCTTTTCACGGATCTTCAATCGATGATACCACGATCGAAGATCGATCTTGGATAATACCTTGGCTCCAACTAGCTGATCAAATAGGTCATTAATCATCGGTAGAGGTACTTGTTCTTGATGGTCACGTCGTTCAGCGAGCGATAATCCTAACCATTCTCGTGGTTCCATCCTTCTTCTCTACCAAAAGAACTGGGCTCCCCAAGGTGACGAGCTTGGCGAATATATCCTTTCTCCAATAGCTCATTAATTTGATTCTTGATCTCTTTTAAATCGTTCGGGGCATCCGATAGGGTCTCTTGGATATTGGGGCTGTGCGGGCAATAACTCAATCAGAAATTCGATGTCTACGTCGGTGGCATTCTGGTAATTCCTCAGGAAATACATCGGGAAAATCTTGCACTCTGGCACTTCCTCTGAACAACTCCGTGAGAATGCACTGATTCTTCATCGGGATACGTGCGGATACATACTTGATCCTCTTACGCTCCGGGGTGGTGAGCAGAATCGACTTATGAGCACGATCTATGTTTCCTTCAAACTTCGTCAACCAATCCATGCCTAGGATTACATCCAAGGTGCAGGTTTCCAATACTATGAGGTCTGCGGAAATTTATGGTTTCCGATGTTGAGGTTGCATGATAGCCTAAGCCTGCCATCATTTCACCTCTGCGGGCCCGGCGTGAAGAGGGCTTCTAAGGGTTCTAGTGGGCAATCCGTACTTTTCACAACTACCCTTGATATGAATGAATCGTTGCACCGAATCAAAGAGTACCAATCTGGATGTGAATTTAATAAAACTTACCAACCACGATTATGCGGCTGATCATAGGCGTCCTCCACGTCAATGTGGTTCACCCGAGCACGAGGAAAAGGGTTGGGCTTCTTTGCTGAGCTTCCATTGCCGTTTCCATTCCTCTGCTTGGCCTCCGGGCAGTCGGTGGCATAGTGCCCTATTTTCTGGCACTTGAAACAGGTGATGTGACTCAGATCCTTCTGAACCGGGGCGGGACGATGCTGGTTGCCATTGCCGTTTCCATTGCCTCACTTGTTGTCGGGGTTGCGGTTGTTCCCATTTCCTCCATGGTTATGTCCTCCATGGGTGTGATGGGTATGCCCTCCCGAGTATGGGGCATAACGGGGCTTCTGCTGAGCTCCAGAGTTGTACTTCCCCTGGCCATACTTCCACTTGCGGCTACCAATCTGCTGCTGCTTGCCTTCAAGTATGGTGGCCTTGTCTACCAGCTCCTGGTAGTTGTTGAAGGTAGCCACCATTAGCTGCATACCCAGCTCGTCATTGAGTCCCTCGAGAAACTTTTCCTGCTTTATGCATCTGTGGCCACATCATCCGGGGCATAGCGAGCTAACTTGCTGAACTCATCCACGTCTTGCCCCATAATGCGGTTCCCTGGCGTAAGTTGCGGAACTCACGCTTCTTCGGACTCATGGCTCCGGTGATACATGGCGGTGCGGAAAGCTCTGCTGGAATTGATCCCGTGATGGTGGCGATGGGATAAGTGGCGGTGTAGTTCTCCCACCATGAGGCTGCAGGTCCATCAAGCTGATGTGCGGCAAAGCGCACCTTCTCTCGCATCTGTGCATCCAGCGGTGGCTAACTCCTTCCGACCTTGCGGAGCCAATCGCCGGCCACAATCGGCTCGGTCTGCTAGAGAACACTGGCGGATTCAGCCTTAGGAAGCGGGTCAAGTTGTCAGCGAGGGGTGGTGGCGGTGGATTGTTGTTGTTGTTGTTGTTGTTCAGTTACGGATGAGCATCTGCATGAGGGCATTCTCTGCTTTGGATCAGCCGGGTGAGCTCCGGCGGAAAGTTGAGACCGGGGTCACGTCTCAGAGGCATCTGGTGTTTTGGAGTGGATGAGAAAATTAGAATAGAACAAGGGTCTAATGAGAAAATATCACTACCCACATGAATGCACAATCATAATCACACCAATCATTTATTCAATCAACTCAAACATGGTTCAATCTCGGATTACAAATTTCATGACTAATCGAAAATAACGGCCTAACTGATCGACGGAAAAATAAAATAACATGGCGGTCGACTAGATGTCTTCATCAATAATCCTTGCGTCCTCTGGTGCGGCGTCCTCCGGAGTGGCATCCTCTGATGCGGCGCCTCCTCTTGCGGCTTTCTTCAGTGGAGCTCCCTTCATAATCCTGGTCATTGCTCACGAGAGGTCCGTCATCTCCACTCGAAAAAAGGTCCTCTCCCAGGTCCATCTTTTCCTCTAATGCGGCAACATCCATCTTCAGCTTGTCGACTCTCTCCATGAAATCCTTGATTTCTTCTTCATGGTCAAGGAAGTCTGCGTGTGCTTTCTCCTCCAGTTCAGTTCACGGAACAACAGCCTCCTGTGTACCTTGAGTTCTGGCGAGTCCGGATCTCCGTTTCTGAGGAGACACTCCAAGTCTTGGACATATGAGAGAATGGAGTCGTCCTCTACAGTGCGGATGATATCTCCATTCCTAGCTCTGCGAGAAATCATGGCGAGTCGATGGGTCGAGCTCGGCCTGTACTCTTCTCGGAGATGTCCAAGTGCGATAAATCGCCATGTCTCTTCCGAGGATCCAGTTGAAATCGGTAAACTCAAAGTCAATAGGCTCAATGTCCTCCGAAGGTCCTCCTGGAATGTGCACCTCAATCACAGGCGGGTATCCGTCGGAAGTGCATTGGTAGGCTTCCGGTGATTGAGGCGAGCAATCTTCAGCTTCTTCACGATCTGAACTAGCTTCTTGCCGAGAGGCATCGTCTCATCTGGTGGCAAAACTCCGTAGCGAACTGGGGTGAACTCGGCGCCATCTAGAATGTTGAAAATCGAGAGAAGTCGAAAATGAGCAGGGAGAATTACGGAATGATAAGGACATAAAATAAATAGTCTCTTCCTATGGCTTTCCAATCCTATGGGTTCGTCCCTACGGTCGGTGTGTGCTCGATACCATCTCTGTAGCGACCCGACCCAAAATCGGTCAAGTCTCTATGTAGTTGTACCATCCCAAGATCATGCTGGCACACACAGTACATTGATGAAATAATCAAAGTTCAATCACACCTAAATTAATTACACGATTCTCATATCGAGTCTTTATTACAATAGAATAAATTCGGCCGAAGGCCAACTCATGAGAAATAAACTAAATAAAGCTGCGGAAGCGTAGACGAAATAGCAAGTCCATCCGACTCCATAGGGCAATCGCCAAGTGTGGATCGTAGCCTCACTCCTTATCGAAATACTCCTCTGCAACATAAGACATTGCAGCCGTGTAGGTCAGCATTTTGAATATGCCGGCAAGTCATGAAGAGAGAATAACAATAAAAATTACTAACACTATATGCAATTTGGCTGTGGGGCTCTAAGTTTCATTGTTTTGCGAAAAAGCCAGTTTTTCCCTACAATAAGGACTTGTTTGCAATTACTACGAAATGTTGGTAATTATTGAGATGGTTCCACCAACCAATGTCTCATTCCCAATTATTAAATAACCCCCTCAATTAATTTATTAATTTTGGTGTTGAGATATCCGGAATACTCCAAGTTCGAGGCTCAAATTGTCCAGTAACGGGACACGGCTAACGATTAGATCTTCACTCTGCAGAGGTTTAGCACTTTACCCGCAAGAATCGTTCCCTCCTTTAAGTCTTAGCACTTCATGGTGTTTGAAGGCGGAACGAGCAACAGGGTCTTCCAAGAGTTCCTCCGCCCTTGCCGCACCCATCCAATCCTACCGTTCTTCTACATCTCGTAGCACCGTCCGCCGAGTCACACCTAGGGTTGACCAAGCGAGCCCATAATGGCTTGCGGCTGCAGGTAAGCTTCCGTCAATGGGGTATCCATCCGTCTCTTCGTGGCTGGGTGAAGCTTTCCATAAGATGTCATGGTGCTTCTCCATGCATCCCGCCAACCACTGGTTTTCTCCGGGTGCCCGTCAACCGTCCTCCACCGATGAGTGAATTTTGAAGTCCATCTTGAGCTTGAAGTCATGGGGTTGTCATCATCTTGACTCTCACATCTCCCTTATGAATCACTCAACCAACCCGTCTCTGAGCATAGCAAAATAAACTACTTCGTCCCGCAATGGTAACAAGGGAATTGGGTTCATCCTACCTCATGATACTACTCAAGAACATAACTTCAAATTCTCCTACTGCATGCATGGTGGGGAGGTATAATTCTAATGCAATAAAATCATAGGCATAGTAAAAGAAAATATGATCAATGACTTGCCTTGCTGACGATCTTCGAAAGCTAGGGACTCGTGGTAGCAAGCTTCGCACTCCGGAAATTCTACCGAGGCAAACAACAATCATATAAGCATACAAACAAATGATCACTTAACATAACAGCATACTAATATAACACATGAAACAATTGAACCAAAACCCAAAGAAAACTCGAAGATATCCAAATCAATGTTTTCACCATATCAAACAACAACCAATAAGTAGTTTTGCACAACCAAATTTTTCTTAACAGAACCTAAGCATGGGTTTTTGCTAACTAACAGAAGAGAAAACATCATGCAACTAGGAGCAAAAAGAATCACATCAAAAGCTATTATAGAACTCCTATTATGCCTATAACAATCCTAGCAAGAAAAATAAAATAAAAATTTTATTTATTGTAAATAAAAGTTCCTGTTCTAAAGTTACGAAACTAACCTAAAATAAACTATCACATAGGAAAAATAAAATTATTTGCTAAATAAAACAATAGGAAAACAGTAGCTAGTTAAATAAATAAGAACCACATGATTTTCATTGAAACTATTTTTTATTAAATCTAAAATGCCCAAATAAATTCCTACAGTTAGGCAAGGTCAAAACAAAGTAGTGATAAAAGAATCACTAAAATAAAATAATCCTAAATCATTTTATAGCAGAATTACTAATCTGTCTAAATCTAAAATAAAACAATTTATAATAAATTTAACATGACTAAACATATTTTCTGCAGAAACTACAACAAATTTGCAAACTAACAAAAAAAGAATCAATTAAAAATATTAAGTAGATAAAAAGATATGGATTTTACAAAACTGAAACTATTCTGTAAAAAAAACAGAAACGAAAATATAATTAAAAGAAAAAACTGGTGCTAATGGGCCTATCTAACGCTCAGGCGTTAAATAACTAAAACGTGCACGCGGTTAACAGAAAACAAACCGAGTCGGGCCGGTCCAACTAACCCGCTAACTAACCAAAATAAACCATAAATAAAACCGGGTCTACCCCCTAGATTTAGATCTAACGGTGGCGGGGATCTCCGGTGACTCACCGCGGTGGTCGACGGCGACGGTGGCTCGGGCGACGACGGCGCGGTGGCTACGGCGGTCCGGGGCGACGGCGGAGATGTCCGTGGTCTTGGCGAGCGAGGGGGGTGGTGGTGTCAGGTGGAGCTCGGGGGTTTGAGGCGGCCGGGGCGAGCGATGGCGCGGCTGCGTCGGGATCCTGCGAGCGATTGCGGCGAGGAGAGGGTCGGGCGAGGGAATTGGGGGCAGGGTCGAGGGTCGGTATATATAGGGGTCGACTTGGGCGAGGCGGATCGGGAGGATCCGGGATTTTCGGGATCCGGCGACGCAATGGCCTTGTTTAGCTTAGGCGAGGAAGAAGAAGGTGGGTCAGGCGTCGGAGGAGAGAGGAGGCGTTGATCGGTTGGCGAAGGAAGGGGCTTGGTGGCTCGGCTCGGTCGGCCCGGCTCGGTAGCTGCTAGGCCGGGTTGGCTGGCCCATTGGTGAACCGCCTCGGCTGGGTCAGGCAGTTAGCTGGTGGCGCTGAGGGTTTCTTTTCCTTTTTTGAATTAGAGAGAGAGAAAATATAATAAATATATAAATTTTATATAGGACATATATATATCAAAATGATCGGGAATATTCCTACAATTTGAACATTTTCGAGGCAAAACTCAAACTTTAAAAAAATCACTTTCTATAAATCCCAAATAAAATCAGATTTTGAATTCAAATTTTTTTGGCAAAGTTTTCTTCTGACATATTTGGAGTGTCATGTTACTCCTCTCATACTTTTTCTCAAGTATTTGTCAGGCATAGTTTTGAAATAATTTTCAACTACCAATTTGAATTCAAATTCCAACAACTCAAAAACTTCTGAAACTTCAAATGCCACTCAATTTCAAACAATATGCATAGATGCTTAGCTATAATTGTAAAACATTCCAAATAGGAAATTTGGGATGTTACACTTTTTCGCTTGATCCTAGAAATTCTAGGCAACTCAAGGACCCATGGAGATAGTTGGGAATTTCGTTATTTTCATATTTGAGTTTTCTCGAATTTTGAAAAGAGGATCGTTAGATTTTAATTATCTTCTCTTCATAAATATTTCTTTTATAAAAATAAAAAGAGAGAGAGGATAAAATGACTTCCTCAAAATAAAGAAATACTGGAGATTTAATATTAAAATCAAATAAGATTTTTGTTCGGAGTTTTGTCGCTATTTTATTTGAATTAGGAAAAATATGCGTTTTCCAAAATTGCATTAGAGTCCCAAATAAATGTTCACCTGGTCCGGCTTATTTTTAGAGGACGGGGAAAATTTATTTCAGGATTTTTGGTGTCTGTTTAGTATTTCTTTTCTTCTTTTTTATGTGCAAAATAATTAAAAAAAGGAAACCGACTTTGGGCGTATCCACTTGAAGGGGGCTTTATAAGCCATCGCCGCAGCCCACCCGCAAACCCTAGCCCCGTCCCGATCCCCCACCGCCGCCGTTGCCTCCCCTTGCGCCGCCGTCCCCGAGCCCGCCGCGCCTCGACCCAGCAGGAGGTCGCCGCCGCCGCCTCGGTTTTCGCGAGAAAACCAATGGGTTTTTTTAAACCCTAGATTCAGTTTTTTTAGTTTCGGTTCGGTTTTTTCGGTTTAGTTATTTAGCGGACGTTCGTCCGTACGTTCGTTTTAACGAACGGTTTTCGCCCGTTAAGCACAGATAACGAACATTCGTTCGTTAGTCTGTTCGTCAGTTTTTCTTTTTCCCAGATTTTTCCGCGATTATTTTCGATCGCGGTTTCTGATCCGATTTTCGTTTTAGTTTAACTTTTCGCTAGTTTATCGGAATCAGGCGATTCAAGCGCCTAGAGTTTCGTCTCGAAACCCTCTTTCTGTTTAACCAACTTAAGCAAGTTTTTGCTACTGTAAAAATTGACTTTAGTGTAGATTAGTAAATGAAGCTTGTTTCTTTCGTAGTTTGAGTTCCGTTGCTTCATTTGATTTGATTCTTTTTGCAAACCGGAGTTCTTAAGTTGAACTTTCTGGTTAGATCTCTTATTTGAGTTTTACCCATGCGTTGTTGCTTGATTGCTTATTGTATGCTTGTTTGTTTGCGATAGAGTACCCGGAGTGCGAAGCGTGCTACTACGAGTCTCTAGGTTTCACGGATCATCAGCAAGGCAAGTAACACTTTGATAATACCTCTTTGCTACCCAGTTTTATTGCATTAGATCAATCCACAAATAATTGCATGGTTAGGGTCTAATTTAATTTGTGGGTTTGGGAAGTAGATGAGGTAGTACCTATTCACCTGTTTATTGTCAAACCTATGGGAGTTACTTCTACATTTCTTATATTGCTATGCTATGCTCGTAGATGTGGTATGGGTCTGAGAGTATTCATGACAGATGTGAGTATTGTTAATTATTGGTTAACTCAAGGTGGCAACTTTAATACACATCTGGGTGGATTGAGGCACCTGGGGAACCCAGTGACTGCCTGTATTTTTGGAAATCCCGGGGTACCGTGTGATTCTCCTATGGAATGCCACCCAGGCTCAAAGGGATCATGAGATTATTCATGCTAGAAACTTGCATGTGCAGCCACAAGCCGTTATGGGCTCTGGCATAGTTGATTATGTTGTGTGACCTCTTTCAGTGGAAGGCTAGTAGATGTAGGGGATGTAGGTGGTACTGTCTATCCAGAGTAAAGAGTTAACGCTTCTGAAATACTGTGTCTCGGTCATCCGTTTCTCAAACACCATGTAGTGCGAGAAATCCAACGGAGGAGATCGAGTCTTGTGGGGAAAAGTGCGCAAACCTCTGCAGAGTGTACAAACTAATCATGGTTAGCTGTGTCCCCGGTAATGGACGTCTTGAGTATCTGGTTATTGGATTATCATGTGGATCTCATCACTCTTAATTATAAAATTTGATTGGGTTATTATTTACTTTTAATTGGGATTGAGATGGGGTTTACCATTCTCAATGTTTAACAACCACCATGATAGTTAAATAAAATGTATTCCTTTGTTGTAGGGAAAAATTGGCTTTTCGCTAAACATACTAACCTTACAGCCTCCACCAGCCATATATGCATGTAGTGATAGCCTTATTCTGTTTATTACTCTTTGGTGTTATATTGCCAGCATATTCCATGTGCTGACCCGTTTTCGGGCTGCAGCGTATCATGTTGCAGACTTTTCAGACGACGAGTAAGGTGCCTTAGGTCGTGGTCTTTCACTCAGTGATGTCGTTGGAGTTGATGGACTCGCTTTATCTTCCAAGCCTTCTGATGTTATCGTATTTAGATGGCCTTAAGCCATATTATTTGCAATAAGTTCTCTTTTGAGACATTCGATGTTATAAGTGTGTGATTGCTACTCTGTTATAAATCCTTCGAGTACTGTGTGTGTCAGCATTACCGAATCCAGGGATGACACTGATGCACAGAGATCAGACTGTTTGAGGTCTGGTCGCTAGAAGATGGTATCAGAGCACACGTTGACTGTAGGACACGACCTCTAAGCTAAAGCCCTAGATCACTACTCTCTTCTCATTTCTAACTCCTCTCCATTTTCTACTCTTTAGGATGGCGGATGCAAGGATCAAGTTCACGCAACCAGATGAAGACACCCCTTTTGGACGTCACCTAAAGGAAGTCACTAGATACCTGAACATTGGAATACCAATCTTGACAGGGACTTACAACGCCACCTTACCAGAAGAGGAGCGCTGGATGATTCAAGTTCATGATCCAGGAAGGACGTTTACGCCAGTCACTGACCCCATAGTGTTTTCCTTTGATGCACCAACCTGGAGTCTAGGAATGAGTATGGCAGCCCACATTACCATGGGACGCGTTGGAGAAGTTTACCACAATGATCTCAAGGATACTATCTATCAGATTTGTGGACGCCGAGATGAGCAATGGGAGATGATCAGCACCAGGAAGGATAGATCGATTGCAGCTTTCATCCGAGTTAAACCAACACATTCGGCCTTGGAGAACCAGATGTCTTGTGAGCATGAGCGATTTGAATAAGGCAATGACAAGGATCACGGAACTGGAGGAAGAACTCAAGGCTACTCGCGAGGATTATATGGAGGAAATCGTCGTACTAGTGGGAAGAATGACGACCTGACAAGGAAGCTGGGAGTATTCATGAGAAACCCCGCGCCAGGAGGAGAAGACGACAGTTCCACTTGCCCGGAGAACTATACATCCTCATCAACGACACTGACTCGGATCCCTATGATAGCGATGATGACTATGTTAATGAAGCAGAAGCAAATATCATGGAGTCTTCGACCGATCAATTTTTCTAGTCGACCACCAAATCTGTAGTAGAATTCCACCATGTATATAGTATAGTCCCAGCACTTTTGTAATATAGTTCTAGACCGATTGTATGCCCTTGCTTGATTGATTGAGTGATATGTTTGTGTTTGTCTCATGTGCATATGGGTAGTGTTTTCCCCCTATACCTCATTCTACTCTGTTTTCTCACCTTTTCTAAACCCAGCAGATGCCTCGAGACGCGACAATGGATTTGCTTTCCCACCGGAGTTCACTCAGTTGATCCAGCAGAAGAATGCATTGATGCAGATACTAGTCCAGAATCAGAACCAGGGGAACAATAACAACAACAACCCACCCCCACCACCACCAGTTGATCACTTAGCCCGTTTTCTTAGGCTGAATCCGCCGGTGTTCTCCAGTAGCACCGAGCCGATTGTTTCAGATGATTGGCTCCGCAAAATTGAAAGGGAGTTGACTACTGCAGGATGCACAGATGTGGAGAGAGTGCATATTGCCGCACATCAGCTTGATGGACCCGCAGCATCATGGTGGGAGAATTTCATAGTCACTTACCCCATCGACACTATGACATGGGATCAGTTTCAGCAGGCTTTTCGCACTGCCCATGTATCAACAGGAGCTATGGCCATGAAGAAGCGCGAGTTTACAACTTACGCCAAGGAGGGCCTTGCCGTTGGCGATATGTGGATGACTTTAGTAAGCTAGCACGTTATGCCCCGGATGGCGTCGCTACGGATCTGACTAAGCGGAGAAGTTTACGGAAGGACTAAATGATGAGCTGAGCATGCGAGTTGATGGTGGCAAATTTCAATAACTACCAGGAGTTGGTAGATAGAGCTCTCATGATTGAAGGGAAGCAACAGCAGATTGACAACCGCAAGAGGAAGTATAGACAAGGGAAGTATAATTCTGGAGCTCATTAGAGGCCCCGTTTCACCCCGAACTCGGGAGGACTTTTCCATAACCATGGAAGTCACAATCACACTGGAGGGAGTTCACATAACCATAGTGGCGCCAAGAACGGGAATGGCAATGGAGGAAGCAACGGACAGAACCGTTCTAACTCGGCGACACCCGCCAAGAAAGATCTAAGCCACGTTACTTGCTACAACTGTCAGAAGACTGGACAGTACGCCAATGAATGTCCTGAAGCTAAGAATGGAAACGGCAATGGAAGCTCTGGGAAGAAGCCCAACCCTTTAACCAGGGGAAAAGTGAACCACGTTAGCGTGGAGGAGGTTGAAGCCCAACCCGATGCAGTAATAGGTAAGTTTTTGGTTAAGTCATTTACTACAGTCTTACTTTTTGATACTGTTGCATCGCATTCATACATATCAAGGGGATTTATGGATAAGTTTAAACTGCCAAACCTAAGCCCTTAGGGCACCCATGTTAGTAACCTCGCCAGGAGTAGAGTATATGGCTAGCCTATGGTGTGATCGGTTACCATTAAAGATTGGTAACTACTTGTTTCCCTCAGACCTAATAGTATTGGAGTCACAAGGACTGGATGTGATATTAGGCATGGATTGGTTATCGAAGTATGGAGGAACAACATTCGCGCGATGAAGTCGATTTTGCTCACCACCCGGAAGGAAGAAGGATCAAGTATGTATCCTGGCATATCCCGAATGGGACTCAAGTGAATTCCTTATCAGGAGTTGTACAGGAGGAAGTACGAGTGGTGAAGGATTTTACGGATGTATTTCCAGAAGAGTTGCCAGGCATGCTACCGGATAGAGCCATTGAGTTCTTGATTAAGCTTTTGCCAGGCAGAGGCCCAATATCTAAGAGACCGCACAGAATGCCCGCAATGGATTTGGAGGAAATTAAGAAGCAGATTAAGGAGTTACTGGATAAAGGTTATATTCGCCCAAGTTCGTCACCTTGGGGATCCCCAGTACTTCTAGTGAAGAAGGATGGATCGTTAAGGATGGTTGTTGATTATCGAGGATTGAATGAGGTGACGATCAAGAACAAGTACCCTTGCCGATGATCAATGATTTGTTTGACCAGCTGCAAGGAGCTAAGGTGTTTTCAAAATCGATCTGCGATCGAGGTACCACCGGTGAAGATTCGAGGCGGGATATACCTAAGACAACTTTTACCACAGTGCGGGCTATATGAGTATACTATTATGTCGTTTGGCACGACTAACGACCTGCCTTTTTTATGAACATGATGAACAAGGTGTTTATGGAGTTTTTGGATAAGTTCGTTGTGGTGTTCATTGATGATATTCTGGTCTACTCGAAGAATGAAGAAGAACATAAAGAGCATTTGCGTTTGGTACTTGGGAAGCTCAGGGAACATCAGCTATACGCCAAGTTCAGCAAGTGTTAGTTCTGGTAGAAGGAAGCTGGATTCCTTGGACATGTTATATTCGGAGAAGGAATAGCAGTAGACCCCACCAAAGTTGTCACTGTGACAAATTGGGAGTCACCCACATCAGTCGGAGAGATTTGGAGTTTTCTTGGACTCGCATGATACTACCGTAGGTTCATTGAAAATTTCTCAAGGATTGCGAAGCCCATGACGGAGTTGTTGAAGAAGGACACCAAGTTCAAATGGACTGAGGAATGTGAGGCCAGTTTTCAGGAGTTGAAGAAATGCTTGGTTACATCACCAGTGTTGATTCTGCCAGATCAACGCAAGGATTACGAAGTGTATTGCGACGCTTCTCATCGAGGACTTGGAGCCGTACTTATGCAGGAGGGAAGAGTTGTTTCATATGCCTCACGACAGCTTAAACCCCATGAGTTAAATTATGATACACATGAATTGGAGTTAGCAGCCGTAGTGCATGCGTTGAAGACTTGGAGACATTTTCTCATCGGAAACCATTGTGAGGTATACACAGATCACAAGAGTTTCAAGTATATTTGCACGCATAAGGAGTTGAATCTCAGGCAGAGGAGATGGTTAGAACTCATTAAGGATTATGATATGAGGTTGCATTATCATCCCGGAAAGGCTAACGTAGTAGCCGATGTGTTGAGCCGCAAAAGTCATGTCAATACACTCATGACTGGAGAATTACCCAAGGAGTTGGCAGATGACCTTCGCAAGCTATGTTTGGAAATTGTTCCGAGAGGTTATGTAGCAGCTTTGGAGATTCAATCTACTTTGATGGATAAGATTAGAAAAGCTCAGAAGACGGACAAGGAGATAGCCGAAATAAAGGAAAGGATGAGTAAAGGAAAGGCTAAAGGATTCCGTCAGGATGAGCACGATACCTTATGGTTTGAGGACCGCGTATATGTGCCAAATGATCAGGAGATCAGGAAGCTGATTTTGCAGGAGGCCCATGTTTCGCCATATTTGATTCACCTAGGAAATACCAAGATGTACCTGGATTTGAAGGATAGTTTCTGGTGCACCGGAATGAAGAAGGATATTGCGGAGTATGTAGCAGTTTGTGATGTATGTCAGAGAGTGAAAGCAGAACATCAGAAGCCAGCAGGATTGCTATAGCCATTGCCGATACCCTAATGGAAGTGGGATAAACTAGGCATGGACTTTATCACGGGATTACCCAGGACTCGTTCAGGCTATGACTCGATATGGGTTGTAGTCGATCGTTTGGCGAAGGTAGCTCATGTCATCCTAGTGAAGACTACTTACACCAGTGCTAAGTTGGCAATGATATACATGACCAGGATCGTATATCTACATGGAGTTCCGAGGACCATTGTATCAGGTAGAGGAACCCAGTTCACCTCAAAGTTTGGAATCAGTTGCATGAAACTTTGGGAACCAGGCTAGAGTTCAGTACAGCTTTTCACCCGCACACAGATGGACAAACTGAGAGAGTCAACCAACATGTTGAGAGCTTGTGCGCTAGACTATGGGTCTAGTTGGGACGATAATTTGCCGTATGCAGAGTTCTCTTACAACAGCAGCTATCAAGCCAGTTTGAAGATGGCCCCTTTCGAAGCATTGTACAGAAGGAGGTGCAGGACACCGTTGTTGTGGGATGAAGTTGGAGACTGATAGTTGTTTGGACCAGATTTGATTAAAGAGTCTGAAGAGAAGATTAAGCTAATTCACGATAGACTCAAAGTAGCCCGGTCCAGGCAGAAGAGTTATGCGGATCCTAAACGCAAGGAGACAGTTTACGAAGTTGGAGATAAAGTATATCTTCGTGTATCACCACTCCGAGGAGTGAAGCGTTTTGGAGTTAAGGGAAAGTTAGAACCACATTTTGTGGGACCATACCAAGTTTTGGGACGTATGGGAGAAGTTGCTTACAAGTTGGGATTGCCTGAAGGATTGTCAGGAGTTCACGACGTGTTCCATGTTTCTCAGTTGAAGAAGTGACACGCAGAGATGGCTGATATCCCTCTGAGAGATACAGTTGGATAGTGACTTGACATATGAGGAGAAACCAGTCAAGATACTCGTGTTTGCTGGCCGAGTTACACGCAACAAAGTAATCAAGTTCTGCAAAGTTTAGTGGAGTCACCATACAGAAGATGAAGCCACCTGGGAACGATAGGAAGACCTACGGAAGGATCACCCTCACCTATTTTCTAGCCATCCCGAATCTCGAGGGTGAGATTCATCTTAAGGCGGGTAGGTTTGTAACATCCCAAATTTTCAATTTGGAATGTTATACATTAGATCATCAATTGCATATCATATTTTATTGCTTTTTCTCTTAATCCTAGAAATTCTACGCAACTCAAGGACCCACGGAGAGAGTTGGGAATTTCGTTATTTTCATATTTGAGTTTTCTCGAATTTGGAAAAGAGGATCGTTTGATTTTAATTATTTTCTCTTCATAAATATTTCTTTTATAAAAATAAAAAGAGAGAGGATAAAATGACTTCCTCAAAATAAGGAAATATTGTAGATTTAATATTAAAATCAAATAAGATTTTTGTTCAGAGTTTTGTCGCTATTTTATTTGAATTAGTAAAAATAGGCGTTTTTCAAAATTGCATTAGAGTCCCAAATAAATGTTCACCTGGTCCGGCTTATTTTTAGAGGACGGGGAAAATTTATTTCAGGATTTTTGGAGTCTGTTTAGTATTTCTTTTATTCATTTTTATGCGCGAAATAATTTTTAAAAAAGGAAACCGACTGGGCCGTATAAGCCTAGGGGGCTTTATAAGCCGCGAGGCCCAGCCGCCGCCGCAGCCCACCCGCAAACCCTAGCCCACCCCGATCCGCCGCCGCGAGTTGCCGCCTGCCGCGCCACCCGTCCTGATCCCGCCGCCGCCGCTGACCCATGGGAGGTAGCCGCCGCCTCGGTTTTCGTGAGAAAACCGATGGTTTTTTTTTAAACCCTAGATCCGTTTTTTTAGTTTCCGTTCGGTTTTTTCGGTTTAGTTATTTAGCCGACGTTCGTCCGTACATTCGTTTTAACGAACGGTTTTCCCGTTAGCGCGAGATATGAGCGTTAGATTCGTTAGTGCATTCGTCGATTTTCTTTTTCCCGGATTTTTCCGTGATTATTTTCGATCGCGATTTCTGATCCGATTTTCATTTTAGTTTAACTTTTCGCTCGTTTATCGGAATCAGGCGATTCAAGCACCTAGAGTTTCCTCTCGAAACCCTCTTTCTGTTTAACCAACATAAACAAGTTTTTGCTACTGTAAAATTGACTTTAGTCCAGATTAGTAAACAAAGCTTGTTTCTTTCGCAGTTTGAGTTTTGTTGCTTCGTTTGATTTGATTCTTTTTGCAAACCGGAGTTCTTAAGTTGAACTTGCTGGTTAGATCTCTTATTTGAGTTTTACCCGTGCATTGTTGCTTGATTGCTTATTGTATGTTTGTTTGTTGGCGATAGAGTACCTGGAGTGCGAAGCGTGCTACTACAAGTCTCTAGGTTTCACGGATCATTAGCAAGGCAAGTAACACTTTGATCATACCTCTTTGCTACCCAGTTTATTGCATTAGATCAATCCACAAACAATTGCATGGTTAGGGTCTAATTTGATTTGTGGGCTTGGGAAGTAGATGAGGTAGTACCTATTCACCTGTTTATTATCAAACCTATGGGAGTTACTTCTACGTTGCTTATATTGCTATGCTATGCTCGTAGACGTGGTTTGGGTTTGAGAGTATTCATGACAGATGTGAGTATTGTTAATTATTGGTTAACAAGGTGGCAACTTTAATACACATCTGGGTGGATTGAGGCACACAGGGAACCTAGTGATTGCTGTATTTTGGAAATCCGAGTGCCGTGTGATTCTCCTATGGACTGCCACCAGGGCTCAAAGGGATCATGAGATTATTCATGATAGAAACTTCGTGTGCAGCCACAAGCCATTATGGGCTCTGGCATAGTTGAGTATGTTGTGTGACCTCTTTCGGTGGTAGGCTAGCGGATGTAGGGGATATAGATGGTACTTGTCTATCTAGAGTAAAGAGTTAGCAACTTACGAAGGCGTGTCTCGGTCATCCGTTTCTCAAACACCATGTAGTGCGAGAAATCCAACGGAGGAGATCGAGTCTTGTGGGGAAAAGTGCGCAAACCTCTGCAAAGTGTACAAACGAATCATGGTTAGTCGTGTCCCCGGTTATGGATGTCTTGAATATCTGGTTCTTGGATTATCATGTGGATCTCATCACTCTTAATTATAAAATTTGATTGGGTTATTAATTACTTTTAATTGGGATTGAGATGGGGTTTACCATTCTCAATGTTTATCAACCACCATGATAGTTAAATAAATTTTATTCCTTTGTTGTAGGGAAAAATTGGCTTTTCGCAAAACATATTAACCTTACAGCCTCCACCAGCCATATATGCATGTAGTGATTGCCTTATTCTGTTTATTACTCTTTGATGTTATATTGCCAGCATGTTCCATGTGCTGACCCGTTTTCGGGCTGCAACGTATCATGTTGCAAATTTTTCAGAGGACGAGTAAGGTAGCTTAGGTCGTGGTCTTTCACTCAGTGATGCCGTTGGAGTTGATGGACTCGCTTTATCTTCCAAGCCTTCCGCTTTTATCGTGTTTAGATGGCCTTAAGCCATATTATTTTTAATAAGTTCTCTTTTGAGACATTCAATGTAATAAGTGTGTGATTGCTACTCTGTTATAAATCCCCGAGTCTTGTGCGTGTCGTTACTTACCGATCGAGGATGACAACGATGCACGAGATCGAGGCTGTTTGAGGTCTGGTAGCTACAGACTCCCCCCTCTTGGCGCACCCCTGGTGGTCGGCCTCCTCCTATCCCTCCTTTATATACGTGGGCAGGGCACCCCTTAGAGACACACCAATTGTTCCAAGCCGTGTGTGGCGTCTCTCTCTATGGTTTACTCCTCCGGTCATATTCACATAGTGCTTAGGCGAAGCCCTGCGTGGATCACATCACCATCACCGTCACCACACCGTCGTGCTGACGAAACTCTCCCTCAACCCTCTGCTGGATCAAGAGTTCGAGGGATAACATTAAGCTGAACGTGTGCAGAACTCGGAGGTTCCGTACGTTCGGTACTTGATCGGTTGGATCGTGAAGACGTTCGACTACATCAACCGTGTTAAACTAAAGCTTCCGCTTTCGGTCTACGAGGGTACATGGACACACTCTTACCCTCTCGTTGATATGCATCTCCTATATAGATCTTGAGTGATCGTAGGAAATGTTTTGAAATTGCATGCTACGTCCCCCAACCGTGGCATCCGAGCCTGTTCTATGCGTAGATGATATGCACGAGTAGAACACAAAGAGTTGTGGGTGATAATAGTCATGCTGCTTACCACCAACGTCTTATTTTGATCCGGCGGTATTGTTGGATGAAGCGGCCTGGACCAACCTTACCTGATCACGTTCATGAGACCGGTTCCACCGACAGACATGCAACTTGTTTTGCATAAAGGTGGTTGGCGGGTGTCCGTTCTCCAACTTTAGTTGAATCGAATTTGACTACGCCCGGTCCTTATTGAAGAAAAATCATTGTGGTTTTGATGCATAGGTAAGAACGGTTCTTGCTAGAAGCCTGTAGCAGCCATGTAAAACTTGCAACAAAAAAGTAGAGGATGTCTAACTTGTTTTTGCAGGGCATGTTGTGATGTGATATGGTCAAGACATGATGTGATATAAGTTATTGTATGAGATGTTCATGTTTTGTAAAGTTATCGACAATGGCGGGAGCCTTATGGTTGTCGCTTTATTGTATGAAATGCAATCGCCATGTAATTGCTTTACTTTATCACTATGCGGTAGCGATAGTTGTAGAAGCAATAGTTGGCGAGAAGACAATGATGCTACAATGGAGATCAAGGTGTCAAGCCAGTGACGATGGAGATCATGACGGTGCTTTGGAGATGGAGATTAAAGGCACAAGATGATGATGGACATATCATGTCACATATTATGATTGCATGTGATGTTTATCTTTTATGCATCTTATTTTTCTTAGTATGGCGGTAGCATTATAAGATGATCCCTCATTAAATTTCAAGGTATAAGTGTTCTCCCTGAGTATGCACTGTTGCTACAGTTCGTCGTGCCGAGACACCACGTGCTGATGAGGTGTGATAAACTCTACGTTCACATAAAATGGGTGTAAGATAGTTTTACACGTGCAGAATACTTAGGTTAAACTTGACGAGCCTATCATATATAGATATGGCCTCGGAACACTGAGACCGAAAGGTCAAACATGAATCATATAGTAGATATGATCAACATAGAGATGTTCACCATTGAAAACTACTCCATGTCACGTGATGATCGGACATGGTTTAGGTGATATGGATCACGTGATCATTTAGATGACTCGAGGGATGTCTATCTAAGTGGAAGTTCTTTAGTAATATGATTAATTGAACTTAAATTTATCATGAACTTAATCCTGATAGTTTTTGCATATCTATGTTGTTTTAGATCAATGGCATGTGCTACCGTTTCCATGAATTTTCATGCGTTCCTAGAGAAAGCTAAGTTGAAAGATGATGGTAGCAACTACACGGACTGGGTCCGTAACGTGAGGATTATCCTCATTGCTCCACTGAAGAGTTACCTCCTGGAAGCACCGCTAGGTGCAAGGCCTGCTACAGGAGTAACTCCAGATGTTATGAACATCTGGCGAGCTAAATCTGATGACTACTCGATAGTTCAGTATGCCATGCTTTACGGCTTAGAATCTGGACTTCAAAGACATTCTGAACGTCATGGAGCATATGAGATGTTCCAAGAGTTGAAGTTAATATTTCAAGCAAATGCCCGAGTTGAGAGATATGAAGTCTCCAACAAGTTCTATAGCTGCAAGATGGAGGAGAATAGTTCTGTCAGTGAACACATACTCAGAATGTCTGGGTACCATAACCACTTGACTCGGCTAGGAGTTAATCTCATGGATGATAGTGTCATTCACAGAGTTCTTCAATCACTACCACCAAGCTATAAAGGCTTCATGATGAACTATAATATTCAAGGGATGTAAAAGACAATTCCCGAGCTCTTCGCAAAGCCTAAGGCTGCGGAGGTAGAAATCAAGAAGGAGCATCAAGTGTTGATGGTTAACAAGACCACTAGTTTCAAGAAAAAGGGAAAAGGAAAGAAGGGGAAGTTCAAGAAGAATGGCAAGCAAGTTGCTACTCCCGGGAAGAAGCCCAAGTCTGGACCTAAGCCTAAAACTGAGTGCTTCTACTGCAAAGGGACTGGCCACTGCACTACAAAAAACAGACACATCCGTGACATTTTGGACCGAACGAATTTTTTTCTATCATACTTATGACACTTATATGACGATAATTATGAAAAAACCCGGTATCATCATAGATGTGGTGGGCTCCTACTTCTTTGACAAACAATCATGACAGAAAATGGGCTTTTCGTCCTGGGTGTGCTGGAGACGTAGCTGCATGACATTCTTTGGGCCGTCCATGACGGAAAAAACCGTGGTAGAAGCGAGAGCGACGAAAATCTCAGGGAGTTCCCGGTTATGGTGGGTGGTCGGGGGCCGAGCGATGCGTGTTTTTCTCGTACGTACGCGGGTGTGTGTAAGGCGTTGGGCTCTAATGGAACCAGAGCGAGGCGTTGGGCTCTAACTAAACCCAAGCGATTGCACTGCAGGCTACACGTTACTAAACACGAGCGATCGATCGATCCCTTGCTGTTAACTGAACCCGAGTGATTCCCTCGCTACTGCTGCTAATTGAAGTCGATCGATGCTGCCTCTGGATGAACAGTGAGCGTTGTTGGGGAGTTTGGATGAACAGGACCCCGTGGTAGTAGAGGTCATTGCCGCTGGATGAACAGTACCCCGATCGATCGAGCCGGTGGAGGGGTGGATGAATCGCACCCCGTGGAGGGGTGGATGAACATGACCCCGTGGAGGGCTAGATGACCAGGACCCCGTGGAGGGCTGGTTGAATAGTAGCCCGTGGAGGGGTGGTTGAACAGGACCCCGTGGAGAGGGCTGGTTGAACAGTAGCCGGTGGAGAAGCGCGCGGTGGAGACTGGATGAACAGGAGCCCGTGGATGAATAGTCGCAGGTGGAGGCTGGAGGAGGTCGACGGTGGATGAACGATAGCCCGTGGAGGCAGTTGAGGCGGAGATGAACAGTATCCCGTGGAGTCCCGTTTTAAGGTACAACACACCCCTCCCGATGAACAGGACCCCCGTTTCGACCGTAGCGCTCCAAAACAAGTCTGTTTCCTCCATTTTGCGGTACGCCACACACCTCCCGATCAATAGGACCCCGTTTCGACCGTAGGAGGTCTGTTTCCTCCGTTTTGCGGTACGCCAGACCCATCCCGATGAACAGGACCCCCGTTTCGACCGTAGCGCTCCAAAACAAGTCTGTTTCCTCCGTTTTGCTGTACGCCACACCCCTCCCGATCAATAGGACCCCGTTTCGACCGTAGGAGGTCTGTTTCCTCCGTTTTGCGGTACGCCAGACCTCTCCCGATGAACAGGATCCCGTTTCGACCATGGCCGGTCGAACACAAGGCCGTTTCCTCCGTTCTGATGCGCGAGCCTCGTTTCCATCGGATGTTCCGTCCAAGCGGTTGGCTCGATGAACAACCGCGCGTTCCGTTGCCTCCCGATGAACACGACGCATTCCGTTCCCTCCCCATGAACACGAAGATGACGCAATTTCTCCGTTCCGACTCAGCCATGTACACGAGCCCTGGCCATACGTATGCACGAGTAGGTGTTCAAGACCCCGCCCGTATGTGCGTGCGTGGCGTGTTGGTTATTGCACCACAGCCCTTTATGCGTGCGTGTACATTCTACATGTGCGCCTCTAGTATGACATGTGCCCTTCCTTACTTGGCCACGGTTCATTGATGTAGCTTGCAGACAGACCGATCGACCAGTATGTACGTACACATTCAGCACCAGAATGACAACGTCGTGCGCTTGGACCAGTGTGTCGGTATCGAGCACTTCCTTGCGTGTGAAGATGTAGCTGGTGGGTCCGGCGATCGGAGAAATGTTTTTTCAAAATCGGTGGCCCGTCCGGTGGGTCCCTGCTGTCGGTGGAGGAATCATTATTTTCAGCGTAAAAGGAGGCACTTCCTTGCTGCGGCCGTGGACCAGTATCGGCATCACCACGTCTGATACTCTTCAATGGAAGTCGGTTGTTGACCACATTGACCACGCCGCACCGAGAGCACCAAAGGCGGTGGACGGCGAAGCGCGATGGAAACCCACAGACGGGAGTACAAGGGTTTCTTGGTTTGGATGCGGTGTGAGCTGCCGTCGCCCGAGAATAACGAGGGTGTGGGTGAGTAGAGGATGGACTCGCCCGGTAGAGGGAGTAGTAGGGGTGGTGAGGCCTCATGGCACCACATCCGACCACGGGAGGCAAAACCGTGGTGGTTTGGGCCAATTGGAGCAAGAAAATCAGAGGTTGAAGAAGCGGGGCGACCGTTGGATGTTAACAATCCAAGCATCCTTTGGTGATAAATTGTTTGTTGACTAAGTTGACAAAGCCCTCAAATCGCCTCAACTTAGTAGGCCCACAAGTCAGGCTCCCACTATGGTGGGTCCCAGCTAGCAGGGGGAGTATTCATTTTTTGTGCATAATAAGGAGGCACTTCCTTGCGTGCGAAGATATAGCTAGTTGGTCCGAGCTGTGAGCGGGAGTATTCATTCTTTTTGGCATAATAAGGAGGTACTCCCTCTGTCCCAAAATAAGTGTCTCAAGCTTAGTACAAATTTATACTAAAGCTAGTACAAAGTTGAGACACTTATTTTGGGACGGAGGGAGTACTTGCTTGCGTGCGGCCATGGACCATGTGGGTCCCAACCTTCAGCCTCTCCATGTACATCCCTCTTCAGATGTTGTCGTTTGTTCACAACGTTGACCACGCCGCGCCGAGAACACCAGTAGCGATGGGCGGCGGCGAGACCAGAAGGAATGACCGGGCGGCGAAGCCCTGCAGTGGAGGGATGTGGGTGAGTAGAGGGATGGTCTGGCCATTGGTGGGAGTAGTAGGCGGTGTGAGGCCTGCGCGGCAGCACAAACGGCCATGGGAGGCGGGAGAAGGCGGTCCCGCCGGCACTAGATTTGGCGGCTGGAGCAAGAAGATCAGAGATTGAAGAAACACAATGGCTGTTGGATTGACATCCAACGGGTACGTCTGCTAGAATAGTTTGTTGATGTATATAATAAGTGAAAAAATCTTGCATACACGTCAACTTAATAGGCCCACAAGTCAGACCATTCCCTATTTTTTTAATAATTTATATATAGCTCAGTGCAACTTCTTATGCAATTTATTGCAGTCCATTTTTTTTTGTTGGCCAGGGGCAGGGTTAAAAATTTAAACGAAATTTTGCATATTTCTGTGGGTTCCAAACTAGTTTTAATACCGAAATGTCGAGCCAGATTTAAAGTACTTTGAAGATATATTTAATTTAGGTTAAAGCCCAGTGAAATAGGAATCTGGAAATGTGAAAAAATTCAGAAATTATAAAGTAATTGCCAATTTGTCATCTATTTTTATATTTACAACCCATTTCATATTACTTTCAAGATTTGCAGGCGTCTTGAAAGAGTTGCAGCCCATCAGGGCTTATAAAAATAAGTAGGCCTAGATTGGGTATTCTTCAGAAAAAATAAACTGGGCACATTTTCACAAAGTAAAACTAGCTGGGCTGGTCATATGGTGAACATAAAATATAAGCCTGGGCTAGACGGGCCACAGCACAGTTGAAAACCTGCTCCTTCTCAACAATAACAAAAAAATGTTGCTCGAGTAGCTACGTCCCAGGTGTCAGCCGATCTTATGTTGATGTTCTCTTGTCTACTGACTATATACGCTAACAATGTCGTGGGTCCCAGATGTCAGGAAACCACTAGGAGGAAGCATTTTCTTTTTCCATACGCTGACAATGGAATATATATAACAAAAAAATGAGGAACTTCCTTGCGTCCGGCCATGGACATGGTGGGCCTCTATTGTCATCCTCTCCACGTACAGCCTGCCGATTCCTGTTGTTTGTTGACCATGTTGACAATGCAAGAGGCGGCGCCTGCAATGGCCTTAAAAGCGCCAGGAGGACAACGAGGCCTCGGACATCGGCATTAACGATTTAGGAGGCGGTGTGGCGGCGATCGTCTTGCTGAGTGCAGCCAGCCATGGGAGGTGGAAGCGGGCGGCCCGGGCGCTGGTTTAGTTTTGGCGGCTGGAGGAAGACAGGACTGAAGAAACACGACAGAATATAAAAGCAGCAGGAGTACTTAACAACCTAACTGAAACCAGGAGGGGCAATTAACAACCATAGCTGAAAGCAGTATGAGTACTTACACAGGTTCAACCGTACAAAACACGCCTCGAACTATGCTACTTTGCCTACAGCTAACCAAGGGTGAGGCCGCCAAACCCCAGGACAAGGCCCAGGCGCCACCCCGCGTATCCACAACCTTCTGAAAGCGGCTTCATCTCGCAATGTGGTCAATAAACAGTATATTAAGCTTTAGAGCCATGGAAGCAGGAGCATAATCTTACATCCTATTCTCCAAGATGGATGGGCCTTCATTATTTGAGACCACCCATGAATAAGTATCTTTTAAGCCTCCAAGGGAATGGAGTAGGTCGACATAAACATCATGTTGTGACCAAGCGCCAAGTCTGACCCGACCATGGTGAGCATCTATATAGGAGCAATAGAACTGGGCAGTTTCATTTCAAGAAGATCTGGCTCAGTAAAACTGTGTATAAGCAAGAGTTTATGAACAACATGTAAACAGAAAACAGCTCGTACCATAAGTTTCTCGACACAGTTGGACCTGTTCAACGAGTGCAGCAGTGGCACACATATCCCACGTGGCCTTCGACCATTCAAACGCCCCACAAGGACCTCAAGACGATCAATAAAGTGTAGGAACTTGTGGATGTCATCCCAGTCAACTTCAGTGCCATCAGTAACAGCCGAGTTCTTACAGAATAACAAACGAGTACCCTGCTTAACTCTGAAAAAACCTACACGTGCCACCAATTATAAGAAAATATTGGTTAGAAGTAGCATCTTCGTGAGAGATTCGTTGCTACTTCTAAAGTTAAATTGTGAATAGTTAGATAGAATAGGTGGATTAAGAAGTAATCCAGGCAACAAGCAAGAACCACAAACAAAACTAACATGGATGAACAATTGGAACGACTTTAGGGTGGAAGATCGCAGTGAAGATGAGACCAGGTTCTGCTATTTCCATCAACATTCGTGCCAACTTTCAGTCCGTAACACTTGAGAAAGTTTGTCCAAGTCGGGGCATAAAAAAGCAGCAATCTTCTTGGTTCATGAACCCAACTCGGAACTTATATCCATAGCTTGTCTTCGTTGTGACCATTAAACTGGTGTATTCAGTAATGGCAAGGCTGAGCATCTTGTGTACATGTTTTCTGGCAGAGCAAGGAATGCACTGCAGGAAAAATAATATGAGAACACAATGTATTCCCTATCGAAATCTAGAAATAATTTCCTCCTTCACTTCAGTGTTGACTATTGTACTAGTACCTTTTATCCAAATATAGTAATCCAAATTTCCAAATTAGTCGACAGCATGTTCAAAAAAACCCACCCTCCCGGATAGAAAAGAGGATTCTAAGAACATACTATGCGCGTTTTAAAATCCCGTGTTAGGATTAAAAGGAACAAGTGTGGTGTCTCCCGAGGGCGCAGAAACGTGTAGGGTCCTCGCACTTTGGGCACCGCAAATGAAACACACCAGATTCAGTAGGAAGAAAAATGCATCAACGGCGGCGGCTGCCACCCTAGGATTACCCGCGACCAAGGAACTTGGATTTATCGGGGATGGATGAAGAATTCGTACTAGGTTCTCCATGAGAAAACCCTATGCAATCGCCGAGCGGGGATTTCTCTGAACAAGAAGACAAGGGAGAAGGGGATTCAGGCCTAGTGAAATATTGTCGCTTCGTCCGTCCAGCTTACTGCTAAAGCTGGAAAGGTGGTGGTTTTTGTGATTTGACGGCTCATTGGGCATTACTGCGGCGCTACGACCGGGGTGTGTCTACCGTGTAGTTGTGCACTCTAATTTGGTGCATATGGTACATGGACCCCGTTGCTGGATGCCCCACATATCAGCGAAAGGAAGTAGAAAGACATGAGTAACTAGTTACACATAAATATATTTTTGACAGAGAGATACTCCCTCTGTAAAGAAATATAAAAGTCTTTTATATCACAACTTTATACATAAGAAAAATCAAGGGGAATATATATAACCTATATAATTATAAAAAGCAGAGTTTTTTTAACACAGTACAGACGAGTTGGTGATGATGGTGTGCCTGCCATCCTGCAATATAGGCCTGTCACACCCTGATTTTCATGCCACAACACTTAAGCTAATAAATCATGATAAAATGTGGTTTCACAAAAAACTTTTGAGTGTTTTGTCTTTGCTTTGATTGAATGTTTGACTGCTGTTTGCAAGTCCTCTTAAAATCAAATAAATCCTCCAACTCTTATACTCCTTCTCCTTGATCCAAAAACTTTCCTCAATGATCATGCCATGTGTATAAGACATAATAGTATTTTCTTACAAAAATATTTTGGCCAAAAAGTATTTTCTAAATTAGGTTTTCCAAAAATCCCTGAATTGAGACTTGAACTACAAGTACTTAATTGAGGGCACGCAAAATATTTCGAAAATTATATTTGACTCCTATTAGATATAGGACTCCCAAAAACCACAAAAATATAATTTTAAAAATTATTTTCCTATTTTATTTAAAGGCTTTTTCTTTACGCCAGAAATGGTCTTTAATAGGTTAAAATTATTCTAAAGCTTCAAAAATATTTGAGAAAAATCAGGGAAACTCAGTGGACATATATTTTCGATATATAAGAGTTTCAACACATGGTCATGTTCAAAATATTGGTCAAATTCCTCAAAAACCCTTTCTGGATATTTCAAGCTTTTGAAATATTTATAAAGGAAATATTCCCCAAAAATTCCAAGAAAATTCTAGCATGTCACATATGACATGTTTGATGATTTGCCAAGTCTCATGTCATGGAGAATAGTATAACCCCATGAAATCCCCTCAAAACCATTTCTGTCCATTTTGAAGTTTGAGCAACTTTACATTGGCAACTTTCTCCTATTGATCTCCACTTTTTTGGACATGTTCAGAACCTCAAATGATGACACTACACTAAGTGGTGCATCAAGGAGAATAGATTTGCATGACTAAATCTTGGAAACTCCATTTCTGCTGATTTCTAGGGTTTACAAAAGTTGCATTGGCAACTTTGCCCAAATGAACTCAATCTTGGTGGAACCTCTTATTTTCTCAGGACATTTGACCCTGTCAAGCCTCATGACAAGGGAAGTCTATTTGCTTGCCCAAACCTACATCAAACACCTTCTGGCAGAAACTTAAAATGCATGTTTTGGCCATTTCCACTAATCTTCATGAGCTAAAATTTTTCCCACGGCCTCACCTGCTCATCCTCTACCTCCTGCATGCCTTGCTGCCCAAGGAGCAATGATTAAGGGGGGCAAAGACCCATTTTTCTTCTCTGGACAGCCACTTTTCCCTCCCTTTGTCATCTCTCTCCCACTCCTGGCAAGTTACAGAGCATCCAAAGCCTCCCTCCCTCTTGTTTACTCTTCCTCTGACGCCTTGACACAAGTGGGCCTTGGGTGGGCCTTGGCATGGGGCCCGCCATTTGCATGCTCGAGGCCTTGGCGCAGCAGGCGACCATTGACGCCGCGTCCCCCGACCACCTCGAGCCTCCCCCTTGCGCCAGTCAAGGTGCCTCGATGTCCGCAACATGCCACTGTGCTGGCCCCCTCCTTTCCCCCTCTGTCTTGCCCATGCCGCGCGTGCCCAGAGCCGCCCGAGCCCGCCAATGTCATGCGAGCTCGTGGCCCCACCCGGAGCTCGCCCCACTCCCTCTCTCTCTTCCTGGCGCCCTACTCCACCCCCACTAACGCCGCAGACAAGTCCTCACCCTCTCTCCTGGCAGCCCGAGCCGTTGTCGCGGCCACCCGTGCGTCGCGCCCACGGTGAGCCACGGGTCGGCTACTTAAGGCCGTTCCAGGCCATCCTAGCTGCTCCGTTTGCTCTCTCTCTCCCCCGTACACCACCCAGGCCAACCCATTCCTCCTCCCGTGCCCTCCAACCACCTCCATGGTCGGGGCCGAGCTGCCGGGCTCCGCCCAAATTCGTGCCAACCCGAGCCCCTCCTCCCCTCCTCATGGCCTCAGAACATCTCCACCACCATCATGCATATCTCCCCTTCTTCATTTCGTCCTCTCCGCGGCTGCAATGCCATGCCCCAACCTCACCGTCGCCTCCGTCCGCCGCGGGCGATGCACCGCCCGCATCCGACCACCCCTGCCTTCGTGGAGTACCTTGTCAGATGCGACACTCTCCCCTGAGCACGCTGGTGGGCGGAGCATCGCCGGAGACGCCCTGTAGCGCCGGCGGCCGGCATCGAACGCCTCCTCTGTCTCCTTGGCGCTGAGAGGTGGAGGACGAACACATAAGGCGGGCCCGCTCGTCGATGGCCCAGCCACGACCACGCCGCAAGTGGAGGCGGGTTGGCCCTCTTCCGCGTCCCCGCAGCGAAGGCGCACTCCGCTTGGGCCCCTTCGACGTCGCCTGTCATACGCGTGGCCGAGCCGCTGGTCGGCTAGTGCACTGCGGCGCTATGCTGCACCCAGTGCGCAGTATAGGTATAAACCCGCCCCTTCCTTTGTCTTTTTATTTTTTCACTACTAGGAAAAGGCCTACTAATGGTGCACCAGTTTTGCCTACTAATGGCGCACTACTGGTGCGCCATTAGTACCACGCCACTAGTATTTTTTACTAATGGCGCACCACAAAGCGCCATTAGTATCTGAATACTAATGGTGCACCTCTGATGCGTCACTACTAACCCTTAGGTGCTCCACTAGTATTCCCTCTAGGTGCGCCACTAATAGCCTTATAGGTGCGCCACTAGTAATAAAGGAAGGTGCGCCACTAATAAGGGCTGAAATGCGCCACTAGTAATGTATTTGGAAAACAAAAAAATCCAAATTTACAGAAAACAACCTATAAGGAAAAATAATTTAAAAACAAAAAATGAAATAGAATCATAATTTTTATTATAGTAAGAATATTACAATGTCTTTACAAGTATCCAATAAAAGAAAAATTACAAGGAAATAAAAGAAAATTCTAAAACTAATCTTCTAGTAGTCTTTTCTTCTTTTTCCTTACTTTATCCCTGCAATGAATGATAGAAATATGTGAGAATGAACATTGCAGAGAAGTGAAATTGAGCAATTATTTGCATCCGACATCAAAGAGCTAAGATACCTTGAATCATAGACATGGGTCATTTCATGTAGCCAAGAGTCTATGCCATTCAGGATGCATAGTTCCCTGTCAGAAGAACTTAATTATTCAGTAAACACAGTCCTAAGCTTTTTACATGAGACAAAACATAAGGTACATGCTTAACCTAAGCTACGGCCACGCTAATCCTGCTAACAACACACATGCAACTAGCTAATCAAGATTACTACTAACATAATTCACCGAAAAGAGTAACAAGTGATGCATCAAAAGGAATCTGGCCAGATCCGATCACATTAGATGAGCCTAGGTGTGTGGATCCAAAACAAAGTGTGCAGATCTTTGATAAATGAAAGTTAAGGTTAATAATCTAAACTTTAATATTCTGAACTTTGTTACAGTTTAGCCCAAGGAGACATGCTCTATTCCTAAGAAATTAACTATTAGTGACATAAACGTTGTGATTGATGTGACGATGAAGGAGTTTAAGTTACTGTACCTCATGCATTGCGCCACATCCCGGTCTTGCTCGGCTGTGCCGTAGGGTCCTCATCTCAACAGTGTGTGCGTTTTGAAATGAGAAAGTGATCTATTCTAGAACCATAACTGAATTCTTCAGCTCTAACGGTTTGAGTAAAGAAAGTATAAGCTCCCTCCCTGCACAAAACAAATGAAGGAAGCATACAATACATCGTTAGCATGTGATTATCATGAAGTACACTATAGTTGTAATAATCCTATATAACTATAAAGTCAATCCCCACTGAACATTTTTCCTGCCCTCACAGCCTACCACATCAGCAAATTACTAACTTAATTTAGTTGTTCAAAGATCGAAACCAGCACTGATACGTGCAAAGTTCTGAGGACATTGTTTAACAAATAGTGAAATATGTACTTACATTGTTGGTTTTGAGGACATGGAGTAATAAGCTATAACAAAGTTGCAAAATTATGATAAGAATAAGAGTAGCAAGTAAAAAATAGGAGCCGCGATACCTTTCAGGGTATTTTGATCTAAAAGCATCCAATAAGGGACCTCCATGTTCTCTCAACATGTATCTCAGCCACTCACGAAACCTTGAATAAGAAGTAAAATTCAGTAAAACACCTACACATGTTCTACTGCAACTAGGACATCCTAAGCACTACATAGATTCCTATATACCTAAGAAACTACTGAATCGATCTAAACATCTAAAAATTCAGAGCTTAAACCTTAGGCTAGTGACAGATTCGATCTGATGTAATGCGTAAACAGAGCGAGAGAGAGAAGAAGGAGGATTACACGAGATAAACATGGATGGTTTTTGAAACAACAACAACAACAGCAGTCGACTTTACGGGGTTGGAGTGCGATGGCGGCCCGACGAGATGTAGGGCGGGTGAGTTCGAGATGCAGGCGGGGGTGAGAGGAAGGAGAGGCGGCGATCCTACGGGGGTTAGGTGCGGTGGCGGCGCGACATGGAAGGAGACGCCATCGTCCTTGGCCGTCGAGGATCTTGTGGGCGCCGTCGAGGGCGGATGAATTGAAGTCGCCGAGTCGAGCACGCGCTCTTGACCAGCACCGCCCGTCTGCATGGATCTTGCCCTCCTTCCACGCCTGCTTGTTCTTCCCCATCAGCCCGTGCAGCAGCAGCATCTCCGCCTCCTCTCCCCTCCTCTCTGGTTGTGGGGGCGCACGACCAACACGACTGAACTGCCGTCCAGGAGAAGGGAGGCGTTGAAGTCTCCCTGGCCTGCTGCCTGCGTTTTGGTCTTGGAGGAGAGAGGTCATGAGCTCGGTCGACATGGCTGCGGGCGCGAGGAGGGAGGGAGGGACGGAGAGCTGTGGAGGCGGAGGGCGGCTAGGTGGGGTGGAAGGAGTAGGATGCGGTGGCGGTGGTTGCCACGGCCTGTGGATCTGAGGCCTCGCTCCCTCCTAGGAAGAGACAGATACGGGAGAGGATGGGAGCGCTGGCGACGGGTTGCAGGGCGGGGGGGGGGGGGAGGTCGACGGTGAGGTTAGAGGAGATGAGAATGCCGGTGGGGATGGGGATAGGAGGTCCACGGCGGCGGCGGCGGGTTTGGAGGGGATCGATTCGAGGGGAGAGGAGGAGGAAGCGTTGTGTTGTGTTGTGTTGCTTTGGTTGGATTGGATTCTCTCGAATCAGGGCCGGTCGGTGCAGCACATAGCAATGGCGCACCGTGGGAGTGGTGCGCCATTACTAGTTTCAACTAGTAACGGCGCACCACTCCCATGGTGCGCCATTAGTAGTTTTGAAAAAATAAAAAAAATAAAATTTACTAATGGCGCACCGTGGGATGTGATGCGCCATTAGTATTTGCACACTAATGGCGCACCAACACATGGTGCGCTATTAGTATTTAGTAATGGCGCACCACATGTGCAGTGCGCCATTAGTGTCCATCCCATCTATAGCCTTTTTCCTAGTAGTGTTCCTGAAACTTGTAAAATCTCCCAAATATTCATATTACCTCCAAATTTGATGATTCAAATTTATAGTGACTCCATAAATCATAATCTACCCTTTGGTGCAACATGCACATTTTTCCAGAACAATTTTCCTTGCACAAATTAAATAAAATCCCATTTTCCATTTCTGTGATGAACTTTAGAAAATCACAGAGAGATCATCTTTGATCCAAATGCCATGATTCAAATTTCTAGATGCTCCTGAGTTTATGACTTATGTTATGAACATTTTTATTAATACTTTCTGTGCCACGCAATATAATGAGCCATTTCTTCATATTTGTCAACTTTGCCAATTCATAGGGAATTCATTTGAACTCCCAATCCAGTGAAACCAACTCCTAGATGCTTCTAAAATCATGTTTTGTTAAATTGGTGCCTTTGCTCATTTTAAAAAAATATATTTCTGTACACATCTTGCAAATCCATAAACCCCTTGATTCCATCATATCAAAATGTTTAGAAATATCCACTTGCCCAATTCCAATGAAACCACTCTGCTTATTTTTCATATAACCATAGATGTCCTAGAAAAGTCAAATTAATATTTTTAGAGCACTTTTATTTTTTCCTTGTTGTGTTGCTTATTTTGTTTGTTTCCGATGTTAGTTGACGAAGTAGACGGAGTACTTGGAGAAGGACCAGAAGATTTGAAGACTCTGATGAACCAGGCAAGCAGCCCTTTGACCATGAGGAACCATTTTACATCATAATAGCATTTTCGTTGCTTCACTGAGTGCATGATATACCTTGAATGGCAACCTTGCTAGGCTTGCCTCCGTTGCATACCCGTTGATACTTGCATTGTTCATGACTCTATCCTTGTTTAGAGTTGTGTTGGTGGGTTATAGAAATATGCTATAGTAAATGGCTATGCAAAGTGGGTCAGGGTTATGCATGGAAAGAAACAAGTGTGGTTTGACATACTTGCAAACAGCCCCAGTGGGTGCCATTGATGCCCTTGGGAGATGATGATGAACTAGGTCACTACTTGGTGGAGAAGTAGTGTACCGAGGCTTGATAAAAGTGTTGTTTACAAAGACGGATTAGATTTAAGATTTGTCGACCGTCCCAACCAAACATGCGCGACCACTCTACCCTTATATGGGAAAGGGCATTATTGATTACCTAGGCTGATACTAGCTTGGAGACCGCATTACTAGTGACGGGAGAGTCGTTGTTGCGCTCTCTCAGGATGGGGTCATGCCAGGTAGGGCGGCCATGAATGTTTTTACAGGGCACCGGACACACCGTTGGTACCACGTGCTTGTGGTATGTGATGAATATGGGAGCGTGACTCCACAAAATTTGAGATGTGAATTGTTGGGCACGGGGGCCGCTACCAATCGAGTGGACTCTATGTTAGTGTCCTCTAGGGAAAGATAGTGATCGGGTGCTTACCCCGGGTACTTGAGGTACCGCGGGTCATGGATGACACGGAAGTCCCCGGATCTTGTGGGTAAAGTGTGCAACCTCTTAAGAGTGTAAAATTATTCGAATAGCCGTGTCCATGGTCAAGGACAGTTGGGTGGTGCTGCTTAGACTATTTCCATATGTTTCTGACAAACCACACGGTTTAGTAAATCTGTTGACGTGATTCGTGAGGAAGTCACGATGAGCTTGAGTATGAGTTGTTCACAACTCTATCCCGATGTTGATGTCTGTAACCTCCTGATACTTATTGCAGACGCATTCATATCCTTGATAAAATGTTGATCATACTTGCATAAAAAACTAGCTTTCCGCAAAACTGCCAATTTAGCAGTAGAGCCGTGCATATTTATTCTGTTATCACTCTTGGGTTGCTTGTGAGTACATTCAAAGTACTCATTGGCTTGCCACTGGTTATTTTATTGGCCAGGCATGAAAGAACAGGATATGGTGAAGAATACTTTGGTGACGAACATGTGAGCTAGGACGCTTCCCAGTCAGAATGCCTGTAGGGTTAAGGCAGATAGCATGGGTCCAAGTTATCGATGAAGATTTCCGCTGCGATGTTATACTCAAGACTTGACCATGATGGTCCTACTTGTGTAATACGGTATGTATGGATGTAAGACTCTTGTTATTCAGCTTCTGTGTGTTCAGTGAGCATTGATCTCTGGGATCACAGTACACATGCATTCTATGATCACAACTTATGAGTCGGGGTCCCCACAAGGCCGTCCGATTTATATCTGACGGATAGGAAGGAAACTATGGCCATTTTGCAAAAAGGTACCCACACACCTCTCCACACTTGAAAATAAGGCCTTCCCTCATTCATCCTTTTCTCTCACAAGATAAAATACTCATACAAATGCATCTTGGTGTTACGTTACAGCGACGAGCATTATCAGGGTTCAGCTGAGAATATAATACTCAGACAGGCTCACGGTTCTGGACTTTGGGCCACAGGCCGGTGGGCCTGCATGTTGGGGGGCAAATGTGTTCTACCTCAGCGCTTTTCTTATTGCAAGCGATCAGTACGACGCTGGTTTTAGATGCGGTCGCAAGGCAAATACACAAAATTGAGTAAAGCACGGCAGCTGTTAGAATGAAATCGAATGACAGTTCCTAACCAGCAATCAGAGTTGCAATTCTATCAATGATATACCATGTGATAAATAATACTGTCGTACTACTTGTACATATAGGACACTTGTTTCACCATGCCAGATTATTACATCAAAATCTCTCGGAGGATAGATCAGTTCGGCAGTTGCATGCTGCTACTGAAGAATTTGAAAGTTGATTTGGACCAGCTCTCCTTGCCGAGAAAGTTCGATTTGACATCATCCCCTACCGCAAGATATGCTTTAGATTTAAATCTTGACCATCCTTTAGCATCAATCATCATGCGACCATCCCTTGTACTTATGGTATATTGAGCAGGTTCATTCACACCAAGGCTGCGCATAGTAAGAGAAACTTTGCCACGGTCGCCCGAATTGTTGAACGACTCCCTCGTTGCTCTAGGAATTCTCTATTTGCAAACAAGAAGACATACAAAAATAGTTAGATCAACACAGTGAATCATTTGAAACAACATGGAAAGAAAAAAGAATGAAGCACTTGGGCGGCCAATTCTTACCAAAAAGGTGGACATGTCGGTTTTTGTAAGGACTTTGGTATATGAAGTGCGAACTGCAGCCCAGTCTATTGCCGGTGCAACTTCTAGTTCCGTTGCCGCTGCACAGGCTAGAGCAGATGCAAGTGCAAGTGTTGGTGCAGGTGCCAAAGCTGTTGCTGGTGCCTGTGCTGATGCGACTGGTAGTGCCGCTGCTGCTGCCGGAGATGGTGATCCTTGTAGAGTTGGTGTCGGTGTCGGAGCAGGTGCCGGTGTCGATGCCCGATCCTCCGGTAGATCAGCCTGATCCGCTGACGCGGTCGGTGCCCAATCCTCAGCTGGATCAGACCGAGCTGCTACTGCTATCAGTGCTAGAGCAACTGCCGGTGCTCGATCCGTTGCTGAAGGTGGTACCGATATGTGAGACAGCGGCGATCGTGTCTCGTCTGCTATGATCAGCTTTCTAACTTGAGTAGGCTCCGTGTCCGTGATTCAGTCTTTTTATTCATTTCTTTTAAACGCGAGAAGGACTAATTGTGGCGTGTTTGTTAAACCAAACTGTAGTTCATCATAGGGATTCAGCTTGTACTCAGACAACAGACGGATCCAATTTTTTCCAGTAATATAAGTGATGGACAGTGCCTTCGTTACTGACACGACATAAGAAGTGAAAACTGCAAAAATATCCAACGCAGAGCAAACCAAACGGTTTATTCTGTGATGAATGTCACATGGCAAAACCTGCATCGTAATTGAAGCAAAAGAAAGAAAACATGACACTAAATCAATAAGATTTAGACAGTAAATCAATAAGATTTACTTGATTGACACGAGTGAATCCTTACCAGGAAATCACTATGTTGAAGTACAAAACGGAAGATTGATCGTCCAACTACGCGTGGCATGCAGGGCCCCCGCCTACTCCCACAAGCAGGACAGTCCAAAGGTCGTGACAAATCATTTAGACCAAACATCCATGGGACTGGAAATCCTGGTGGGTGCGATAAACACTGCAATGCGTACAGATATTGGAGTGTAACTGTCGGTGTCAAAACCGGCGGATCTCGGGTAGGGGGTCCAGAACTGTGCGTCTAGGCGGATGGTAACAGGAGACAAGGGACACGATGTTTTTACCCAGGTTCGGGCCCTCTCGACGGAGGTCAAACCCTATCCTGCTTGATTAATATTGATGATATGGGTAGTGCAAGAGTGGATCTACCACGAGATCAGAGAGGCTAAACCCTAGAAGCTAGACAATGGTATGATTGCTGTTCGTCCTACGGACTAAAACCCTCCGGTTTATATAGACACCGGAGAGGGCTAGGGTTAGACAGAGTCGGTTACAATGGGATGAGATCTACATATCCGTATCGCCAAGCTTGCCTTCCACGCCAAGGAAAGTCCCATCCGGACACGGGACGAAGTCTTCAATCTTGTATCGTCATAGTCCAGGAGTCCGGCCAAAGGTTATAGTCCGGCTATCCGGACACCCCCTAATCCAGGACTCCCTCAGTAGCCCCTGAACCAGGCTTCAATGACGACGAGTCCGGCGCGCAGATTGTCTTCGGCATTGCAAGGCGGGTTCCTCCTCCGAATACTTCATAGAAGATTTTGAACACAAGGATAGTGTCGGCTCTGCAAAATAAGTTCCACATACCACCGTAGAGAATAATATTTACACAAATCCAATCTGCCGGCGTATTCCATGGCGTGACACCACACATGGCCAAGCCTTTATTGAATCGTTTCTTGTCCCACCTCGGTCGTTTAGCGAGGCGGTTTCCTTGGCATGTCTTGTCGAGCGGAGATCGTGTCCCCTTATTCGGGATTCTCATCAATACGGGCGTGGGTAACCCAACCGTGCCATTAATTCTGGCACAGGAGATAAGCGAGTTCTACCGGGCTGGTGGGGGCACATAGTTTCGTCCGCCCATATAAGGGATAAGGATCCACCTTTTCATCTCGCCTTCTTCCTCCTTTGCTTATCCTTTTTCGCCTTTTCGAGCTCCAGCGGCCAAGTCCGCACATCCCACCTCAACCTTCTCCAGCCATGTCCGGAGCGGGAGGCAAGTGGATGGTCTCTTCCGTTACGGAGGGACACATCAAGAAGCTAAGGAAAGCCGGATACTTGTCCAATGACATCACGCACCGGCTCCCAGATGAGGGGCATCTCATCCCCACCCCCAGGCCCCATGAGAGGGTGGTGTTCCTCACCCATTTCCTCCGCGGACTAGGTTTCCCACTTCACCCCTTTGTCCGGGGGCTCATGTTCTACTACGGCCTGGATTTCCACGATCTGGCCCCGAACTTCATCCTTAACATCTCGGTGTTCATCGTCGTGTGCGAGGCCTTCCTCTGCATCCAGCCCCAGTTCGGCTTATGGCTGAAGACCTTCAATGTCAAGCCGAAGGTAGTGGGCGGCCGCCAAGCAGAGTGCGGAGGTGCCATGGTGGGCAAGATGCCCAACGTCCTATGGCTCGAGGGCTCCTTCGTAGAGACCATAAAGGGGTGGCAATCGGGGTGGTTCTACATCACTGAGCCGCGTGACCCTGAATGGACAGCGGCCCCCAAATTCCGATCTGGCATCCCCACGCGGCTCACTTCCTGGAAAGAGAAGGACCTGTCGTGGGGTAATTCGGAAGAGCTGACCGGACTCCAAACCTACATCCAAAACCTGGTGAGCAAGAAGCTCAAACTCGTCAACGTAGTCCAGGTCATGCTCATCTGTCGGATCCTCCCGTGCCAACAACGGGCTTTCAGATTGTGGGAGTTTAATCCGGCACAACACCGAACCCTGAGCAGGCTCTTCGACACTATGTCGAAGGCGCTGGAAGGTGCTGTTCAAGGCGCTGAGGCTCCGCATCCGCTACTGAGGATCGCGGATTCATCGCGCAGCATCAAGCCAGCAGCGGTAAGCTATTTTACCCTTCACGGGATACTTGTTTTCATAGTTTGACTCTATGCGGGATCTAAACTCCCTTACCTTTGACAGGATTGGCAGAAGACGTCCGGGCACATCAAATTTCCGCCCCCCTTGCCCGAAGACCCAGCGGACGCCCGCTTGACGGGGCTGCTGGTTCCGGCGCCTTACATGGTGTCAGAGAAGAAGGCCAAGAAGAAGGCCACGGGAACTCGAAAGAGTTCCCCGCGCCTGGTGGTGTCGGACTCATCGTCCGATGACTCCGAGGCGGACTCCTCCCACAAAAACGAGGAGGAGGAAGAGGTCTCTCCCAATGAGGGAGAGAAAAAAAGAAAGGCCGCCCCAAGCTGGGGGCGGAGGAATCAGAAGGAAGGACCCTTCCTCCGGACTACTCCACCAACGCCGACGACGGTGAAGAGGAGTAGGCCATCAAGGCCAAGCCCACAGCAAAATCGTAAGTATCCGAATACCAGAATAACTCATGGCGTTCCTTTATTGCACAGTATCTTCTGACACCGAATATAATCATGTAGTCCACCCCGAGCCCAGATTGGCGTGTCGTCGAGCGGTTCCTTAAGCTCGTTGGATGTGAATAGCACTTCACTTCCGGCCGCCTCCTCCCCTCGCCCTGCGGATGATGCCGAGGTGGAGTCCCAAAAGGGTCCAAGCCAGGAGGAGGTGGTCTGGGCGCCCGCAAGCGACCTCCCGGACTCAGCGCAAGGGACAAAACCCCCAAGGGCTCCAAGTCCGGCCCTAGACCGGACACCGCACCGGAACCTTCATCGGTTCTGGAGTCCGGTAGGCGGCCCCCTAGTAAGAAGGGCAAGCCTACAACGCCGGTGACCTCCGTGCAACCGGAGGCACCGGATAATTTGTTGGAGGTGCTTAACGGCGCCTCCATCGACGAGGAGCACCGCTCTATTATGAGTGCGGTGATCCAGAAGGTTCAATCCGCCAAGAGCGGGCTGACTGAAGCCTGTACCAGCTTTCTAAAAGGCTTTGAGGTATGTATTTAAGATATGTAAAAATATTACCGCATAGACAGTAGCCCCTGATGCTCAGTTTGGTGTTCGCAAATAAAAGCCGAATTGAGGATCTAAAAGATATACGCAGGAGTCTAACATAAGTATGTCAATATGGGAATGCAGGCCGCGTTGCTGACATCTGCCGCACTAACTGCGGAGGTCGATGCATTGAAGCAGAGCCTCGAGCGGTCCGAGAACGAGCTCGGCCTTGCCAAGAAGCAGCTCGAGGACAAGGAAGGTAAGTAATACCTTATGTAAATATAAAAAAAGATGTGGTTGCAAAAAATGACAGGACCAACGTGAGTATTACAGGGGCCACAACCCAGGTGGCAACCCTGAAGAAAGCGCTGTCCACGGCCGAAGAAAATGCGGCCGTGGAGCGCATCGAGCGAGAAAAGCAGGAGGCACGGGTGACGGAGGTGCAGCAAGAGCTCCAGGCTCTCGTGAAAAAACACGACAGTTTGGACCTTGACTCAAAGACTCGAGAGTCCAAGCTTGCCTCTGCCCTTGAGAGCGCCAAATCTGCCAAGGCCGAAGCCCAAAAAGCCCTCCAGGAAATTGAGGCGATGAAGAAGATAGCGGCGGGTAAGGCATTCTTTATGCAAAGCAAGCACGTGAAAGTGAATTACTTGTTACTTACCCGAGTTGAGCTCTCGGGGCATTCGCAGATCTGCCTTGATGTGCCCGACGCTGCCGCCTACTACCGGGCCAAGGAGGGAGCCTGACGAAAAGGTGTTCTTGTCTTAGTATCTTGACGCGGACACCGGTGCCCTTGAGAGACCAGTGAAGCAGTTGGTCGAGCTCCATAAGGTGGCGAACAGGCCTGAAGGGCCTTATAGTCCGGCTATGGCACAGGGAGGTCATGCACAGGAGCTACTTTGGGCTGGTGGGCGGTGGCGGATGCATGCCTTGCTTGAGGTCATCAAGCACTCAGTATGCATCAAAGGCGCCCGTAGGGCCCTTGCCCGTGTTAAAGTGCCTTTGGGCAAGATGGATGCTAAGAAGCTGGTGACAGATGGGCCACCACAGGGGCAAGGAGCATCATAAGCCGAGATGTATTATGAGGCGTCTGAAGGGTGCCGCCTTGTGGCGTATGAATGTTCCAAGGATGTAATTTATGAGTAAACTTCGCTCGTGTTATCATGTGCGCTGAAAACTTGTTCATATCGCTAAGCAACGCTTTTGAATTTAAAATATTACCTTACGTGCGGCCGTTTATTAAATCGAGAGATGGCGAGTGGTAAACCTCCCCCATGCCACGAGTCTTTGGGTGTTAGGATAAACACAGGCGCTCTTGTTCCCATTCTTGGGTCCTTGAGGGAGGCGCCAGCACAACAAGGCAATCGGACTATAATGCTTTATCACTCTCACTTAGCCATAGAATTCTATAATTTTAAATTTCGGCGAAGCCCCTAGTATTCGGAAGACCGAGTTCGGGGCGCTATCCACGCCTAGGTCGGACAAAGCCGGCTCCTCGCTCTAAGCGGCATAAGTCTTTAGGGACTCGAGACCTCTCGAACAGCGACCAGCTCTCGCCCTATCATGACGGGTCAGTTTTAGCTTTCTCTACTGAGGTGCTTAACCCAGCTCAACCGGGGCACAATCGAAGTAGTTCTCCCAGCGCTACCTTAGCCGATATGACGGAACGTAAGGTACCAAAACATGGGGCAGGCAAACCCAACTATTGACCCAAGACATGATTGGAGCCGATGCATATAATGCTATAAGTTCGGGTGCCGCACTTTTCGTTAGAGTGTTGGACTTCTCACACCATATTCAGGGTACTTAAGCCCCTGGTGTATTGGTCGTACCAAAGTGTACGGTTGCATAATGTCGTAACTGAACATATTCACATAAAAAATGAATGCAATAATAGACAAAAGCTATGTATTGTTTATTCGAAAAGGCTGCGGTAAAAGCAGAACGATACAAATAGTGCGATAAGCAAGAGATGGGACTATTTGACATGTCTCCCTCCAGGGGCGAGCTGCGGGATGGTATGTAAGACAGGTATTTAGCTCGTTATAGAGACCACCTTGACATTCGACGTAGCTTTCTGCCTCCCTGGCTGTTGCATCGTGTGTTCGGCAATTGTACTGCCGGACAGGCCTTCTGGAGTGTGGAGTCCTGAAAGTAAGAAAAAAGAATGACAAAATCGGGAGCCCCTAGTGCGGTTGAGCCGCATTTTGGGCATGCCATGGTGGTTCCCCTCCCCTATGCCCATGGTATTTCCAAAGCGTAATTATGTACGCATAGTACTGGTTTTGCAATTTCGCGAGGGCTGGGGTTGGGGCCGCATTTCTACGCGTGCTCGGAACGTGCCAGGCGGTCTTGTTGTAGGTTACTCCGGGCGCGCTTGACAGTATCCGGACATTTAATAGCCGGAATTGAGAATTTCCTTTGAGAGGCTACTTTGTACTTCCGCCGCGAGGGCTGCCGTATGCTCCTCCGTTCGGAGAGAGCGTTCGGTGTTTCCATTGACCGTAATGACTCCTCGAAGGCCTGGCATCTTGATCTTGAGGTATGCATAGTGCGGCACCACGTTGAACTTTACAAATGCGGTTCGTCTGAGCAGTGTGTGATAGCCACTGCGGAACGGGACTAGATCGAAGATTAACTCCTTGCTTCGGAAATTATCCGGGGATCCGAAGACCACCTCAAGTGTGGCGAGCACATGCAGTTGGCCTCTACACCTGGTATGGCGCCTTTAAAGGTCGTCATTGTGGGTTTAATCCTTGAGGATCTATGCCCATTTTTGAACTGTATCCCGATAAAGCGAGTTCGGGGCTGCTGCCGCAGTCCATAAGGACTCTAGTGAGGTGAAATCCGTCAATGATTGGGTCTAGAACCAATGCGGCGAATCCGCCGTGGTGGATGCTAGTGGGGTGGTCCCTTCGATCAAAAGTGATCGGGTAGGAGGACCACGGGTTGAACTTTAGGCGACTTCGCTCCAACGCATATATGTCCACGAGTGCACTTCCGCTCCCTTTTGGGTATGTGGGTTGCGTATATCATGTTCACCGTCCGCACTTGTGGTGGGAAGCCCTTACATCCCCTCTTGTTCGGCAGCAGGGCTCCTCCTCGTCATCTCTATGCAGCCCCTTGTCCTTTGTTTTCGGCATTTAACTTTCTGCTTGCTTGAACACCCAACAATCCTGTTGGTGTGATTGGCTGGTTTTCGAAGTGCCGTGTATACGCACGGCGATCAAGTATTCGGTCCATCTTGGGCGGGCCCGGAGTATTTCTTTTAAATGGCTTTTTCCGCTGACCGGGTTTAGAGCCTCTGAATTCGGCATTAACTGACGTATCCTCAGCATTGTCGCCGTTAATGTGGCGCTTGTGCTTGTTGCGACGCGACCTGCCATTGCTATCCTTGGTATCCGAATTACCAGGGCTCTTGGTCATGTTACTACTACGAGCTAGCTAGTTGTCTTCTCCCGCGCAGAAGCGGGTCATGAGTGTTGTGAGGGCTGCCATGGATTTTGACTTTTCCCGTCCTAGGTGTCGGGCAAGCCACTCGTCACGGATGTTATGTTTGAAGGCTGCGAGGGCCTCTGCGTCCGGACAGTCGACTATTTGCTTTTTCTTGGTTAGGAACCGTGTCCAGAATTGTCTGGCCGATTCCTCTGGCTGTTGAATTATGTGGCTTAGGTCATCGGCGTCTAGTGGTCGCACATAGGTGCCCTGGAAATTGTCGAGGAATGCAGCTTCGAGTCCTCCCAAAGAACAAATGACTCTGGCGGCAAGCTGTTAAGCCAATGTTGAGCTGGTCCTTTAAGCTTGAGTGGGAGGTATTTGATGGCGTGTAGATCATCACCGCGGGCCATGTGGATATGAAGGAGATAATCCTCGATCCATACCGCAGGATCTGTTGTGCCATCGTATGATTCGATGTTTACGGGTTTGAAACCCTCGGGGATTTGATGATCCATTACTTCATCTGTGAAGCATAGTGGGTGTCTTGGCGCCTCAGTCTTTGGGCTATATCACGACGTAGCTCGAATGAGCTTTGTCTACTGTGTTCGGCCCGGCCGGATTTGCCTTATCCGGAATGACGGTTATCGTCACGTGTCGTGGGGTGCCCCCGTGATCCATAGATCGATCTTGTTTGCCTTGCCTTGTCCTCCAATATATCTAGCAGGTCTGGCGCATTTCCCTGTGTCTTGGTATTCTTTGAGAGACGCCGGGGTGCGGCTTGAGCGGAGGGCCGAGAGGCCTCTCTGTCGCGGCCACGAGGTGGCCGGTAGGCCGCGTCGTGCACTGGTGATGTAGGTTTAGGTGCTTCCTCCTCTAATCGGGTAGCAGCCTGCGCTTTGGGTAGCTCTTGGAGGGCGTTCGAGTTCAGTACTCTTGACCGCAAGGACTTGATCCATCTGTCGGCTAGCGAGTCTTGGTCAGCTCTAAGTTGTTGCTGTTTTTTCTTGAGGCTGCTTGTCGTGGCCATAAGCCTGCATTTGAAACGCTCTTGTTCGACGGGATCCTCAGGCACGACAAATTCGTCGTCGTCGAGGCTTGCCTCGTCTTCGGAGGGAGGCATGTAATTATCGTCTTCTACCTCTTTGTCTTCCGCTCTCTCATGAGGGCTGGCTTCTCCATCCTCCTGTGCTGAATCCTGCTGGAGGGGGTTGTCTTCGGCACTGTCCGGAGTGTTATTATCTCCCGTGCCGGCATCGCCGTTTTTGCTTTGGTGGATTTAGAGCTGCGCCGCTGACGCCAGCGCTTAGGCTGCTTCTTGGAGGGGTCATCCTCCGTTGTTCCATCGCCATTCCCTTCTTTTGGGGTGTCCACCATGTATATGTCGTATGATGAGGTGGCCTTCCAGTGCCCTATAGGCGCTGGTCCTTGGTCGTCTCCTGCATCGGCGTCCATACCGTTGATGTCTTCGGAGTCGAAGTCGAGCATGTCGGTTAAATCATCGATAGTGGCTACGAAGTGGGTGGTGGGTGGGCTTTGAATTTCTTCGTCGTCCGCATCCCAACCTTGCGACCATAGTCGGCCAGGGCTCTCGATAAAGAGAGACTTTAGTGAATTCAGGATGTCGCCAAGGGCGAAGTCTTTGAAAGATGTCCGCGGCGAACTCCATGATCGGTGCCCAATCGGATTCGATTAGCGAAGGCGCGAAGGTTCGAGTCCGGAGAGGAGTCGGCACCTTGGAGTCGAGCCGCATAAGGACAAGGCTGGTGTTCGGCTCAATCGCCGTAGAGATTGCAGCCCCCGAGGCGGTGTCCAGCCACCCGTCCTCGATTAGCGCAGTCGGCTCCAGGCTAAGGGTCGGAGCGGACACTGGTGCGGCCTCCATGGCACTGTTCGGCGGCAGAGCTAGATCATGCCCATCGTGACAGTGTGGCGCGCTCGGCTGTGGCTCGAACCCGTCGAAGATCAAGTCTTCGCGGAAGTCAGCCGTGTAGTTTAAACTTCCAAATATGACCTGATGGCCAAGGGCGTAGCTTTCGATCTGCTCCAGATGGCCAAGCGAATTGGCCCGCAGTGCAAAGCCGCCGAATACGAAGATCTGTCCGGGGAGAAAAGTCTCACCCTGGACCGCGTCGTTGTTGATGATCGGAGGAGCCATCGGGCCTAAAGATGACGACACAGAGGAACTCTCAATGAAAGCACCAATGTCGGTGTCAAAACCGGCGGATCTCGGGTAGGGGGTCCCGAACTGTGCGTCTAGGAAGATGGTAACAGGAGACAAGGGACACGATGTTTTTACCCAGGTTCGGGCCCTCTCGATGGAGGTAAAACCCTACTCCTGCTTGATTAATATTGATGATATGGGTAGTACAAGAGTGGATCTACCACAATATCAGAGAGGCTAAACCCTAGAAGCTAGCCTATGGTATGATTGTTGTTTGTCCTACGGACTAAAACCCTCCGGTTTATATAGACATCGGAGAGGGCTAGGGTTACACAGAGTCGGTTACAATGGGAGGAGATCTACATATCCGTATCGCCAAGCTTGCCTTCCACGCCAAGGAAAGTCCCATCCGGACATGGGACGAAGTCTTCAATCTTGTATCTCATAGTCCAGGAGTCCGGCCAAAGGTTATAGTCCGGCTATCCGGACACCCCCTAATCCAGGACTCCCTCAGTAACCATAATTGATAAACCGTCCTCACAAAAAAGATGATCTAGATACTTCAAAATATACAGACTGAATTGACTGGACAAACATTAACATAGACTGTTCTCAGGAGTCACCACACACCAAAAGCGGCAGTAGTAAACAATACAGGGTTCACAAACACAAATCAAGTACTGAACAATAGTACTTGCTACAGACAAGCAAAGTTGCACTAATTAATCTCTGCAGACTATTTCTTGCCACCGACCTACGGGATGAACCCCGCATAACTGACTAGGCCATGGACTTTGTGAGAGATGTCTACCGGCACCATCACCATCTCGTCAACCTTGGAGAACCTAACAGAGTGGTCTTTCCACTCATGAACATGACGGTGAAGACAGGCCGCATCAGATTTGTCGGGAAGCTTTACAAGAACCACACCCTTCGTATTCGAAGGCACAACTAGGAAATTGTTGTGTTCAAGTACAGCCTCGAGAACACACCTGACAACAATGCTATAGGAAAACACTAGTTCAGGACACGTGGCGACAAGGACACAGCAGCTGGATAGTTTAGCAGTAGAACTCATCCTCGGGTCTTCCAGTTCACACGACATGACTTTGAGAACTTCATCTCCACCACGGACCAGGTTCTAATTCAAACAAAAACCAGATATTTTATTACTACCTCCGTTCAGAAATATAAGATGATTTTCGATATTTTACTCCATATATGACTACATATGCGCACAGAAATGAGTGAACAAAGACACTAGAACATGTCTTCAAAGGCATGAGAGCAGAGGGATTACATGCAATATCCATAACACAAGTTACTGAGGCAAATATACCCTCTTCAAAGGTAGCATTGATGTTCATAAAGTAGTTGGAAGTAATCTATAAGAAATCAGTGTCAACCTCTCGCATGTTTTGGTCAAAAGAGGAATTTAGAACCGTCATTTGGCACACAAAAATCACATGCATGATCACCCAGAAAGTTGTACTACTAGTACTAGTACTAGTACTAGTACTGCGTGTTAGATGAAAAACACAATCAAGATAGAGAAAAAGATTGTCAAGAAGAGATATTACCTTGACTTGCTTAATGAGGGATCTCGTAGAGAGGGGCTTGGACAGGGCGATGGTTTTGAGCTTGTCTGCGATAGTCTCGGTGGGGTGCTTGCGCTTCTTCGTACCATGAGCCTCGACAGTTTTGGCCAGAGCCATAGACATCACTTCGGTCGGTGCTCCAGCGTCCATCAAGAAACTATCAAATAGAAATAAAAGAAAAGAACACTACTGCAGGATGCTGTTAACGCGACACTACGATCAGACACCCTTCAAGAAACTGTGTGTGATGCAATAATCGCAAATGGTGCTGTATGAAAACCGTCAGAAATGATGCAAAATGTTTGGGATGAATGATACATCAAACACGGTTCAGATTTTAGTTGCGTGTGTGATGAGGGGCATACGATTGATCTATACGAACTGTTTGCGATGAGACAGAACAACAGAAACGGGCAGCCAGATCAAGGTGTGTGTAATATACGGCATACAGTTAACTCCGATGAACCATTTGCGATGAGTGAGGTGAACACAAAAGATACAGCGTAAGAAGAAGTGTGTGATACCCGGCAAACAGGTCGGTAATCAGAATTGTGTGCGATCATTATAGACAGCCCATAGGGTCTTTTTTTGTGAATTGTTTGCTCGTCAGGGCACACAGTTCAACAAACCAACCTGTTGGCGATAATGTAGAAGATCTCTGTCGAATACATATTACTAACCGTCTGCGATGAGATTGACAGGATAAACAGAGATATATACAGTCTTCTTAATTTAGTCCTTCTTCTTCTTCTTGTTCTTGTTGGATGGCCCCGCGACATCATCTTGGCGAGGACTCTTCTTGCCGCTGACCGTTGGCTTTTCATCGTTGCCGCTGTCGTCATTGTCGTTGTTGTCATCGTCCTCCTCCTCCTCGTTCAACCATTCCTCCTTATCATCATCGCCGTCCTCTTCTTCATCCTCTGACGGCTCCTCGTCCGTCTGGTTGTCGTCTGACAACTCTCGAGGTGGCGTCCCTTCCATGAACCGGATATAATCGAGGTCTAGGCTCAACGTCAGACTCATGGAAGACGAGCGGGATGATTCCGATGTTGACCTATCATCAGCGCCGCATCGCTGGCGGCTATCGTCCTCGCTATCGCTCGACATGGCTGCAGAGTGTGTGCCAGTGTGTAGGGCAGCCTACCAGGGACGATGAAGATGGTGGACACTTAAGCAGGGTAGGAAGAGAAGAGGAAATGCCAATTGAAGCGGGGATTGAAGCGGGGGTTGACGTAATATCTAACCGCTGATATAATCAACCGCAATTATTTGTACCCGGTCGCTCCAAATTCCCGGTGTTGCGCAGGACTCCTATTGGCTATTTGGCTGGTTTCCTTTTTCAGGACAAAAATAAGGAACGAGTTTTGGGATTATGCACCAGTACCGGTACGGATGGAGTGGGACAGTTGGCAAGCAATACATTGATCTCTTCTTATTGATAAAGCCAGTAATAATCAAAATAGAAAGGAAAACAAAAAAGACAAAGAAAAATATCTGCATGAATCTTCGCGTAACATCAATGCAATAGGACCTAGATGTGCATTACTTAGAGAACATCTAGATGTGCTTTAGCAATATTGTCAAACAAAACCCTAATCATCATTGCAAACAACGCATAGAACATGGCTAATGCGACAACCACAACTACACATGCTAGTCCTTCTTGTCTCTTGCTTTCATCTGTTGCCTGAGATTGATTCTTTCTTGCTTCATCGTATTGATTGTACATTCTGGATCAGCCTGTTTCTTCTTCAGCTTTATGTTATCTTCTGCGAGCTTGGTGATAACACTCCTAGCCCTACCATGCCATTCTTCATCCAGCCAGTTAACAAAGGCACAAGCCTCATATCCCTGCCAATGTTAAATAGTATTCTGGATGAGCGGTGGCATTAACTGAAGTAAAATGATGAACTTAATTAGCACTAACCTCTAAGGGGTAACTGATAAACCGCCTGCCAATGTCGAATCCCTCCGTGCATACACGTCGAGCGGGAGTGTGCCCGTGCACACAACTCAGCTTTTGGTACTTCTAGGTGGCGCAAAACTCGGAGTCGAACTCGTGTTGCGGGAGTCTGGAGTCAAGCTCCGGATCTGGCGGCAGATCGCTTTCCTGGAGGGTGGGGGGTCATTCAGGACGGATTCAACAAGGATCTGTACTTTGGACATGCTAAAAAAGATCAGGATAGATTGGAACCTGACAGGACGATTCGGATCCGTAGTACACCTGCCTTCGATGACCTTAGGCAAGTGCTTGGCGACGTCTGACAGGAGCAGCTGCACCAAAACCATCAAGACCACTCGTCGCATCCCCCAATGTCGGTATCACGCGAGGGAATTTGGAGGCTGTGTAGGGATTTGGGGGAAATGGGGAAACTGTGGAGATAAGCTAACGGCCGGGAACTACCAATGGCACTATATATATGTTGTATATGACATACTGTTTGTACATGTCGTTTGTGTTAGGTATTACAACGTCACACACGATTTCTGCACCAAACCGTGTGAGAAGAAAACGTAGGTTAGACACGGTTGCCATTACATAACCGTATGTGATGTACTACCCTGTCCATATAATAGAGTTACGATGAGATACCGTGTAAATAGCCGCTCCGCCGATATCCATAAAAAACCGCTCTACATATAGAGATGGCGGCGGCGGCCTAGGCAGCGGCTACTGGAGAAGAGGTTAATCCTCGGTCGGTGGGCGGTGGTGGCGTCATAGGTGGTCAATCCTCGGTCTGCCGGTGGGAGATAGGAGGAGCTCAACCATCGAGGTCGGCGGTGGCGTGATTCGAGCACATCCATCGCAGTAGATGGCGGGATAGTGGAGGTCGAACTTCAGGCGGCAACCACACTAAGCTTTGCTCCTCAACCCTGCTGTCTCGGCGTGCTGCCACATCGCGCTTTTCTGTCTGCTGGGTGGAGGTTGCCGCGTGGCTAATTAATTAAGATATTCTTTTCGTGAGTGGCTTAATTAAGGTATTCAATTCCTAAGTGTAGTGTTGTACTAGTACTCTGTGTGTAAATTGACTGGCCATTAATTTTTGTCATTGCACGTCTGGATAACAACATGGAGCACCCTCAGTAATCATTAAACTTAAACCTTGTGATTTATGCACGCATCTTTGGGCAGCAGCTAATCCATGTATTAATGTTGTTGTTTTGTTTTTAATTACCATTCGTCTGCTACAGATGGAACGATCTCGATGGATGAAGAGTCGGAAAACCTCAGATTTTATCAGTGGCGTGACAGAGTTCATGAATTTGGCTGAAAGTACAAAGAGGAGAATTGGTGATGTGGATTACATCCTGTGTCCATGTACTGATTGTGCCAATACAGAGTCACGTGAAGTTGCAGATTTTCATATGCACTTAGTCTCTAGGGGATTCATTGATGGACATACACGTTGAACCAGACACGGTGAAGAGGAGGTCATGGATGAAGATACCCAAGGCAGCGAGATGCCAAACCCCGATCAGTGTCACATGGATGTTGAATCTAACATCAAGGCAGAGGCGTCAAGCTACCAATGGAACACCGGAAAGCCGAAATGCCCACTGGAAAACTAAGACGTCCACGTAGATGATGACGAGCTTGATATGCCAGATTTTGCTGCTATGATTGCAAATTTCGAGGGCCCAGAAAAGGATATGATTGGGTACAAGGATCTTCCAACCATTCATGCGGACTCCAAGAATGAATTGTATCCAGGTTGCAAAAACAAATATTCCAACTTGAGTGCCACCCTGGTGCTTCTTAAATTTAAAGCAGCAAACGATCTATCAAACAAGGGCTTCAGAGAGATGTTAGGTCTTTTGAAAGAAATTCTTCCGGAAGATAATGTGCTCCCCAGAAGCACGAAAGAAGTGAAGAAAATTGTTTGCCCATTGGAACTTGAAGTACAGAAGATACACGCTTGTGTGAATGATTGTATATTGTAACATGGTGAGTACAAAGATTTTCGTGCATGTCCCACATGCAAGCATGCATGATACAAGCGCAGGAGAGCAAAGGACAAGTACAAATTGGACGACGAGATCAAGACAGGAATCCCATTCAAGGTTGTTTGGTACTTGCCTTTAATTCCAAGGTTGAGGCGTTTGTTTGCAAACCCTAGAGAGGCAAAGAGGTTGCGGTGGCATCATGATGAGCGAATTGCTGATAGGTTTATGAGGCACCTGAAAGATGGGGCTCAGTGGGAATGAATCGACAACAAGTTTGAAAAATTTGCCAAGGATCCTAGAAGTATAAGGCTCGGGGAGTGTACTAATGGGATGAATCCTTTTGGCCATATGAGCACCAATCACAGCACATGGCTGGTGCTTCTGTGCATATATAGCCTAGCTCCTTGGTTGTGTATGAAAAAAAACATTATGATGTCAATGATTATCCAAGGCCCGAAGCAACCTGGAAATGACATCGACATTTACTTTCAGCTACTGGTAGTAGAACTGCTGACAGTGTGGATAGATGCGCCTGTTGTAAAATGTTATGATGCTTACAGAAAGGAGATTTTCGATCTACATGTGATGCTGGTGCACACCATTCAAGATATGCCGGTGTTAGGCAACACGTCGGGGCAGAAAACAAGGGGAGATGTAGGGTGTGTCACATGCATGGATAGGACAGCTAGCAGAAGACTTCCCAAATCACGCAAAACCATGTATTTGCGTCATCATAGGTTCTTACGGAAAAATCACCCATATCGAAAGATGAAAGCTGAATTTGATGGTACGGCAGAGGCAGCTGAGGGCCCAAGACCCTATGAAGGGGAGGTGGTCCACAACATGGCTAAAAAAATTAATGTTGTGCTTGGCAAGTGAGGGAGTCATGGACTAAGGGGTCCTCGGGCGTCCGGCCTGTTGGACATGGGCCGGGCTAATGGGTTGTGAAGATACAAGACCAAAGACTCTCTTCCATGTCCGGATGGGACTCTCCTTGGCGTGGAAGGCAAGCTTGGCGGCCAAATATGAAGATTCCTTTCTCTGTATCCGACTTTGTACAACCCTAGTCCCCTCCGGTGTCTATATAAACTGGAGGGCTTAATCCGAAAAGAGAGACAGTCATACAGGCTAGACTTCTAGGGTTTTAGCCATTAACGATCTCGTGGTAGATCAACTCTTGTAATACTCATATTCATCAATATCAATCAAGCAGGAAGTAGGGTATTACCTCCATAGAGAGGGCCCAAACCTGGGTAAACATTGTGTCCCCCATCTCCTGTTACCATCGACCTTAGACGCACAGTTCGGGACCCCCTACCCGAGATCCGCCGGTTTTGACACTGACATTGGTGCTTTCATTGAGAGTTCCACTGTGCCATCCTCAAAAGGTTTTGATGGCTCCATCAATCGTCATCAACGATGCTGTCCAAGGGGAAACCTTCCTCCCTGGACAGATCTTCGTGTTCGGCGCTTCGCACTGCGGGCCAACTCGCTTGGTCATCTGGAGCAGATCGACAGCTTCGCCCCTGGCCATCAGGTCAGATTGGGGAGCTTGAACTACGTCGCAGATATCCGTGGAGACTTGATCTTCGACGGCTTCGAGACCACGGCGACCGCTCCCTATCCCTACGATAAACATGACCTAAATCTGTCATCGGACCATGCTCAGGGAATTGCACCTGTAACTACTCCGGCCTTAGATCCGGAGCAGATCGCGCCATCCGAGGACGGGAAGCTCAATCCCGCCACAGAGGCCGCAGATTCCACGGCGTTGGAACCGCACACAGACCTAACCTCGGGTGATATCTGTGCCTCTGGAACCATGGACTCGTTTCCGGCCATAAGTTCCGAACCATGTGTGCATGCGCATGTCGAGCTGGATCGGTCATCGATCGTCGAATTCAGCACCGCGGACATCTTCCGACACTCGCCTTTAGGCGACGTGTTAAACTCATTAAAAACTATCCTCAGCGGAGGGCTCACAGCCAAACTATATCCGGTTCGAACTGGAGGCCGATGACGGGGAATTTCGCTTCCCACCCGCCACCCACTACACAGCCACTGTCGAGGACTTGACCAACATGCTCGATTATGGCTCCGAAAACATCGACGGTATGGACGACGATGTCGATTAGGAGCAGGGCCAAAACCCGCCATTTACCGGACGCTGGATGGGCACTTATTCGTACGACGTATACACGGTGGATACACCTAAAGAAACTAACAACGATGACAAAGAGGATCCAGTTGAGGATAAGCCTCCTGAGACACACCCCAGACGCCGGCATCAATGGCGCCGCTCTAAGTCATGTTGTGCAAAAGACAGCAATACCGGCACCGGAGAAAACAATACTCCGGATGATGCCGAAGACAATGAAGACCCTGTTGGGGCAATCTCCGAACAAGATGAACGGGAAGACGGGCACGTTAGCCCTGATGAATAGGCCATACACGAAGACTCGGAGGATAGTAATTATCTTCCGCTCTCCGAGGATGAGGAGAGCCTCGGCAACGAGGATTTCATCGTGCCTGAGGAACCTCTCGACCAGGAGCGCTTTAAACGCCGGCTAATAGCCACTGCAAGGAGCCTGAAAAAGAAGCAGAAGCAGCTTGAAGCTGACCAAGATCTGCCAATGATAGATGGACCGAAGTCCTGGCCGCCGAGGAATACGGCCTTAGTGGCCCAGCCAAAAATTACCCGAAGCACAAATTGCTACCTCAGTTCGATGATGAGGCGATGGAGCCCGTACCATCATCATGCAACATGGCTGACCGACCGCTACGTGGTCGGGATAAAGCGACAACTCAAGCCGAACACCAGACCGCCCCACCTCGCCGTGACGGCAGGGATAAAACAGCTCGGGGTTATACATACGACCTTCGGCAGGACCTGGACAGTAGAGCAGGACATACAAGATTGATATACGGATCATGAGGACGTGCCTCGACACGCGAGGACGGCTACCTATTTGGACGTGACAAACCTAGTCACGCCGGGGCCAAAAACCGCAAACGGACTCCATCGGAGCTACGTCGCAGTGTGGCCCAATATAGAGGCGCCGCACACCCTCTTTGCTTCATAGACGAAGTAATGGAGCACGAATTCCTAGACGGGTTTAAGCCCATGAATATCGAAGCATACGACGAAACAACTGATCCCACGGTATGTATCGAGGAGTTCCTCCTCCATATCCACATGGCCCGCGGTGACGACCTTCATGCCATTAAATACATGCCACTAAAACTCAAAGGACCAGCTCGATACTGGTTAAACAGTCTGCCGGAAAACTCTATTGGCAGCTGGGAGGACTTGGAAGACGTCGTCTGCGACAACTTCCAAGGAACATACACTACAAAAAAAAGACACATCCGTGACATTTTGGGCCAAACGAAAATCTTTTCTGTCATACTTATGACACTTCTATGACGATAATTGTAACAAAACCCGGTATCATCATAGATGTGGTGGGGTCCTACTTCTATGACAAAAAATGGGCTTTTCATCCTGGGCATGCCGGAGACGCAGCTGCATGACATTCTTTGGGTCGTCCATGACAGAAAAAACCGTGGTAGAAGCGAAGGCGCGGATAATATCGGGGAGTCCCCAGTTACGGTGGGTGGTCCGGGGCCGAGCGATGCGCGTTTCTCTCGTATATATGCGCGTGTGTGGGAGGCGTTGGGATCTAACTGAACCCGAGCGAGGCGTTGGGCTCTAACTGAACCCGAGCGATTGCACTGCAGGCTATGCATTACTGAACCCGAGCGATCGATCGATGGCTGTTAATCGAACCCGATCGGCGATTCGCCGCTCTCGCTGCTAATCAAGCCGATCGATGCTGCCTCTGGATGAGCAATGGCGTTCTTGGGGGATTTGGATGAACAGTTCCCGGTGGGGGTGGATGAACAGGACCACGTGGCGTTGCCTCTGGATGAACAGTGAGTGTTGTTGGGGGGTTTGGATGAACAGTTTCCGGTGGGGTGGATGAACAAGACCCCGATCGTTTGAGCCAGTTGGGGCTGGATGAACAGGACCCCGTGGAGGGCTGGATGAACAGGACCACCCCGTGGAGGGCAGGATGAACAGGACCACCCCGTGGAGGGCAGGATGAATAGTAGTAGGTGGAGGGCTGGATGAATAGTAGCCTGTGGAGGGGTGGTTGAACAGGAGCCTATGGAGAGGGCTGGTTGAACAGTAGCCGATGGAGTAGCGCGCGGTGGAGGCCGGATGAACAGGAGCCCGTGGATGAACAGTCATAGGTGGAGGCTGGAGGAGGTCAACGGTGGATGAACAGTAGCCCGTGGAGGCTGGAGGGGGTCGACGGTGGAGATGAACAGTATCCCATGGAGTCCCGTTTTGCGGTACGCTACACTCCTCCCGATGAAAAGGACCCCCGTTTCGACCGTAGTGCTCCAACACAAGTCTGTTTCCTCCGTTTTGTGGTACGCCACACCCCTCCCGATCAACAGGACCCCCGTTTCGACCGTAGGAGGTCCATTTCCTCCGTTTTGCGGTATGCCAGACCCCTCCTGATGAACAGGATCCCGTTTCAAATGTGGCCGGTCGAACACAAGGCCGTTTCCTCCGTTCTGCGGTACGACAGGCCTCGTTTCCATCGGTTGTTCCGTCCAAGCCCTCCCGATGAACACGACGACGCATGTCGTTCCGACCCGGCCAGTTGGCTCCCCATGAACACGACAACGATGCTATTTCTCCGTTCCGACCAAGCCATGTACATGAGCCATGGCCGTACGTACGCGCGAGTAGGCGTTCGAGACCCTTCCCATATGTACGTACGTGGCCGTATTTACTTTCTTGCACCCTGGCCGTTGTACGTACGTGTACATGATACGTGCGCGCCTCTACTACGACACGGGCGTGCCTCTAAATCGACCAGTATGTACGTACACGTTCGCGACCAGAATGACAATGCTACGTACGCTTCGACCAGGTGGATCCCGTATCGCCGCACTTCCTTACTGCGAAGATGTAGCTGGTGGGTCCCAGCGATCGGGGCGAATCGTTTTTTGCCGGATGCACTTCCGTGCGTGCGAAGATGTAGCTGGTGGGTCCCAGCGATCGGGAAACTTTTTTCACGAAATCGGTGGCCCGTCCGGTGGGTCCCTGCTGTCGGTGGAGGAATAATTATTTTGCACGTAATAAGGAGGCACTTCCTTGCTGCGGCCTTGGACCCACCTGTCGGGCTCTCGCGTCTGATCCACGTCGATGGAAGCCGTTCCTTGACCATATTGACCACGCCACCGAGAGCACCGGGTGGTGGACGACGGCGAGGCCTAGGAAGGGGCGACGCCGGCCGGGAAGACACGGCAGCGGAAGCCAGCGGAGAGGAGTACGAGGTTCACTTGGTTCATTGCGGTGTGAGGCTGCCGTCGCCGCAGGCCCGCCAGCGGTGGGAATAGTAGGGCGGTGAGGCCTCAGGCAAAGACAGCCGCCACGGAGGCGGAGCATGCGCACGACCGGCGCTGCTTTGGGCGGCTGGAGCAAGAAGACCAGAGGTTGAAGAAGCACTAAGGCCGTTGGATGGACATCGTACGGTCACTAGAGCTAGAATCGTTCATATTGACTAAGTTGACAAAGCCTTCCATCCCCGTCAACTTAGTAGGCCCACAAGTCAGCCTCTCATTGTGGTGGGTCCTAGCTGGCAGGGGGTATTCATTTTTTTGTGCGCAATAAGGAGGCACTTCCTTGTGTGTGAAGATATAGTTGATGGGTCCGACCTGTCAGCGGAGGGAACATTTTTTTCGTGAAATACAGAGGCCCTTCCGGCGGGTCCCAGAGGCGTTTCCTTGTGTGCGGCCGTGGACCCAGTTGTCAGCCTCTCCACGTACAGTACTCTTCCGATGGAAGTCGTTCCTTGACCATGTTGACCACATCGTGCTGAGAGCTCCAGGGCGGTGGACGACGGTGAGGCCTAGGAAGGGGACGATGCGGAGCCGGGGTAGACGCGACAGTGGATGCCCATGCGGAGAGGAGTACGAGGGTTCACTGGTTCGGCTGTGATGTGAGGTTGTCGTCGCCACAGAATAACAGGGGGTGTGGGTGAGTAGAGGGATGCCCTAGCCAGCGGTGGGAGTAGTAGGGGGCGGTGAGGCCTGCACGGGAGGCGGGAGCAGGCGGTCCCGCCGGCACTCGATTTGGCGGCTATAGCAAGAAGATCAGAGATTGAAGAAACACAACGGCCGTTGGATTGACAACCAACGGTTACATCTGCTAGAATCGTTTGTTGACGTATATAATAACTAAAAAAATCTTGCATACGCGTCAAATTAATAGGCCCATAAGTCAGACCATTCCCTCTTTTTTTAATAATTTATGTATAGCTAATTGCGACTTCTTATGCAATTTATTGCAGTCCGTTTTTTTGGTTGGCCAGGGCCAATTTCGCATATTTCTGTGGGTTCCAAACTATTTTTAATACCCAAATGTCAAGCCAGATTTAAAGTACTTTGAAGATATATTTAAATTAGGTTAATGCCCAGTGAAATAGGAATCTGAAAATGTGAAAAAAAATCCAGAAATTATAAAGTAATTGCCAATTTGTCATCTATTTTTATATTTACAACCCATTTCATATTACTTTCAATATTTGCAGGCGTCTTGAAAGAGTTGCAGCCCATCAGGGCGTAGAAAAATAAGTAGGCCTGGATTGGGTATTCTTCAGAAAAAATAAACTGGGCTCATTTTCACAAAGAAGAAATAGCTGGGCTGGTCACATGGTGAACATAGAATATAAACCTGGGCTAGACGGGCCACAGCCTAGTTCAAACCCTGCTCCGTCTCAACAATAACAAAAAAAATACTGCTCGAGCTGATACGTCCCAGATGTCAGCCGATCTTGTGTTGTTCTCTTGTCTATTGACTAATTACGCTCACAATGTCATGGGTCCCGGATGTCGAAAAACACTAGGAGGAAGCATTTTATTTTTCCATACTGCGACATGATGGGCCCTAATGTCATCCTCTCCATGTACTTCGCCGATTCTGTTGTTTGTTGACCATGTTGACAACGCGAGAGGGCGGCATCACAAGGCGAGCGCACTGTGCGCTGGAGGACGACGCGAGGCCTCGGACGTCGGTGTTAACGATTTTGGAGGCGGTGGGGCGGCGATCGTCTTGTTGGCGCAGCCAGCCATGGAGGCGGAAGCGGCGGCCCCTTGGCGCTGGTTTGGTTTTAGCGGCCGGAGGAAGACAGGATGAAGAAACACGACAGATCAGTAAAAGCAGCAGGAGTACTTAACAACCTTAACTGAAACCAGCAGGGGCACTTAACAACCATAGCTGAAAGCAGTATGACTACTTATACAGGTTCAACCGTACAAAGCATGCCTCGAACAGTGGTACTTTGCCTACAGTTAACCAAGAGTGAGGCCGCCAAGCCCCAAGACAAGGCCCAGGTGCCACCCCGCGCATTCACAACCTTCTGAAAGCGGCTTCATCTCGCAATGTGGTCAATAAACAGTATATTCGCTTTAGATCCATGGAAAAGCAGGAACATAATCTTCGGTCCTATTCCCCAAGATGGATGGGCCTTCATTATTTGAGACCACCCATGAATAAGTATCTTTTCACCTACAAGGGGAATGGAGTAGGTCGACATAAACATCATGTTGTGACCAAGCGCAAGTCTGACCCGACCATGGTCAGGCATCTGTATAGGAACAATAGAACTGGCAGTTTCTGTTTCAAGATGATCACTGCTGCAAAACTGTGTATAAGCAATAGTTTATGAACAAAATATATAACAGAAAATAGCTCGTACCATAAGTTTCTCGACACAATTGGACCTGTTCAACGAGTGCAGTAGTGGCACACATATCCCACGTGGCCTTCCACCATTGAAACGCCCCACAAGGACCTCAAGACGATCAATAAAGTGTAGGAACTTGTGGATGTCGTCCCAGTCAACTTCGGTGCCATCAGTCACAGCCGAGTTGTTACAGAATAACAAACGAGCAGCCTGCTTAACTCTAAAAAAACCTACACGTGCCACCAATTATAAGAAAATATTAGTTAGAAGTAGCATCTTCGTGAGAGATTCGTTGCTACTTCTAAAGTTAAACTGTTATCAGTTAGACGGAATAGGTGGATTAAGAAGTAATCGAGGCAACAAGCAAGAACCAGATACAAAACTAACATGGATGAACAATTGGAATGACGTCGGGGTGGAAGATCACAGTGAAGATGAGACCAGGTTCTGCTATTTCCATCAACATTCGTGCGCCAACTTTCAGTCTGTAACACTTGAGAAAGTTTATCCAAGTTCGGCCATAAAAAAATCAGCAATCTTCTTGGTTCATGAACCCAACTCGAAACTTATATCCATGGCTTGTCTTCACTGTTACCATTCAACTAGTGTATTCAGTTATGGCAAGGCCGAGCATCTTGAGTACATGTGTTCTGGTAGAGCAAGGAATGCACTGCAGGAAAAATAATAGGAGAACACAATGTATTCCCTATATCCAAATCTACAAATACTTTCCTCCTTCACGTCAGTGTTGACCATGGTACTAGTACCTTTTATCCAAATATAGCAATCCAAATTTCCAAATTAGTCGACATCATGTTCAAAAAACCCCACCCTCCCGGATAGAAAAGAGGATTCTAGGAACATACTGTGCGCGTTTTAAAATCCTGTGTTAGGATGAGAAGGAACAAGTGTGGCGTCTCGCCGAGGGCGCAAAAACCTGTAGGGTCCTCGCACTTTGGGCACTGCAAATGAAACACACTAGATTCAGTAGGAAGAAAAATGCATCAACGGCGGGGGCTGCCATCCTAGGAGTACCCGCGACCAAGGGACTTGGATTTATCGGGGATGGATGAAGAATTCATACCAGGTTCTCCATGAGAAAACCCTATGCAATCGCCGAAGCGGGGTTTTCTCGAACAAGCGAACAAGGGAGAAGGGATTCAGGCTGAGTGAAATATTGCCGCTTCATCCGTCCAGCTTACTGCTAAAGCTGGAAAGGTGGGGGTTTTTGTGATTTGACGGCTCATTGGGCATTAATGCGGCGCTACGACCGGGGTGTGTCTACCATGCAGTTGTGCACTCTAATTTGGTGCATATGGCATGTGGACCCCATTGCCGGATGCCCCACATATCAGCGCAAGGAAGTAGAAAGACAGGAGTAACTAGTTATTACACATAAATATATTTTTGACAGAGAGATATTCCCTCTGTAAAGAAATATAAAGATCTTTAATATCACAATTTTATACATAAGAAAAATCAAGGGGAATATATATAACATATATAATTACAAAAAACAGAGTTTTTTTAACACGGTATAGACGAGTTGGTGATGATGTTGTGCCTCTCATCCTGCAATATAGGCCGTCCGATTTATATCTGACGGATAGGAAGGAAACTATGGCAATTTTGCAAAAAGTTACCCACACACCTCTCCGCATTTGCAAATAAGGCCTTCCCTCGTTCATCCTTTTCTCTCACAAGATAAAATACTCATACAAATGTATCATGATGTTACGTGCAACGCACGGGCATTATGGGGGTTCAGCTAAGAAATACTCAGACAGGCTCACGGTTCTGGACTTTGGGCCATAGGCCGATGGGCCTGCATGTTTGGGGGCCCATGAGTTCTACCTCGGTGCTTTTCATATTGCAAGCGGTCGGTACGGCGCTAGTTTTAGATGTTGTCGCAAGGCGAATACACAAAATTGAATAAAGCACAGCAGCTCTTGGAATGAAATCAAACGACAGTTCCTAACCAGCAATCAGAGTTGCAATTCTATCAATAATATTGTCGTACTTCTTATACACACATGACACTTGTTACACCATGCCAGAGTATTACATCAAAATATCTCGGCGGATAGATCAGTTCGGCAGTACTGAAGAATTTCAAAGTTGCTTTGGATCAGCTCTCCTTGCCGAGAAAGTTTGATTTTGACATCATCCCCTACCGCAAGATATGATTTAGATTTGAACCTTGACCATCCTTTAGCATCAATCATCATGCGACCATCCTTTGTACTTACGGTATATTGAGCATGTTCATTCACACCAAGGCTACATGGTAAGAGAAACTTGGCCGCTGTCGCCCGGGTTGTTGAACGACTCCCTCGTTGCTCTAGGAATTCTCTGTTTGCAAACAAGAAGACATACCCAAACAGTTAGATCAACACAGTGAATCATGCGAAACAACATGGAAATAAAAAAGAAGGAAACACTTGGGCGGCCAATGCTTACCAAGAAGGAGGACATGTCGGTTTTTGTAAGGACTTTGGTATATGAAGTGCGAACTGCAGCCCAGTCTGTTGCCGGTGCAACTGCTCGTTCGGTTGTCGCTGCACGGGTCGGCGCAGATGCAAGTGCAAGTGTTGGTGCAGGTGCCGAAGCCGCTGCTGCTGCCGAAGATGGTGCTCCTTGTAGAGCTGGTGCCGGTGTCGGAGCAGGTGCCGATGTCGATGCCCGATCCTCCGATAGATCAGCTCCGCTGACGCGGTCGGTGCCCAATCCTCAGCTGGATTAGACTGAGCTCCTGCCGCTGTCAGTGCTAGAGCAATTGTCGGTGCTCGATACGTTGCTGAAGGTGGTATGTAGGACCTTGAAGTATGTCTAGAGGGGGGAGATTAGACTACTTGACCAATAAAAACTTAACCTTTTCCCAATTTTATAGTTTGGCAGATTTTAGCTATTTTAGGGCAAGTCAAGCAATCATCACACAATTCAAGCAAGCATGCAAAGAGTATATAGGCAGCGGAAAATAAAGCATGCAACTTGCAAGAAAGTAAGGGGAAGGGTTTGGAGGATTCAAACGCAATTGGAGACACGGATGTTTTTGTCGTGGTTCCGATAGGTGGTGCTATCATACATCCACGTTGATGGAGACTTCAACCCACGAAGGGTAACGGCTGCGCGAGTCCACGGAGGGGCTCCACCCACGATGGGTCCACGAAGTAGCAACCTTGTCTATCCCACCATGGCCGTCGCCCACGAAGGACTTGCCTCACTAGCGGTAGATCTTCACGAAGTAGGCGATCTCCTTGCCCTTACAAACTCCTTGCTTCAACTCCACAATCTTGTCGGAGGCTCCCAAGTGACACCTAGCCAATCTAGGAGACACCACTCTCCAAGAAGTAACAAATGGTGTGTTGATGATGAACTCCTTGCTCTGGTGCTTCAAATGATAGTCTCCCCAACACTCAACTCTCTCTCATAGGATTTGGATCTGGTGGAAAGAGGGTTTGAGTGGAAAGCAACTTGGGGAAGGCTAGAGATCAAGATTCATATGGTAGGAATGGAATATCTTGGCCTCAACACATGAGTAGGTGGTTCTGTCTCAGAAAAGGTAAGTTGGAAGTGTAGGTTCTTTCTGATGGCTCTCTCCATGAATGAAGAGGAGGTGGAGGGGTATATATAGCCTCCACACAAAATCTAACCGTTACACACAATTTACCAAACTCGGTGGGACCGAATCGTTAAACTCGGTCGGACCGAATTAGTAAACCTAGTGACCATTAGTGATTTTCGGTGGGACTGACATGCATCTCGGTGAGATCGATATGGTTCGGGTTAGGGCATAACGTAATCTTGGTGAGACCGATTACACAAACTCGGTGAAACCGATTTGGTAATAAGCTTTCCAGAGAGTTGGTCAGGTAAACTCGGTGGGACCGATTTGCTCTTTTCGGTGAGACCGAAATGTTACAAAAAGGAAACAGAGAGTTTACATTGCAATCTCGGTGGGACCGATCGCTCACTTCGTTAGACCGAAACGTTATGAAGGGAAACAGAGATTGCAACCCCATCTCGGTGAGACCGAGATCCCTATCGGTAAGACCGATTTGCTTAGGGTTTGTGGCAGTGGCTATGACTTTTGGAATCGGTGGCGCCGAATAGAAAGAATCGGTGTGACCGATTTTGGCTTTAGATTTAGGTCATTTGTGGATGTGGGAAAGTAGTTGAGGGTTTTGGAGCATATCACTAAGCACATGAAGCAAGAGGCTCATTAAGCAATACCTCATCCCTCCTTAATAGTATTGGCTTTTCCTATAGACTCAATGTGATCTTGGATCACTAAAATGTAAAATGAAGAGTCTTGAGCTTTTGAGCTTGAGCCAATCCTTTGTCCTTAGTATTTTGAGGGATCCACTTTCATCATCCATGCCATGCCATTCATTGAGCTTTCCTGAAATAATAGTCTTGGAATAGCATTATCTCAATGAGCTATATGTTGTTATGAATTACCAAAACCACCTAGGGATGGTTGCACTTTCAATCTCCCCCTTTTTGGTAATTGATGACAACATATAGATCAAAGCTTCGACAAATGATAATAAAATTTAAATAACATCGTCGCTTTGAGAAGTATGTGATAAGCAAGAGCTCCCCCTAAATTTGTGCATAGTTTTAGATTTGCTTTGGACTGCAAATGCACAATGAATTAGGCTCATGGGTTACTCTTCCATGTCACATACATCTTGGTGGAGCGCTCAAAATAATAAACAATGAATACATGCACTCATCACCAAGCATAGTGAGTGATCACATAAGATAGATAGGATAATATCAACAAACATGCATAAGTATAGCTTATGATCAAACACATGATCATCAATGTCTCACAAGCATAGTATCTCAACCAAAAGCAAACAAAGTTTGAAAAACCACCAAATAAAGCAAGAAAGAACAAAAGAAAAACTCTCTCTCTTGAAGCCTATGATCTATACATTTTTCTCCCCCTTTGGCAACAAGTTACCAAAAGGTTCATAGAAAATGCATAGTGCTAGATCGACTCTCAGGCTTGATCTTCTGGTGGTGGTGGAGTCCGGATAACGCCGAGGACGAAAGCTTCAGTTGAAGTAGATGGAGCTGGAGCTGATGTAGATGCTGGAGCTGGTGGCACCGAGGCTATAGCTGGTGCAGATGAAGTTGCTATTGTGTCAGTCACTGGCACATCAGATGACCTCTGGGCTCTAGGCACTCTGGCAAATGCATCAGTTGTTGTTTTGCCTTTCCTCTCCTGCATGTCCTCTTGTAGTTCCTCCACTGCAGACTGAATCTCAATTACTTTCACATCTAAGTTATAGAACTTTTGTTCTATGATTCTCTCTAAGCTCTCCTGATTTTGAGTGAGGGTGGCCAATCCCTTCTCAATCCTCAGGCTTGATGCTATCAAGTATCTGAGCTGCTCCTGCTTGTTCTTCAAGAAGTACTCAGATGCCTCCTCTTGAGTTGGCATCTTGGCAGCTTTCTCCCTCTTTGCCTTCTCCTTCTTCTCCTAAGCTTGAACTGATTGTGGATCATCTTCATTCATGACAACCTCATTGTCCTCAAAGTCTGGATAAAGTGGAAAGTGTTCCTTATCCAACTGATATTTTCATGTGCCCATCTTTGAGTTTATCAATTCTTGAATTTGAGGTGCATATCCACAGCTCCTCTTCTGATCTGCTGCAGTCCTCTTGATTGTTTCAATGATCAGGCTCATGACTTTGAACTTCTGTGGCACATCAAACACACGCAACATGTTGATGGCATGCCCTCTGATCATATTGTGGTCACCTGACTTGGGCAACAAAGTGTGCCTCAGAATCCAATTTATGGTTGGCAACCCTGACAGCAGAAAGTGAACTGGTCCAAACTTGTGAGTTCCTAATGCCTTGTCGGGAATATCCTTGTACATGTGAGCCATTGAATTGTGACCCATCTTCTTCTTTGCATAAATGTCTAGGTCATCCTCATTTTCCTCTGGGGCATTTATTAGACTTGCCCATTCTTCAACAGTTGACTGGTACCTTGTACCTTCAGACATCCAAACAATTCTTCCATCTGGGTAAAAATGTACTATGGAGTAGAACTGCATGATTAGTTCATCATTCCAATTTGTGAGCTTTTTCCCAACAAAATCTGCAACTCCACAAGAAATAAAGCTATCTTGCACTCCAGGATAGTGCTCTTCATTCTCCTTCATGAAATTCCAGTCAACCCACCTCATGTCACAGACAATGGGCTTCTTGTCCAACAGAATTGTTTCATAAAAGTCCTGCTGTTCCTTTGTATGGAACCTGTAGTCAACAATAGTTCTTCTCCTTGAAGCATATTGATCTTCCATCCTCCATATCCTCAGCCCTGAATCCTTCCTGATTCTCATGTCCTCAGCCACAGGATGGGCATCGTTGTGGTCTGGTATCTTGGGCTTGAGCTTTCTCAGAACTTGTCCTTCTTCATCTTCCTCATCAGCATCCACAGGCACTAGGGCCTTGTTCTTCTCAGCAGCTGGAATACTCCTGTTATTCCTCTTTGGTGCAGACTTGGCCTTGGGGGCAGCTTTGGGTGCTTCCTTGGGCTTAGATGTGGCAGCCCCTGATCTAATAGCATCACCCATAAGCTTAGGTGCCTTTGGAGCTAGTGCAGCAATTTCATCTTCCTCTTCCCTCATGGAAGGCTTCCCAATAACTCTGGCCATGGTCATCTTGACCCTTTCCTTTCTTTTCTTTCCTTCAGCAGCAGGCTCTTTGGGACCAGGCTTCTCAGGCAGTTTAATTGATTCTCTGGCCTTGGACATTGGTTGTCTTCCTGCAGGCCTTTTGATCTTCATGCCTGGCTTTGCATTCTTTGCTGAGCCATATTCCTTCTTGAGCACCACTTTCTTGGAGATAGCCTCATCTTCCTCAGCTCTATAATCTTCATCCTCTGAATCTGAAGTTCTTTTCCTTCTTTGCCTAGTTGCAGCCTTAGGCAGGTTGCTAGGAGTACTTCTGCTCCCTGCATCTGAAGTTGAGGGACTAGTGCCCTCACTCAAGTCCATCTGCTATTCTGACTGTTCGCTGTCACTTTGATCGGATATCTTGCAAAAGCTGATCTGACCTTGTGAAGAGTTATAGATGAGATAGAAAAGATGAGCATCACAAAATGCAGAGGTTTTTGCAAAAGAATGACTCAAAAGTTCAGTCTTAGTTTTCCACAGAAAGCATTTCGGATCCACCGATTTTCAAATTCGGTGATACCGAAGCAGTTTTTGGAACCTAAACTGATGATCTCGGTTGGACGAGTTTCAGTTTGGTGGTACCGAGACTGCTAGGGTTTCACTGAATCCTCAAATCAGTTGCACCGATTAGTAATTCTCGGTCAGACCGAGAGTCACTAGTGCAATGGCATAAGCCAAATCGGTGAGACCGATTTTTTCAACTCGGTGGGTCCGAGATGGTTTCGACGGAAACCTAAACCTAAAAATTTGAATCACATCTAATCTATGAACTACTTTGGCTGGATAGATGAGTTTCAATCGTGGCAAGAATCAATATGAAAACAATGTGCCAGGAATCAGACGTGGATAGCACAAAGATTAAGTCCATACCCTAACTTGGCGGTGGACTTGCTACGGCGGCAACGGCGGGGACGAAATCCGTTGACGGCGCCGAAGACCAGCGACACGAGGCTGCTGGCGACGAGGAGACGATCCGGAGACCACGATGGCAGAGCGAGCTGTTGCGCGGGCGAAGGGTTTCGGAGAAATTTCCAATATTTTGCCCATGGCTATATATAGCTCGACCCTGTCGGTGTGATCGAGTGGAACAACTTGGTGGCACCGAGATGCATAACTGTTGACAGTTACAGCAACTCAGTGAGACCGAAAAGTTCAAATCAGTTGCACCGAGATTGAAAACTCAGATCAACTTGATGATCTCGGTAGGACCGAAATGGAAGGATCGGTCAGACCGAGAATAATTAAGAGGTTTTGGAAGTTTAAGTCTATGACGAATCGGGGACTCCGAGTGCTCCTCACACAGAGTGGTTCGAATCTGACTTGATCAAATTGTGTGATGTAGCATGAATAGAATTTGAGACGAGAAAAGCATAGATAGCTAAATAAGGTTCTTAGGCATTCTTGTCCATCCACTTGGCTCAAAGAAAAGAATCCAATCAAACAAAACAACAAGTGGATGTCTTTGAATGAGTAAAATATGCACCAACATGCTCACACAATAAGATGGCTATTGAAATATGTGGCAAAGCATGCACAACCAATTTTAGCAACTATCAAACAATTGGCGATGACTAGGTCATCTATATATGAGTACATTGACTTAGGAGTCAAATGAGAACATTTGATCATAGGTCATACTCATCGTTTAAGCTCAAGTGGGGTTACCACTTTTACATATTGCATTAATGTGTTCACACCATTAGAGTTGCTTTGACTCAATTCTTAGAGTTAAGCTCCCCCTAGATGTGAGATCCCCCCTTAGAGGGATGAACTAACCTTGGGTTTTGTCGATGATGACTTCATGTAGGTGTTGAAGATGTAGATGCTCAATGTTGATGTAGATCTTTTGGAGCAATCCTTTGGAGTGAGTTGCACTTTCAACTTGCCTACATGGGTTAGTTCCACAAGAAACAAACAAGAATATCCATAGACATAGAGTGATGCACACACAAGATGATGTCCATGAAATCATTAGGTTACCTTGTCCCTTGCCTTACCAACATGAGGGCTTGTGACTCCTTGAACTAGTGCAAGATGTGAAAGTTGATTGCACTTGTTCTTGCCAAAATGATATGAGTGAAGAATGTTGGCGGAGTCACCCTCAAGAACTCTCTAGTTCTTCTTCTTCGGGATCCACATCATCTTGATGGGAATCCTTGGAGTTGTAGTTGTACTTGATGAAGTATAACTTGACGTAGTCTTGGGGACCCACTCGAACGAGGCTTTAGGTGCTTCTTCAAATGCATCAATCTCTTCTTGAAGCTTGTCCTTGCCTTTGTTCTTGTGGTCTTGTGGTGGAAGATCATCTTGAGCTTGTGTCCCCATGAAGGAAGTAGGATCATACTTCTCTTGTTGAGGAACAAACTTTGTCTTGGGGTATTGATCTTCTTCCCACTCAACTCCATTGGCGTTGAACTTTCGTTCAAAACCAACACCTTGATTCTTCCGTGCCTTCCTTGCTTATACAATTTCCTCGAATTGCTTACTCCCAGCAGGGCTCTTGTAAACACCTTTCTCTATAATTCCCTTCAATAAACTATTTTCTTGATCAAGTGTAACTTGGCTAAGAGAATCATTAGTGGAATCAAGAGAACTACTATAAGCAACTACATTGGATTTGACATTATTATTGTTACTGCTAGAGGAAGTATCTTTCTTGTACTTGTTACTAGACTTGACTTGAGGCATGTAAGTAGATAAGAGTAAACGCTTGGCAATGTAAGAAGAACTTTTCTTGCGGAGATCATCATTGATTGCCTTTAAGAACTCATGCTCTTGCTCAAGATTGAGCTTTTCAAAGCGTAACTTCTCATGAGCCCTTAAAAGTTCTCGATGATCTTTGAAGATAGTTTCATGAGCCAACTTAAGAGTGTTTATGTCGGTGTACTAGAGTAGGGGTACCCTAGTATCCCGAACTCGTGCACGGGCAGTTGCAGCACCCCGCGGCAAGGCTTGCCTAGTGACCGCCAAGATCCTCCGCGGCTCCTTTGGATCCATTCAAGAACAAAGTATTTAAGCCAAGAAGACAAGACCCCGGCAAGAGGAGCTTGCCGGGAAGGCCACTCAAGGCACGCAGAAGACAAGACCCCGGCAAGAGGAGCTTGCCGGGAAGGCTTGGTGAGCGACAAGCTTCCGGGCGCGACAAGGATTCAGCCGCGGCAAGGTGCTTGCAGCGGCAGCAACCTCTCTTCATCTCCGCCCAGCTCATCCACCAACGTGTCGCCATGGGGCCATTCCAGCGCAGCGTGTTGAGAGGTCTGGCAGCCAGCGGAGAGCAGCGATAAGCGGCGCCGACAGGTGCCATCATGGCGGCGGTGGCGCCCGACGGTCCCTTTCTCAGACTGCTTAGGCGACATGGACGGGCATTTAATGCTTTTGTCCCTTGCCGTCGAGTTAGGTAGAATACACTATACAAAGTAGCTGTACCAACCGCAACTCATTTTCCCATTTTGCCCTTGTTTACGTTGCCACCTGTGGTGACCCCTTGAGCCTATAAAAGGAGGCCCATGTGCAACGTAGAGAGGGTTCGGCTGGTTCGACTCATTCGAGACTACACACACTCAGGCTAGGTTTTGTAGCTCTCATTGCTCCCTGGCAAGAACACAATACAATCAGACAAGCAGCAGTAGGAGTATTATCTCTCCGGAGAGCTCCGAAGCTGGGTAAAACTGCTCGTGTGCATCGCCTCGATCTGCTCTTCATGCAATCTCCGCCCCCCCACCGAACCAAAAGGGACTCGGTCCGCCAGGTCCCATAGGTGTTCGTGGGTCACGATCAGCTTCCCCGACATCCACACACGGTGCCGAGCGCTGTTGGGCCAGGCCCAAAACAGTGCACGGGCACGCGCGGTTTAGTTCTTTAGTTAGAAGCTCAATTTTCTCCTTATCATTGTCATTCATTTGACTAGCATGATTAATTGACGTTTCATCATAGTATTCATCACTAGAGTTGTCAACAAGTAAATCATCATCACCTAGCAAGTCATCTTCATCACTATTAAAATCAACATACTCGGGATGTGTTACCTTTGGACCCTTGGCCATGAAGCATCTACCAATTCCTTCATTTGGTGATTCAAATATGTCGTAGGAGTTGGTTGACACAAGTGCTAGAACGGCAACACCTTCATCTTGAGTATATTCGGAGTCGGAGTGATAGCTTCTCTCGGAGTGATGGTCGGAGTCGGAGCCGGAAACCCATTCACCAACATGAGCTTGATGTCTTCGTTTTGTGTAGCTCTTTGATGACTTGTCCTTTCTTTCCGAATCCTTACTTCTCCGTGAGGGTCTTCGTTCATAACGATCATCTCTACTCCTCCTCTCTCTTGGTGGTGATTCTTCTCTTTTGCTCCTTCTTCTTGGAGAATCTTCTCTTCTTTTGTAGGGTGACGTACACTCATTGGAGTAGTGTCCGGGTCTCCCACAATTGTAGCAGTTGCTCTCGACTAGAAGATTTCTTGTCATTGTAAGACCTTGACTTGGAGCTTCTTTCTTTGCTTCTACTTTTGTAGAATTTGTTGAAGTTCTTTATCATTAAGCTCAATTCTTCATTGAAGGTTGGTTTCTCACTTGATGATGTGGGGGCTTCACTTGAGGCTTTGTAAGCACCACTTGACTTGTTGTGAAGTTCCTCCTTATCCTTGAGTGACATCTCATGAGCAACAATCCTTCCAATTACTTCCGTTGGCTTGAGATCTTTGTAGTTTGGCATCATTTGGATCAATGTGCACATGGTATCATACTTTCCATCCAATGCTCTTAGGATTTTCTTGATGATGAATTTGTCGGTCATCTCTTCACTCCCTAAGCCGGCAATCTCATTTGTGATAAGAGCAAGCCTAGAGTACATTTCAGCGACACCTTCACCATCCTTCATTTTGAACTTGTCTAGCTGACTTTGGAGCACATCCAACTTGGATTCCTTGACGGACTCGGTACCTTCATGCATATCAATCAAAGTATCCCAAATTTCCTTTGCATTCTCAAGACGGCTGATTTTGTTGAATTCTTCGGGGCACAATCCGTTGAAGATGATGTCACATGCTTGAGCGTTGTATTGTAGCATCTTCAATTCTTCCACATTAGCTTCACGGTTCGGTTCTCTCCCATCGAAGAATTCACCTTGCAAGCCAATAAAAATAATTGCCCAAACGGCGGGGTTATGTCCAAGAATATGCATTTTCATCTTATGCTTCCAACTAGCAAAATTAGCACCATCAAAGTAAGGACCTCTACGGTGATAATTTCCCTCGCTAGACGCCATACTCTCCTAGGTTGTGAAACCAAGGCTATGACAACCAAAAGCTATGGAAATCAAAGCAAATGGAGACCAAAGCTCTGATACCACTTGTAGGACCTTGAAGTATGTCTAGAGGGGGGTGATTAGACTACTTGACCAATAAAAACTTAACCTTTTCCCAATTTTATAGTTTGGCAGATTTTAGCTATTTTAGGGCAAGTCAAGCAATCATCACACAATTCAAGCAAGCATGCAAAGAGTATATAGGCAGCGGAAAATAAAGCATGCAACTTGCAAGAAAGTAAGGGGAAGGGTTTGGAGGATTCAAACGCAATTGGAGACACGGATGTTTTTGTCGTGGTTCCGATAGGTGGTGCTATCGTACATCCACGTTGATGGAGACTTCAACCCACGAAGGGTAACGGCTGCTTGTGAGTCCACGGAGGGCTCCACCCACGAAGGGTCCACGAAGTAGCAACCTTGTCTATCCCACCATGGCCGTCGCCCACGAAGGACTTGCCTCACTAGCGGTAGATCTTCACGAAGTAGGCGATCTCCTTGCCCTTACAAACTCCTTGCTTCAACTCCACAATCTTGTCGGAGGCTCCCAAGTGACACCTAGCCAATCTAGGAGACACCACTCTCCAAGAAGTAACAAATGGTGTGTTGATGATGAACTCCTTGCTCTTGTGCTTCAAATCATAGTCTCCCCAACGCTCAACTCTCTCTCATAGGATTTGGATCTGGTGGAAAGAGGGTTTGAGTGGAAAGCAACTTGGGGAAGGCTAGAGATCAAGATTCATATGGTAGGAATGGAATATCTTGGCCTCAACACATGAGTAGGTGGTTCTCTCTCAGAAATGGTAAGTTGGAAGTGTAGGTTCTTTATGATGGCTCTCTCCACGAATGAAGAGGAGGTGGAGGGGTATATATAGCCTCCACACAAAATCTAACCGTTACACACAATTTACCAAACTCGGTGGGACCGAATCGTTAAACTCGGTCGGACCAATTAGTAAACCTAGTGACCGTTAGTGATTTTGATTGGGGTGACATGCATCTCGGTGAGACCGATATGGTTAGGGTTAGGGCATAACATAATCTCGGTGAGACCGATTATACAAACTTCGGTGAGACCGATTTGGTAATAAGCTTTCGGAGAGTTGGCCAGGTAAACTTGGTGGGACCGATTTGCTCTTTTCGGTGAGACCGAAATGTTACAAAAAGGAAACAGAGAGTTTACATTGCAATCTCGGTGGGACCGATCGCTCACTTCGTTAGACCAAACGTTCTGAAGGGAAGCAGAGAGATTGCAACCCCATCTCGGTGAGACCGAGATCCCTATCGGTAAGACCGATTTGCTTAGGGTTTGTGGCAGTGGCTATGACTTTTGGAATCGGTGGCGCCGGCTAGAAAGAATTGGTGTGACCGATTTTGGCTTTAGATTTAGGTCATTTGGGGATGTGGGAAAGTAGTTGAGGGTTTTGGAGCATATCACTAAGCACATGAAGCAAGAGGCTCATTAAGCAACACCTCATCCCTCCTTAATAGTATTGGCTTTTCCTATAGACTCAATGTGATCTTGGATCACTAAAATGTAAAATGAAGAGTCTTGAGCTTTTGATCTTGAGCCAATCCTTTGTCCTTAGTATTTTGAGGGATCCACTTTCATCATCCATGCCATGCCATTCATTGAGCTTTCCTGAAATAATAGTCTTGGAATAGCATTAGCTCAATGAGCTATATGTTGTTATGAATTACCAAAACCACATAGGGATAGTTGCACTTTCATGGTACCGATGTGCGAGACAGCGGCGATCATGTCTGGTCTGGTATGATCAGCTTTCTATCTTGACTAGGCTTCGTGACCATGATCCAGTTTCTTTCTTCATTTATTTTCAATGCGAGGACTAATTGTGGCGTTTTTGTTAAACCAAACTGCAGTTCATCATAGGGATTCAGCTTGTACTCAGACAACAGACTGATCCAATTTTTCCAGTAATATAAGTGATGGACAAGCCTTTATTCTTGACACGACATAAGAAGTGAAACCTGCAAAAATAGCCATCGAGAGCAAACCAAACGGTTTATTCTGTGATGAATGTCACATGGCAAAACCTGCATCGTAAAATTGCAGGAAAAGAAAGAAAACATGACATTAAATCAATAAGATTTAGACAGTAAATCAATAATATTTACTTGATGTGACACGAGTGAATCCTTACCAGGAAATCACTGTGTTGAAGTACTAAACAGAAGATTGATCGTCCAACTACGGGAGGCCTGCAGGGGCCCCGCCTACTCCCACAAGCAGGACAGTCCAAAGGTTGTGACAAATCGTATGGACCGAACATCCATGGACTGAAATCCTGGTGGGTGCGATAAACCCTGCAATGCATACAAATATTGGAGTGTAACCATAATTGATAAACCGTCCTCACAAAAAAGATGATCTGGATACTTCAAAATATACAGACTGAATTGAGTGGACAAACATTAACATAGACCGTTCTCAGGACTGACCACACACCAAAAGCGGCAGTACTAATAAACAATACAGGGTTCACAAACACAAATCAAGTACTGAACAATAGTACTTACTACAGACAAGCAAAGTTGCACTAATTAAACTCTGCAGACTATTCTTGCCACCGACCTACGGGATGAACCCCGCATAACTGACTAGGCCATGGACTTTGTGAGAGATGTCTACATGCACCATCACCATCTTGTCAACCTTGGATAACCTAACAGAGTGGTCTTTCCACACATAAACATGATCATGAAGATAGGCCGCGTCAGATTTGTTGGGAAGCTTTACAAGAACCACACCCTTCGTAAAGCACAGCCACCTAATTGTTGTGGTCAAGTACAGACTCGAGAACACGCCTGACAACAATGCTACAGGAAAACACTAGTTCAGGACACATGGCGACAAGGACACAGCAGCTGCATAGTTTAGCAGTAGAACTCATCCTCAGGTCTTCCAGTTCACACGGCATGACTTTGAGAACTTCGTCTCCACCGCAGACCTGGTTCTAATTCAAACAGAAACCATATTTTATTACTACCTCTGTTCAGAAATATAAGATGATTTTCAATATTATACTCCATATATGACTACATATACGCACAGAAATGATTGAACAAAGACACTAGAACATGTCTTCAAAGGAATGAGAGCAGAGGGATTACTTGCAATATCTATAACACAAGTTACTGAGGCAAATATGCCCTCTTCAAAGGTACCATTGATGTTCATAAAGTACTCCCTCCATCCCAAAATTCTTGTCTTAGATTTTTCTAGATACGGATGTATCAAGTCACATTTTAGTATTAGATACATCCGTATCTAGACAAATCGAAGACAAGAAATTTGGGACAGAGGGAGTAGTTGAAAGTAATCTATAAGAAATCAGTGTCAACCTCTCGCATTTTTTTGTCAAAAGAGGAATTTAGAACCGTCATTTGGCACACAAAAATCACATGCAAGATCACCCAGAAAGTTGTACTACTAGTACTAGTACTGCGTGTTAGATGAAAAAACACGATCAAGATCGAGAAAAAGATCGTCAAGAAGAGATATTACCTGGACTTGCTTAATGAGGGATCCCGGAGAGGGGGGCTTGGACAGGGCAATGGCTTTGAGCTTGTCTGCGGTAGTCTCGGCGGGGTGCTTGCGCTTCTTCGTACCATGAGCCTCGACGGTTTTGGCCAGAGCCATAGACATCACTTTGGCCGGTGCTCCAGCGTCCATCAAGAAACTGTCAAATAGAAATAAAAGAAAAGAAACCATAATCACAAACCCAAAAGAAGAAAAGAGAAGGAGTTATAGGATCAGTCTCGGGGTTGCAAGACCGGGCCTTGGCCAGAATCAACACCATTGATGCGATCACCTTTCCTTCTTTGGGAGAGAAGAACAATGGCCGAAGCAGGTCGGGGTTTTCTTGAAGAAATGAGGAACAAGATGAGGTAGAAGCGAGGGTTGGGTAGAGAGGAAGCTGAGAGAGAAGAGTGAAATGATGGTTGCTTCGTCCGTCCAACATACTGCTGGAAAGGAGGGGGTTTTGTGATTTGACGGCTCATTGGGAATTACTGCAGTGCTTCGATCGGGGTAGTCTACCGTCTCTCTACTACGGAGTAATTTAGTGCATGGTTGGTGGACCCCGATGCTGGCTGTCCCACACGTCGGCGAAAGTGAGTAATTTAGTGCATGGCTGGAGGAGGATCCGCACGGTAGAGCGTGTCCACTGTTTTTTTGAAGAAAAAAATGAGTACAACAAGCGTTTCCACTCTTACGACGGAGGAGTGCGAAACACGGCAGCCACTTGAACATACACAGTGCTCCTACTACTAGGCATGTGCAGTGGTTCATACGTCAGTACTACATAATCTTGTTGCTAGTGTAGTAAGATATGACGACGACAAATGATGTTGTGCGCATGTAAACTATATGAACAGTAATGTAGTAACATAGTACCGCTTTCTCGACTGTTTGGTCGAGAATGAACGGTGAGATCAATGTTAACAGAACTAGGTCTACAGCGCACGGAGAGTACGGTGCTACAGTACTCCATGAAACATGAACCATATGAAGCACGAATAGTGTTAGGCAGGGTGTATGAAGGGTGAACGGGATGGGAGAAAAAGTTCCCTTGTCGACCCACTTTTGGGTGTTTGGCAGAGTGCATGAAGGGTGCATGAGTCCACACTAGTAGGTTAACACAAATACACAAAGAGGAAACAACTACTCCGTCTAGGTGTGTAAGTCATCATACGTTGTGCACTGCGACCAAGGCGGAGAGGAAAACAAGAAAACTTAATGTCTTTTTGCTAATTAATAGCATTGCATGTAATGAACTAACCACTGCATGTCATGTTTATTAGTCTCAAGTCATTGAAAGCATGCACGGCCCACGTCTCTTATTGGTTGATATGTCACAAAAAAAGAAACGGGGAGGGAGTTAATCTACCGTGCCTAAGTGTTTTGGGATTATTTGGTTTTCGTAAGGTGACTTACACACTATATTGAGATGGGAATGCAACCAAACACACCCACACGCTTTGTGCTACAGTGATTGATCTGCACCGTCTGATTTTGATCCAACGGTCATGTTGCGCCGCGACATGGACATGCCCATGCAGAGGGCGCCTAAACACCACCGAAGTCCCTCTGCTTCTCGAGGCGCACGACGTTGGTGATGCAGGGGCGAAATGGCTGAAAGGCAATGCAATCTACGGGAAGGCGGAGGGAGCCAGCCGAGGAGCGGGCAATCTTTTGGTTTTCACCATGGTAAAACACCAGTCGACGACTTCTCACATCAGGGAGCAGTGGATTTTACACGCGGAGTCATCATGACTATTGCTTCCGCGCCTGCTCCCGTCAATCAAAAAATTAAAAATCCTGCCGCGCCTGCTCCCATCAATCAAAAAATTAAAAATCCTGCCGCACTCAAACACCAGAGCAACGCCGCGGTGGGTGTTTAAATTTACCTGCCGGCAAGTAGATAAAAAAGGGGTGAAAAAACAAATGTGGCGGCAACCTAGCTAATCGGTTGAACTAGCCCAACTAGCTACCCACCGTGCTCCACTGATGTACTCGGCGGGAAAAGTGGTTTTTCATGATTTGACGACTCATTTATTTACTTGCTTTGGCAAAAATGCGTGGTAGGGCGTCCCACGTCAGGAAGAATATATGCGTGCACCACCCGGGATGACCCCAAAACCGCGCAGTAGGGTGTGCCATGTCTCGGCACGGAGGAAAATGTGTGTGTAAAAATTTACTGCATCAAACGTAGTACCTATGGTTCGACCTCGGGACCCAGCTAGTCGGTCGAAAACATCCCACTAGCCACACAGCTTCATCATGCTAACATGGCACGGAGGATAGGTGTGGTTAGCTCCGTCTCGACCAGCCACAACGTCTCTTGTTCTAGGCGATTCTTCTATTTTCCAAGCTTTTTTTAGTTGTAATAACACCACGGCAAGCTAGCGCCGCTCTTCGTGTGTGCCCGTGCAAAGGTTAGACAATGGAGAGAAGAGAGAGATCGCTGACCAGGGACCCACCAGTAAGTGAGTCAACGGTCATCCATGTGTAGACGAGGTACTCCCTCTACTCTACTCAATGTAATACTGTATAAAATCAAGTTATGGGACAAAGCCAAAAACCGTTGTTGTTTTAGGCTATCGACTTACGATTTGTAGTCCAGGTTGCCAGTTTGAATCTCGTCTTTTAGATTTGTTAGTATTAGGTCCGAGTTTGATTAATGACAAGTGGGGACCCCTGTGTGTTGTTCCGATATTTCAGTGTAGGATGTTTTTTTTAACAAACACTTTGCGCGGTTAGACAAGTAACGGCACAAGTTACACGTATTTTGCAAGTTTACGAACAAAAATGACAACGACATAGAATATCACATCCACCCCGCAGCTTAGATGCTATGGTGATACGAGTTTCTACACCGTTGGAAGTGAGATCCAATGGCTTGGGAGTAGTCTTTGTAATTATGCGCAATTTCCAAACTCGCCAAAGGTTTTTTTGCAAATAAAACATTCAGGCCTCGTTTGTGCCGCTGCATCTTGGATCCAACGGCTCCCCGTTGCTCATATTAGGTGCTCCCCGTAGCTTAATTACCTGCTACGGTGATATGAGCATCTAGGTCGTATGATCAGTGATCAAATGGCACATGCGTCGTACTTGTACTTTCTGTGCAATTCCCAAACTCTCTCAGTCGTATATTGCAAAAACATGCGAACCTCCTACTGTGGGCCGCTAGATCTCTGTGAACTCGTATCACCATAGAATCTACAGTGCGGGAGCACCTCATATTCTCCCGTGTGAGAAAACATAAGGTGCTCTCGCAGCTTGGATGCTACGGTGATACGAGCTTCGAGGTCATTCGATCTGAGATCCAATGGCATCTGAGCAGTCTTTGTGCTTGTAAGCAGTGGCCGAACTCTTTGGGGGCTTTTCTACAAAAAACCAGTCGAACCACCGAGGAGGCGTTGGGTCACAAATCCAACGGCTCCGAAGAGCTTGTATCACCAAAGCATCTAAGGTGTGGTAGCACATGATATTCTTACATAGAGGAGAATATGATGTCCTCCTTCATCTTAGATGCTACGGTGATCTGAAGCCGAGGTCGTTGCTCTCGAGATCCAATGGCATCTGAGCAGTCTTTGTGCTTATGGCGATGGCGAACTCTTTGGGGCTTTTACGCAAAAAACCATTCGAACCAACGAGGAGGCGTTGGGTCACAAATCCAACGGCTCCGAAGAGCTTGTATCACCAAAGCATCTAAGGTGTGGTAGCACATGATATTCTTACATACAGGAGAATATGATGTCCTCCTTCATCTTAGATGCTACGGTGATACTAGCTTCGAGGTAGTTGGATATGGGATCCAAGGGCATCTGAGTAGTTTTTGTACAAATTTTTTGCAATTCTCAAACTCATCAAGGTTTCCTATAAAAATATTAAGACATCATGTGAGCTTCTATATCTCAGATCTACAAGCTCCAAGCAACTTGTACCAGCATATAGCATCTAAGGTATGGGGGCACATGACATTCTCCCGGGGAGGAGGGGTGGGGGTGCACAACCAATCGGTGGTTGGGAGGGTGGGGACAAATATAATCTAAACAACCCTAAACAGAGCTTCACAATTTTATCTAAGGTTGAGGGGATGACCCCCGACAATCATAGCTCCGCCTAATTAAACACAACATTTGCATGTACTGTAGTACTAGACTTAATATTCATGTTTCAGTTTCATGTTCGTTTTAAATATTGAATTGAGGACAATGCATGTCTTACATTTTACTCCCTTCGTTCCTAAATATTAGTCTTTTTAGAGATTTCAAGTGGACTGGCACATAAGGATGTATATAGACATATTTTAGAGTGTAGATTCACTCATTTTTCTCCGTATGTAGTCGCTTGTTGAATTCTCTAAAAGACTAATATTTAGGAACAGAAGGAGTATTTTTGCATTCGTGTCATACATGCATGGTTTGGAAAAATAGATGCACTATACTTATTGGATTGTTGTTGCGTTCGTGTGAGGGTGTCATTTGAATTGACAAACTTAGTAGGGATGCCATGAAATGTGAAATCCACGTTGAGATCACTATATCACAAACTCACTCTAATTCAACAACTCGTCATGAATCAATTACAACATTTAGATTAGTATTTGCAAGGAAAATACGGGCATTGTAATACACATAGATTTGTTTGGCAACTTAAAAGGTTCCTTTCGTATTCTCGAATGGTAGGACCCTACGGCGTACCAGCCAGACCTTGGCTCGTGTTGATCTAAAAAAATAAAAAATAAAAAACTGGGCTCGTGTCCTTCTGGTGGCGTGCGTGGTACGCACATTAGGCAACCCCAACCAGTCGAGCCTCCACGTTTCGAGTCGAAATATCTGGCGGCCAGAATTCCAGCCCTAGGAAATTCCCCTCATGTCCCCGGTCCATAATGACTACCAATGAACAACAGAGGGATGCTTTAGTAACTAGACAACGTTGTGTTCAAAAAAAAGTAACTAGACAACGTTACCTACCGTGTCGAGCACCGTTCAATTCCCTCAGTCGCCGCTCACCAAGGTCACCTGTCAACTGCATTGCCTAGTAGTACTACTACTGCACCAGGATGAGCACAGAATTGAGCTCGTTTGTTCGTGCCTAGTACTTGAGTTAATATATCAGGTAATGCACTGGTACTGATGGATTATCCTTTTGCTCTGCATATATAACTTGTCTGCAGTCTAACTAAGCAAAATGTTTGACCAAATCTTTCCATAAGAAATATAACTGGAGTTAATATATCAGGTAATGCACTGGTACGGAGGTATTATCTCGAATCCTGGATCTTAAATTTCAGAAAATCCAAAAGTGACCATAAATTCTTGAAACTGAGCATGGTCATGTGATATGGCACAAATATTACTTCGTAATTTTTGTCTTCAATTTGAGACAAGCTGCTTATGACAAGTTGCACAAATGAAGAGCCAAGGTATTTCGGAACAAAGACCTGTCAAGTTAAGGCGAACGCTTTCACTATTGAAACCGTGGGCGTTGACGTGCCGCCATTAGTCCCGCTTCTCATCGGCAGGTGCCGTCCGAGGAAGCGTGTGAATCGACGGGAGGCATGCAAGCAGACCGCTGCGACTGCTGACAAGGAGGCGTGCGAGCAGATCGCTGTGCAGGCTCACCGGGAGGCGAGCCCTTTGACCAGGCTCCGCCGCCCACCTTCGTCCCAACTGCTCCCACTTTTAATGTCGTCGGTGCCGCAGTTTAAAATCAACCCCGCACTGCCCAGTATCGCTACAATCTTCTCTCTTCCTCTATGATTCTCCTGTCGTCTACCTCCAACCAGCCTGACCTAAACGTATGCCATGCCGCATCACGATGGTCTGCCCTTAGTCTTCCAGTTTCCTAAGGAAGACACCCAGCCGGAGTCTCAAGAACATAAGACGCTTTGGGACAAGCTTGAACTGGCCTTGCGAGAAGGCGTCGTGCCTGTCTCCGCTCCCGTTCCGGCTCCCGTAGCCCCAACTGCGCCAGCACCCATCCCCGTGGCATTGATGGGCTGGGAGCCGCACATTGTCGCCGAGCTTGATGCCACGGGGTTCCACGAGGTCCCCGCCGACTTTCACGCGCCCGTGCACTAGCGGCGATATGCCGCTGCGCGTAATGCGCGCACGCCCATGCGCGTGCCGTGCACTGCCAACAGCATGCGCCTGCGTGTACACTGACGTGTGTGCCCGTGACGGTACCCGTGCACACGAATGTCTCCGTCGCGCCGTTGACAGCGCCTGTCCCCGCGCGGGTGCTAGTGCCCCCTTCAGCGGCATGGATGGCCGCCGTCGACCGCTTCCTTGCACCGATCCGCCTCCTCCGCCAGATTGACTTCGCTCACGAGATCAAGTCGAACATTGTGGCCTTCCTTGAAGTTAGGGCTAACGTCCACGAGTACGCCAACAACAGCGCAAGACGCCACCGTCGCCGCGTCGGTCGATGGCTGACGACACACGAAAGCACGACGGAGGAGCCGCTTCCCGCGCAAGACGCCTCGCGCCGCGCGCGTAATCTAAAATTTCCATAAAAAACGTTCGGATTTCCATGCTTAAAATCCGAATGTTTATCATTTCCGTTTATTTTAGATCGATCATCGTAAAATTTAAAGTTGGAGTCATACTGAACGAAATCTATGGTTTGATCGATTGAATTTTCTGCTAGAGCCGTATCAAATTAAATATAAAACGTCATCAAGCCACATGTATTCCTTGTCATCCAACGACCTAGACTGCTTCAATGTCGAGCGCTCAAGACGTTTGGTGTGCAGTTAATTTCATGCCAAAAATAGTGTTAATCACATAATAACACGCAAATAATATCCAACTTAATATCCGCATGCACTTAATATACTTCCAAATTAACGCGCATTGCACGTACACACTGACTAGTGCTGCGAGCACGTGAAACTGGTGCCGTAACTTATGAATGCGTCCAGATATGGTCAACAGCAACATCACCTGCTTGTTCTTCGTGTATGCCCCTGCGTCTAAACGCAGAAGCGGAGGAGAGAGAGAGCACACATGGAACCCACCAGTAAGTGAAGGCGAATAGTACTAAAAACAATATTACATGTTATAAATTAAATAGGCTGTGGTAATATAAAAACATTATATGTGAACAAAGGAAGGTACAACAAACATTGTTGTTCTACGTATGTTGCCTATTGACGTGCGGCTTGAAGGCCCTGGTCGCATGTTCGATCCTCGTCCTTTATTTTTTAATTTGTATATGGGTCCAAATTTCTTTCATGACATGTGGGCCCCTCGGTGGGTAGTTTGTAGCACTTTAATTTATGGGTCCAAATTTGTTCCATTCCAAGTGGACTATCGGTGTGTAGTTTTGTAGCTTATTTATAATAATTAAAGAGAACAACAGAGTTTTTTGCAATAATACCATGGTGCAATGTTGAAGCCGAGAAAGGACGTGCGAGAGAGCGATGACCGAGCTAGAGGGAAATCAACTAGGGGATTTGTGGGGGTTGCAATGGTGTTTCGAGTAGTTGTGGGCCGAATGCTACGAAAATATAACATAAATCGACCGGAATAAATGCCTACACAAATTAGTCCAAGGTTGGAGTGCCCCTCGCAATGTAAATAGCTCCGGCTTTGCGAGGGATGGAGAGGTAGCTTCAATGTGTGGAAGATACGGCGTGAGAAAGCGAGGTCAATCGAGAGACATATAGATAGAGAGACAAAGTGAGTGTGGTCCGACATTCATGGAACAAATATATATGCTCTGGAGAGATATTGTCCGATTGAGATTTTGGCAAGGGTGAGGGCTGTAAGATAGAGCTTGAGAGATGATCCAGTCATAGACGTGTAGATATATTTTGTGTGTGGGAGGAACCAAGGTCGATCGATCACATAGGGTCGCCATGTGATCGAAAGAGTGAGACGGGTTGGAGAGAGTGACCTAGATAGACAATGTGCGTGAGAGAGTATACAATGTGAATAAGTTGAATTGGGCTCAAACATGGTGATATATCGTTTTCGTCCGAGAAAGAGCAAGGTCAATCGAGACATACAAAGAGAGAGAGAAAGGGGGAGAGAGAGAGAGAGAGAGAGAGAGCGTGGCCCGCCGTGAGGTCGAAAGAGTGGGGGCGGCTTTGATGGACTGACCTAGATAGACAATCTGTGTGAGAGAGTATAGAGTGTGTCGATCGAGGCCCGAACAGGGAGATACTTCATTTCTGTGTGAAAGAAAACGAGGTTAAATGAGACTCAGATAAAGAGAGCGAGAATGAGAGAGTGTGGCCCGCCATGCGGAAGAAAGAGTGAGACAGTGAGTGACCTAGATAGACAACGTGCGTGCGTGCGCACGAGAGGTTGCCGGGCTAGATAGGCAATGCATGTATTTAGCTCGAGAGGGTGAGAGGGAGAGGGAGAGAGAGAGAGAGAGCTCGGCATGGGTGCAATGGCGGGTGTGTGAGGTAAATACATTTTGTAACAGAGTGGAAAAAGGGGGTTTTGTAGTTGAGAGAGTTAGAGATCGAAACATGGAGAGAAAGAATGGATGTGTGTTGGAAACCCATAGCTTCCTAAGGTGGTTAGGAGAGGAAGATTGACCGATACAGGAAGTATGTAGTGTGTGTGCAGGGGGGCTAAAAACAACATTTGAATGTAGATAGTACGAGACAAAATATCGATGTTTCAATTCGGTGTACATTGTAAGATTTGAACTAAGGACCATGCATATGGGTAATTATTTTGAATTCCTGCCATACTAGGTTTCGAAAAGTTGACATTGACTCGATTTGTTGTGCTATTTTGTAGGTCATATGTTTGAATCCATCCAAAAGTTTTCTCACTACCATGGTGTTCATCATATACATATGAATTTGTATTAAAAAAGTAGCGTGGATACAGCGAAATGCGAAATCCATGTTAGAATTGGAGATCTCTATGTGACACACACTCTAATTCAAATAACTAATTATGTGACACACACACACTCTAATCCACGTTAGCGTGGATACCGTTTCGATTTTTTTCAAATAACTTCTCATTAATTAATTTACAGTATCTCCTTTCGAATGACTAATTATTGCAAGGACAAAAAAGGGCATGGTAATACATACAGATTCGTTTGCAAATGAAAGAAGATTCGTTTGCATTCTCAAATGTAGGCGCACCAGGGTCGTGTCGTGGTGGTCGCGTGTGTCGGACAGACGCGTAGCACCCAGCCACCGACCCAAAAAAAGGACGACGACAAAATAAGTTCGCGCTTCCATGTTTCGGATTGAAATATCTGGCGGCCCCAATTCCATCCCTGCAAAATCTCCCTTCTCCACCGTCCCCTTCCGCGCCCAGATTGCTCAAATCCCTAATTCACCGCCAACCCAAGAAAAGTTCGAATTGCCCCTCGTCTCGTCTCTTTCCCCACCTCTGTGCCGGACGACGACGACGAAGACGACGGTCGCGCTTCACCAGCGCACCGGAGCTACCTCATCTACGCCCTCGTCCACCGCACCGGGTGGTCCACCGACAACGTCGGCCGCCGCAACCGCAGTGCCTCACAGACACCGACTTCCACCGCATCAGGTGCGCTTCACCGACGCCGTCTCCCAGCTCACCGGGTCTACTTCACCGAGCACATCATTGCGCCTCTACCCCCCGAGGCTGCTGGTGCTTCACCAACGGTCTCGTCCACCGCATCATAGCGCTCCGCTGCCACTCAAGATCTGCATCCGTGCGCGGCCAGCCAACGCCAACAAGATCACCCTCAACGGCTCTGAGTGACCCACACTCTAGCTAGGCGAGCATGCCCAAACGCCGCCCGAACTAGGTATCCACATCACTCCCTTCACTGTTCGGCGATGTTTGGATATCCTTTCACTGCTCTCTTAGCGTACATGCCTATCCAACTCGACTTTAACTCTTATTTCTTCCGGAGATATCATCTCAAACAAGCAAATCCATTTTTAGCAAAGCATGACGGCGCTTACGGGATCTGGTACATCCCACACACCGTATAACCTTGTAAGTATCTCATCCATCGGTACAACAGCAAGGTCGATTCCTCTTATTTGATCAGCCATTCGCCGTGTCAAAAATGCAGAGGGGGATGCAAGGAGCACAAGGCCTGCACATCCAAGCAAGTGGTAACATGGACTTGTACATGGAACATCCCAAGCGCAAGCAGAGCTGAAGTGAGGCTGTACAATGAGCTAGCGTAAGTCTCTGCATTCATTTAATTCATACTGGCATTCGTGTATGATTTGTATGCAGTGGCGGATCCACGAATTCAAGTTACCAGGGGCGAACATTTAACTTAAAAAATACGAAGGCACTTGCACTCCGGAAATCAACATAACTTGAGAAATATGAAGCTACATGCACTTTGAAAACCAGCTAATGATCCAAAGTAGTTCAGATTATAAACACTAAATGATGCAAGCACCAAAAAACACAAAATGCAACATGGTGTAGAAGGATTACAAACATGGTATGTACCTGCTTGAATTATTCGTTCTCTGGCTGAAAATATCGAAGTGTAATTGCACCTATAACCAGTGCACAAACTGCATATCAATATATCTATCCTGCACAAGTATGCCAATAGTTTCAAACAACAGATTAGAAAAGTATTTATGCTACGTTTTCATGATACGGGGACTTTCTGATAGATGGCCTCGACGTTTCCTCAAGCCATGAAAATGCACTATAATTTGCTTGTCATCAATGCCTGCAAATCTTTATGTCTCTCTCAACATAGAAGATCATCATTAGACACTAAATCCTTCAATGGGAGCTTGCAAAATTCTTGCATTAGATGCCTCATTAGACACTATATGTTCATCACCAGGAGCATGTAAAATGTTTGCATCAAATCCTTCATTAGCAGTCTGTTCATTAGACACTTCAGGCTCAAGAACAACATGAGCTTGGATGTTTGCACCGGAAACTTGATTAGATACATCAGATTAAGTCAGTTCATTATTGATTGGGGGAGTTATAAAATGAGTAGAAATTGGTTTCATTTTCTCATAGATTCCCTACATACAAGCAGTTTTACAACACTGTCAGGGCTGTGATATAATCAGGGTTGTGATGCACCTGCTCGTTGCCCATGCTACTCTTGCAAGCTGCGGATGTCCGTTTGTGCAAGCTCGATGCCATGCCCGTGCTGCCGCCGCTACCTCCCATGCAGGCTACACCCAGGGTTAGATCTTCATCTTCTTGTCCTTCCATTCGCTTGAAGCCCGGCGACCGCCCTCCAACGAGGGCGCGAGGAAGTGCTGTGTCAGTCTATCCAGCGGCGGCTAGGTTAGGAGCGAACCAGACTGGAGGCTGGAGCGGATGAATTGGGATTTTTCTTGTTGTCGATTGATATGGGAGGCGCTCGTTTGGGCCGCGAGCCTGCTATAGGGCCTACCTTGCACTTATGTTATTGGCCTATCCAAATTGAAACATTTTTCTTCATTTTTTACATTGCCTGCTCGTGTGTTGGGATGAACAAAACTAGCCTGGGCCAACCTGGACGACTCAAACAAGGTGCACAATTTCGAGCCACCCAAGGCGGCCGCCCATACCAGCCCCTATGGTGGCGTCGCCCCTTTTTGCGTGTATGATAGGGGTAGTGAAAAATATTCTAGTGGCGCTTTTGGTTTACTCCCAGAATGGTTGAATTGCGTGTTTGTATGAACTGAGTTCGCCAATAATGTGAAGGATGCCAGTCTTTTCATCCTATTGTAGATTGCTTAGATCTCGATATGCCAAAAAGTAATAGCATGAAATATACAGTAAAAGTCTGTGTGATGTATGTGGCTACAACTAGTCTGACTACACGTCCTCATAAACATATCAAGGACGCACCATCTTACCAGATTAACCATTCGACTTAACAATGCAGTGTGGGAAGAAAGAAGTATTGGGACTGCGTATCCAAGCAATTGATGCCATGGACTCCTTCGTACAACCTTGTAAGCGAAAAATAAGTTGCAGTGTGCCTGTACAAAGAACTAGCGTAAGTACAGTTACCTGCTTCTCGGAATTTTAGTTAGCCACTTATTGCAAAATTGTTCAATTACGTTGCTTGGCTTAATTTAGTTTGCTACCGATTACATAATGCCACAGCCTATTAATCCTATTATAGACTGCACCTATCTATGTGTTTGATACTCACTGTTAAGAATTGCCTGTTTGCCTGAACTTAAATAGCTACTTGTTTGTTTAACTGCTTTGCTGCTGCAACAACGGGTTACAATGATGTTAATAACTACTTTTCAGCACTGAAATGAAACTCTTTAATTCCTTGTTTGTTTAACTGGTTTGCTGTTATAACTCCCAGTTGAGATGTTTTGCTAACTTCAACTTTTTTGAATCCAATCAGAACTTTAATGGCAAAACAGGTTAGCCCAAGATCAAAGAGCAAGGTCCTCATGGAGGTTGTATCATCCCACAGCAGTGGCACCAGTCCAATCGTGCATTATGAATTGCCAACTGTTGATGCTCTAGAGGCTAAACTAGTGGTAGAAAGAGATTCTTCTTCTGCACTTAGTGATGAAGTTGACATGTTGAGGAAGCAAACAGCACAATCAGTAGCAGTACTCAAGACAACCATTAAATATTTGGTGGATTTCAAAACGAAGCAAGCTGAGACTGACCACAATGTTAAGGTCCTGAAGGAAAGAAGGAAATTAAATTCCCACTTGGTAAATCATAGGAGAAATGTTCTTTCCATTGTTGAATAACCTTTGTGTTGTTGGTTCATGTAATCAATCAAACCATTTGTTTTAGAGATCATGTAATAATTGTTTTTATTTTTTTGTTTTTTGGTTTGTAATTTTATTTGAGCACAAGTCTGTATTAATTGATATGACTCGGAGACATATCATTTTCATTGCTGTGCCAGACCTACAAATATGCCAATCTGGCTGAATGTGCACTCGGCAATAATAGTAATATAGATGGACCATAAGTGGCACGCATCGGAAAGGGCCAAGATGCCGTAGTAGCTTGGCTAAAAAAAGGATGTTGTTGTAGCAAAGAAAAGTACAGCGGCCTAGCTTATGTATGTTAGTTGATATTATTGATCCATATACTCTATAAGTGTTTATATGTCTGTTAGTTCTGTACATTCTTGGTTGATTCACTCGGTATTTGAATCTTGATACATCGCTTGTGTACATATCTAAATGGGAGTACACATTATGCTGCGTGTGACATTTGAGTTGGACATGAAGTGTTCCAAATATTCGAATTCACCTTAAACTGGATTCTAGCTTCTGAATTTGAGTATCAGCATTTGAAAACCATATTCATATGATAGTGGAATACATCTTTGTCATCCTTTTGAAGATATATAAAAACACATAGAGTGATTTATAAAGATTCGTATAGGAATACAAAATGGATTCGAATTTAGTTGCCAGGGTAAACATGGATGCTTATTGTCCCAAATTTCGAAGGAAGCGGCAAAATGTCCACTCCCACGTCGGCTGACCAAAGCCAAGTGTTTGGGAGATGGAAATTACTGTCTACCGATTACACGGACAATCCATCGGCCCGATTTCCACTGCTCTAAATAGGGGTAGGATAGGAACTTCATAAGACGTGACACGACCTCCTCTGAGCCCATTTCGACACGGTGGTCGCCAAACATGGGCGACAAAACACATTTGATTCAAGCCCATCCGAAAGACCTCTATTTCTCCCTCCATTTCCCCATTCTTACATGGTGGGCGGCAAATCAAACTCGACTCGGCCAAAATCGATGTAGGCAAATATTTTCAATAGGGGCAGGTTTGTAACTTCGCTCAGACGTGACACAACCGCCCTACAAGGCAGCCCTGTTCATACACCATGGGCGCCAACCATCCTCTCCTCGCCCGAAATCGCTCTGGGCAAATATTGGCGAGATGCGAGATTACCGTCGTATCCCCAACCAACGAGACGTCCAGATTTTAAACGGGGGCTAAGTTCGTAACTTTCCCATATTTCAGATAGGCGCGTCCCAAAAACATGGTTCCCCATACCTCTCCCTGCATTTTCCCATTCATACACCGTCCGCGCTAGAACACCATCCCAACACCAGCCTCCGTCCGCCACCCCATCCATCGCCGCCGTCCTCCACCACATCCATCGCCGTCGTCCTCCACCACATCCATCGCCACCGTCCTCCACCATGCCGGAGTGCCTACCAAGACCGCATCGTCCACTGCTAGAGATGGACGTTTCTCATCCACGGCGACGGACCAAGAGCCTTGCATCACGTCCTCTCGCTTCATCGGCGCCGTCGTCCTCTTTGCCAGGGCCGCTCACATGACCTTCCCTTCCACCGCAATGGGACTTATCCCCCGATGCACCCGTCTACCGTCGCAGATCTGCTTCAACGCCACCGACAGCCATCGCACCCCCGATGCCTACACGGCACCGCAAGAGAGGTGGTAGCTCATATCTCCTCAACTTTTTGATCTCAACCAGAAAATAGATCTTAACTTGGTTACTCTACTTTCTTTTCAGCTCTTAGAATTTGGTTCTTAGTTCGAAGCAAACAATGGCTGCTAAATATCATTTCTCTGGTTTCCCCCTTTTATGATCACTATATGATCAGAATACGTGCTTCGTGTCATAATAGCACTGCTCGACCCATCAAGCTAAACAAGCTTAGTTGTTAAAATGCGAATCTAATATTATTAAAACAGATTTGTTTAATTGGTCAGCTAAATGTTCCTAAATTAGTTTCGAAAATGCATGTTCACCGCTCGGATGTGTATCTCTACCCTGGGATTATGTGTCGTCCCAGGCCCCGATTCCCCTCTGTTCTGCTGCGCGCTTCCGATCTCTACTCTCCCCCAGCCGCCTACCTCACCGGCGACTTGCTGTCCCCGGACGGCATGACTATAGGAGGAGACGCCGGACTAACAGGAGGTCAGGAGCCGCTCACCCAACAGCGTCACCGCTACCCGGGCGCGCCGCCGTGCCTACCTTCCTAGTCCGTTCAGGGCTCAGGCGTGCAGCACCCAATAAGCCAACCCGATTTATCCTGAGATAAGTCCTCAACACTAAGTAGCCACTCTTCATCACCCATTTTCTAATTGATTCATTACTCATTAGGCAGGACTGTCCTTAGGGTTTGTTGTGTGCTCAGTGCTACCTACACTTAATGGTTCAGATGTATTTCGTTAATCTTTAGTACCTGTAAAGTTCACAGGGTTTTCAAAATTCCGGCCTTAGGAACAGACACTAGTCATTTTGGATTGTTGGTCGTAGTGACATTAACCCAGATTACTACTGCAAGCCAGGTTTGTTGAAAATTTTACTTGTCTTTCTTACTCATTCGATATAATATCCAATTATTCACGTCGATTAGTTGCAAACAATAAGTGCTAGACAAACTTCTTGATTCAGATTTTGGACGGTCTCTTACTGCAGTTACAATTCTGCATACTTGTCCTAGTGAGCTCACAAGTAAATGATTGATTCACTACTTCTATGCTTGCCTTGTCATATTTGTTGTCAATATGCTTTTAGGGTGGACCACCCTGTTTCTAAATACTGCAACCATAGACATGAGTGAATAGTATTTCTCTATGTGATCTCTTCCATCATGTGTGGGCAACGAACACTGCATTATATAGAAAGAAAGTGTCATTTCCAGCTTCTACATAGGCTTCGATCTTTTACAGGGAATACAATCTGCCTACTTGCTTTGTGTCGCACTACTAACACTCCACCCTTGAAGCTAAACATTATGCCACTCATAATTCCTTAGTTTATTTGTTCAAATACGAATTTCATATAATTCTAATGTTCCTACTTCAGTTTTGAAATGTGTGTCCTTTGTTATAGAGACATAAGGGTTTGTATTTCGTGTGTGGTGCAGTCAACGCGGTTGGGGGGAACTTTGCATATGCATGGGTTTATAGGGAGACACTCCTCGAGTTGAATCTGCAATGCATTCCATAGATAACTTGACTACTTTTTATGTTTTCATGAATCTCAGATTCTGAACAGCATCATAATGATTATGAGCTTGCGCGCATGAAAAGAATAAAGCAGAACAATGCCATGGCTGTCAAACTTGGCATTAAGGGACTAAAATCAAGTATAGATGCGATGCAATGCAAACGCTCTCCACCTACAGATTCATGCTCAGAATATGATCCTAACAGTGATTTTGAGCTAGAGTGAGACCTAAGTCAATGTAGCTCCCTAGTGGAGGAGTCAGAGGAAGATGCCCTATCTTATTCACCCATCAAGGTGCTTGCTCTAACTTTCCAAGGTTATATTTGTCTCACATATCTTGCAACTGATGCTTTGCATTGCTTCTACTTTGTTGAACTGCCATTAGCTTAGTTTACACATCATGTATGTGAATACGACCTGCCTATCCATTTTCAGTACATATTCCATCTGTCATCATACCATATTATCCATTCAAATGTTGTTCTTGTGTATCGGACGTTCAAAAGGAAGAGGGTGATTGCTGATCATGGAGGAGTGCAAGCAAAGTATTTGGAAAAGGTAGTGGCACCTGATAAATCAAATATCCCATTAGGTGTAGTTGCAATATCACCTGACCCACAAAACACCCCAACTCTAGCAGACTCTAGCCCTACTACACTGGTCATTTCTGATGCCCCAACTCAGCAGACCCCAACTGCAGCAAACATTATGATTATGCCAGTTGACATAGCACCAGCTCTACGACGCAAGACCCCCATTCCAGCAAAGAGTACACCAAATCCAGTTGCCAAATCCCTTTTCGCTCCAGAGAGAGCCCCAATTGTAGCAAATAGGACCCCTGTTCCATTTCTTCCCATTTTAGAAGACAAAGCTTATATTGTTGTCAGGAACTTTGTGCGCATCTTTCCTTCACGGAAAGATTATACATGAACACGAACAATTTCAGTCTTCCTCCATAACTTACGCGTAAGTAATGTACTAATGTTATTCATGGTCATTATCTGCATATGTTTACTGTGACGAAGACACAAGATTTCATTCTTTTAAATAGATGAGGACCAAACTGGATTGTGAAGATGAGCAAGGGTTGGTTGCGCTTTTCAAGCACTCGTTGATGAAGTATCGTTCCTACCTGAGGCAAGCGCACTTCCATGGCAAGCCTCTAAACGAAATTTCTATAAAGTCTCCGGTGCTACATTTATCCGACGGTGACTGGAATAATCTTGTTACACATTGGTCTCGGCTGCAGCATAAGGTACTATCTATGATATCACATCACAATTTGAACTACATTTCAACATTTGCCTTAATGTCTCACTTGTACGAAAACTGTTAGCACGAGAACATTCGTTCTCAAGGGACCACAGAATCTCGCCACTATACTGCACACTGCATTGCTCTTGTGAGTACCTCTTGCCCTGTATGACCATACTTACTTTCATAGTTGTTTGATTATGTAGCATCACTGCACATGTTAGCCTCGTTATCGTCCATTTGGTGGACATTATAAGATCTGTATGGACTCTTACATAAATTTAGAATCAACCCAATGCTTTTGAAGAGGTTTAGCTCTACAGTCCTCTTGTAAGGACTGAACGTTGTCTATGACTGTACTTACATTAACAGCTACTCCCTTCGTCCCATAATATAAGAACGTTTTGTACAGTACACCAGTGTTCAAAACACTATTGTATCATGGGAAGAGGGATTGGTTCATTGTGTAGCATTCTGCATCTTATCTCCCTCGCCCACCATTTAATAAAAAAGATCAGATCTATATGTAATCTTACCAAAAAGTAGAATACACAGACAATGCAAGTGCAGAAGTGTAGCCCATTGCCCTTGTCAGTACATTTTGTCCTGTAATGCTTGTACTTCCAGGGATTGGTAGTTGATTATGTAGCATCTTATCTTCATTATCCTCTATCCCTTCCAGTATTATCATATCTATAATTACTCTCTACAAAATGTAGAGTGCAGGCAATACTTATGAAGAAGATTCTGTGCTGAAATTCTTGAGTTATCCTTCCTTGACATGGAGAAGGGCATTATAAAGCCGGTGTTAACTGTTAATGTAAGTCAGTCCTTCTAAAGCCTTTATCCTCAACTGCGGTTTAATTTGCTCATACTCCCTATCGTTTACTGCTGTTTAGTTTGCTGTTTCTACCAAAATGCATGTTCGCAAGAACCGTAAGTTCTAAGTTTTACTTGTAAAACCAAATTCCTTATTCATACCATGCACATTACTCAATACTCCCTATATGTATGCTTGTTTTTGTGGATCTATAATACAGTGTGTGGTGAAGCAGCCCACGTTTGCACCTTGTCATCTCCTATTTTATCTTACTGATGTGGCTGATGATATGAACAACATGCCATGCACATTAACCAAAATAGGTACAATGATTTTCTTTGCCCTTCATCTATGTTTGTTATGTTAACATGGTAATACAGTAGTGTGGTGAAGCTCCCCGCATTATGAACAATGCCAAATTATGTTATTGATATTTTGAACTTACTCTTTATTTTCTAATTTGAAATTGGATGGAATTGACAGCACAGTTATCATCTTTGTTTATACACGTGCAAAACCTATCATCTCTCTGCTTTGTTTCAGGGTGATATGCCTGGTGGCATGCACAAGTCTGCTGAAGGTTGTGTGACAAACCCAACATATATTGCATCAAAGAAGGCAAAACATCTTGAAGATAGCAAGACAACCCCAAAGTCTTGTCTTGATGCAGTGTTCAAGTTACTTGAGACTAGCAGTCAGGCAAGCTCACAGAATTTGTTGTCTGAATCAGTTCGACTTCTTCAGTCCCAAGTTCTAGCAGAAAGGCATTCTGCAACTCAACTTGCACTTGAAGTCCTATCTCTAAGAAAGATTGTGGAGAACACCAATGAGAACCTCATCGCTAAACAGCTACACCTGGAAGCTATGACCGACATACTAGGCCGGTCTCACAGCCTTGCTCAGCAGCTTGCGCAGCAGTTCCCACGCAAGGCCAACCTTTCTTGAACTGTCTTGGAAGTGGTCTCGGTTCAGTATTTTTTTGTTAAGCTGCAATGGTTCCCAGTTTTTGTAATCTGCTTCTTCATTGCGCTTTATGATCACTGGTGGCGAACTTCGATGCCCAGTGGATGAAATATACCATAAATCCTTTATTGTATAGTGTAGGTTTATTCTGAGTTACTATGCCATAATTTCTTTATTGTATAGAGTAGGTTTGTTCTTAATTCCTACTAGTTACTGCCATCATTCGCTATCTGAAAAAAATCAGATGTAGTCGTCGGGCGAAACATTAAGCCTCTAACGGGCCTGGTGTTTAGCGGGCCACAATTGGGCCGGCCTGCATCATTCTTGGGCCCGAATGATTGGGGCCTTCACACTTTGCGCGAGGCCCACAACTTGCACCGGTCTATATTTTAGTTGGGCCTTTTGTAGACCCAGCGCTTAGTTTGCGCCAGGTAGCGTTGGGCTATTAACAGGCTGAATATTGTACTAGCCTGTTACGGCCTAAATGAAACCATGGGCCTTTAGCAGGCCGAACTGCATATTGGGCCTCAATTTTCACTAGTCGTCGACGGGCCTTCAGCAGGCTGAAATGTAAACCGGGCCTTTTTGGGCCCAGTAATATCAGGGCAGTTACCAGGCCGAAACATATCTCGGGCCTTAGTTGGCCCACTGATATCATGGGTCTTTAAGAGGCCGAAAGCTTAGTATAGACATCAATGGGCCGAATTATGCGACAGGCCTTTAACAGGCCCAAAGTCACGTTGGGCTCTACTGTTGCCACCTTTATCATGAGCCTTTAGTGGGCCTGATGTCCTGTCGGACCATATATGGCCCATGGGCAGCACGAGCCATTCCCAGGCCGAAAGTCACACCGAGCTGAAATGGGCCCATGTCTACATCGGGCCTCTAATAGCCGAAAGTCACTACGCTGTAATTGGGCCCAAATATTCGGCGAACAATTAACGGGCCAGATCTGGCTCTGGGTCGTAAATGAGCACAAATATTCGACAAACAATTAACGGGCCAGATCTGGCTTTGGGCCGTAAATGGGGCTTTATTAAGCAGGCCGTTATTGGGCCGGCCCACTAGTACCTGAGTAAGTACTACGGGCCTTTGACTGGGCCGGTGTAACACCCCGGATGTAACTTTCCATATTTGTAACTCCAACTCTTGCCATTTTCGGCATTGTGATATGATATTCCCTCCATGGTTGGGTTTTTCTTCATTTTTGCATTTTGTCCATGTCATGCATTTCATATCATGTCATCATGTGCATCCCATTCGCATATGTGTTCGTCTCATGTTTCCGAGCATTTTCCCCGTTGTCCGTTTTGCAATCAAGCACTCATATGTTCCCCGGCGTCCCCTTTTACATTTTTCCGTGAGCGGGTACTATACTTTCTCGGAATGGACCGAGGTTTGTCAAGTGGCCTTGGTATACCACCGGTAGACCACCGGTCAAGTTTCGGGTCATTTGGAGCTCGTTTGGTACTCCAACGGTTAACCGCACTCTCGCAAAGGCCTCTTTTAAGTTGCAGCCCAACACCCCTTCAAAACAGCCCAATAACCCATCTAAGTCACTTCCATGTCCTTCGCAGTTCGATCACGACCGTGTGGGCGAAAACCGCACCTCATTTGGAGCTTCCTAGCTCCTTCTACCTATAAAAACACCCCCCATTTCCAAATCCGGATCACTCCACCCCTAACCCTAGCCCGCTCCTCTCCCGCCGCGGGCGTGTCCAATTGGGGCGGACACGTCCGCCCGCCGCCCGCCGCCAACGGGCGCGCGCGTGGCCGCGCCCGCCGCCATGCCGCCGCCCGGCCGCGCCAGCAGGGCCCGCCGACCAGCGCGCCGCCGCCGCTCGCCGCCTCCCCGCCGCCCGGGCCGTGCCCTCCGCCGCCTCGGCCGCTTCGCCGTCGTCGCCTCGCCCGGCCGGCCCAGCGCCCAGCGCCGGCGCCTCCGCCGCCGCCCGCCCGGCGGCCCCTTCCTCCTCCGCCCGGCGCCGCCTCGCCCCGCCTCTCCTCCTCATGCGGCGCCCTCTCCAACTCCGGTGGCGAACCCGATTCGCGCCTGAGCACCGGATCTCAGATCCACAGCGGTTGACTTCTCCCCGAAATCCTCCAAGTCTTTTATCATCGGTATTTTATTGCATATTCAACGCATCATAATTATGCATCCGTAGCTCTGTGTCGTGCGTGTAATATGTCAAAATGTTCGTCTCGATGAGTAGATCATTTCATTCCATTGCATCATTTTCATTTGAGCTCATCTTGATGCCCGAAATGCTGTTGGAAGAGGGCTATGTGATGTTAGTTTCTGTTTCTTAACAGAACTTGCACTTTTGTCATTTTTTCCATGATTGATGTGGGCACCCTATGATCTTGAGTCCTACATGTGTTTTGTAATATGCCATGCCATCTTTACAGGGGTGTATGCCATGTATTTTTGTGATCTCTATGGTGACTAGCACAAGCATGCAAACTAGGCTCCCCGATGTTGCTGATTTCAGCCCCTGTTTTGCTGATATTTTTATGCCATGTTAACTTGATACTACCGAGAGATCCATGCAAATTTTGAGATACTTAAGTAAGGATGTTTTGAAAATATGGTTATGCTCTATCCATCCATGTCCTTGTTTTCAATTCTGGACTGCCATAGCTTGATTCAATCGAGCTCTACTTTTGCTATAAAATGTTTCCTGGCAGATTGTTTACATGTTATTCAATTTTGCCAAGGTTGTTGTAGTTGATCCGTGAATGCTATGATATTGTTCTAGCCATGTATATCTTCTATGCCATGTCTTCTTGATGGATGTATGCTTAGTTTATCTTGCAATGCTCTATAGTGAGTGCACCGAGCTCTTAAACATGCCTACTTGTTATCTGTTTTTGTCATGCCCTGTTGCTGAATTTGTTAACGAAACTTGCTATATTGACATGGGCGATGTTGTATTTTCTGATCCTTTTTGGCTCATGGTCATTAAGGGACTTTTGTTCTATGCTTTGAGTAGATTCGTTCCATGCCTTGATTTGCTATTATAAGTTCCTGTAGCATGCTGTTTGCTTGCTCTGAACATTGCTTCCTGATGCTGATTCTGCCATGTTAGTATTTTTCACTAAGTCGGTGCAGCTGATATATTTTGCACTTTTGCCATGCTTGTTTGGACCTGTTAAGGTGTGATTTAGCCGTAGCTCAGTGTTCATATTTTTTCAAGCATCTTGAGTAGATCACTGCCATATGCTTTGTTGGTACGTTTGGGTGCAGTAGCTTAATTTCTTGTTGCTTGCTAAGTGCTATCATGCTGTTAATGGCAGATTTGTGCCATTCTTGTTTTGCTTGTCATTTGCAAACCATGCATCCGATTCCGGTGATCTTTATATCGATTTCAACCGAAACCATCTCACCTTTCTAGCGGCATACTTGGTTTGCCAAGTTGATGCCTGGTTCATCATTTTCCTTCCGGAGCACGCATATGCATTGCATCTCACATCTCGCATATCATGCCATGTTTTGCATCATGTTGCTTGTGCATTGCACCGTGATTTATTGTGGTTCCATTGTTTGTGTTCTTGCTTTGGGTAGAGCCGGAGGCGAGTGCGTGAGCGAGGAACCTGTTGAGAACGCTTACGAGGATCAAGCTTTCGACAACTCTTAGAACCTTGCAGGCAAGATGACCATACCCTCGAAATCACTTCTATCTTTGCTTGCTAGATGCTCGCTCTTTTGCTATGCCTATGCTACGATGCCTATCACTTGCTATGTCATGCCACCCATATTGCCATGTCAAACCTCTAACCATCCTTTCCTAGCAAACCGTTGATTGGCTATGTTACCGCTTTGCTCAGCCCCTCTTATAGCGTTGCTAGTTGCAGGTGAAGATGAAGTTTGTTCCTTGTTGGAACATGGAGATGTTGTTCCTTGTTGGAACATGTTTACTTGTTGGGATATCACAATATATCTGCTATAATTAATGCATCTATATACTTGGTAAAGGGTGGAAGGCTCGGCCTTATGCAGTGTTTTGTTCCACTCTTGCCGCCCTAGTTTCCGTCATACGGTGTTATGTTCCTTGATTTAGCGTTCCTTACGGTTGGG